>CM042190.1:16293293-16309200 GCA_023539305.1 Ilex asprella | reverse complement strand
ACAATAATAGATCATAAAAGAAAATTCAAGTAGGGGAGAAAAAATATGCCTTTATGCGCAATCCTTTTATCAATTCCTAGAAATTAAACACTTTACAAAATAAAAAGGAAATAGGTGAAACAAACTATTAAGAAATAAATAAAAACAAAACTACTATACAGTACATGAAACAATCACAGTCATTTGTCAGATTCATATTATGGATCCACCTATTCAATGGACTCTACTTCAACCACTATACCCTCTAAAAAAAGCTTTTAACCTTTGCCTATTTTACTTTGAAACCATTCCCAATTTTTAGGTTTTCTATTTCAACAACCCCATGAGAAAAAATATCTTTTACCCCAAATGGGCCTGATCACGTTGACCTCGACTTTCCAAGAAAAAGATAGAGGCGAGAATTAGAAAGTAGAACCTTCTGTGATGGTTCAAAGGTTTATATCAAGATGTTCCTATCATGGAAAACTTTCATCCTAGCTTTGAAAATCTTAGCATTCTCATAGGCATCATTCCTAAGTTCCTCTAATTCATTGATTTGAATCCTCCTAGATGTTCCTGCCTTATCTATGTCAAAATTCATGTTTTGAATTGCCCAATATGCTCTATGTTCAAGTTCCACAAGTAAGTGGCAAGGCTTTCCATAAATTAACCTATAAGAGGAGAAATTTCAAGAATTATTTTGAAAGCAATACGGTAAGCCCACGATGCACCAATCAACCTTATGGATTTATTGTTTTTTTTTCTAAAATTTGTTATATCTCCTTATTCGGTAATTATACTTGTCCACTTGTCTTTGGATGGTAGTGTGTACCAATTTTATGAGTAATGATATATTTGTGCATCAGAAGTTCAAAACATTTATTAAAAAAAAGAGTCCCTCCATCACTGATATAGCTCGATGTATCCCAAATCATGAACGAATGTGTTCTTTTACAAATTTGATCACCTTTATGATGATCATTGATTCGGTAAGGGATAGCTTCAACCCTTTTTGAGACATAATCAACGACAACTAGAATATATTTGTAGCCAAACGATTGAGGGAAAGTTCCCATGAAGTTAATTCCCTAATAATAAAAAATATCAGTTATTAAAATCACTTTTAAGGGCAACATGTTCCTTCATGAGATACCCGAACCGTTGACAATGATCACATGAATGACAAAAAAGCATGGGTATCTTCAAACAGTGTTGGCCAATAAAATCTACACTGTAAAATCTTTGCAGTGATTTTCTTTGAAAAAAAATGACCTCCACACGCTTCAGTATGACAAAATTTTAAAACACTGTGGTTTTCATGATTAGATACACACCTCCTAATGATCTGAGCTTTACAATATGTAAAGAGATAAGGGTCATCCAAACAAATTTGCATATCTAAACTAAACTTTTTTCTATCGCCAAAATTGAAAGCAGAAGGCAAAGTACATGTGGCTAAAAAATTAACAATGTCAGCATACCGTGGTACCTCAAAAAATACTACCAATTGTTCATTTGGGAAACTCTCATTGATAGTCACTCCATCCTCTAGAAAATCAAATGTTAACCTTGAAAGGTGGTCAACAGTACATTTTCCACTCCCTTTTTGTCTTTGATAATCAAGTTAAGTTCTTCTAGTAGGAATATCATTGCAACAATCTTGACTTTGCATCCTTCTTGCCCAATAAATATTTCAACGATGCATGATTAGTAAAAACCATAGCTGAGAAACCTACAAAATAAGATCTAAATTTATCGAAAGTAAAAACTACAGTAAGTAACTCTTTTTTGATAGTAGAATAATTTATTTGAGCGTCATTAAAAGTTGTACTTGTGTAGTAGATGACATATGAAATTTTCTCTTTTCTTTGTTCTAACACTGCTCCTACAACAAAATCGCAAGCATCACATATCAATTCAAATGATGGAGGACCAATCAGGTGGTTGCATGATACAGGCAAACATCAACATGCCTTTAAGCTTCTCAAAATTTATCCCACACAAATGGAATATCTTGACTTAGGAGATGGCACATGGGTCTAGATATTGCACTAAAATTCATTATGAATCTCTTATAAAATCTTGCATACCCTAAGAATGATCTAACATTTTTTACCATTTTTGGAGTAGGAAAATTGCCAATTAAGTCAATTTTTGCTTTGTCAACCTTAATTCATTTGAGCATCATAAAATGACATTTTTCTCAATTAAGAACAAGGTAGTTTATGATGATGCAGAAAATAGGTTATGCACAATCAAATCCGTCAAGTGTATGATGCAAGGTAATTAATGAAGCAATGGTAAGGGGAGAATAAAGTAGTAGGTGAGAGAGAGAGAGAGAGCAAGAATAATCTCAAGGTATGGTGTGGTGTGTGTCAGATTGCTATTTGTCCCTCATGTGCAAATGACTTACAATTTATAGGCACAGAACCCTAGTTGAGGTGGTGGCATGAAGGTTAGGCTAGTAGTCTCTAGGGGAGGATAGTTACAAAATATGGATAGCTACAATTAAGGATAGGCATGATCTTCAAGCAACAGCTATTGCGATGAATGTTTTCCCACGTGCGTTGACCTCCTTGGGTCTCTTGAACTTTGAAGGCTTTTCACGTAGACCTGGGAACCCCTATAGACAAAATTGAAGGCTCTCACACTCCATATATTCAGCATTCACAAGCATTTCAAGGGATGGCTACCTAAGCTTAGGAGTAGTGTAGGAAGATGATGAATAGTGTTTAGAGAGAAGTTGAGATTTTTACATTTTCTTCCATGCATTGTCTTCCATTTTAATGTAAGAACCTTCTAAGCTTCCTTTAATGCTTTGAATGTCATTTATTACAAGTTGTTTTCAAGTATAATCTTCTTTTAATACTTTCACCATTAATGCTTCCATGTTCTTAAATTTCTTAGCTGTAAATAGGTATTGAATGCACTCTATTTTAACTCATGTTGTCAAGCATTAACTTAGTTTAAATAGTCACATCTTCATAATGTCTTTCCATTACATTTTTAGTTTTAATTTAAGCATGAGTAGTTAATCTTTTAAGTTTGCTAATCCAAAAGGAGACCTCCATTTGGAAATTCCATTTCAACTCTTTTTCTCTCTTTCTCCCAGAGTACGGTAGTTTGGTTTGACTGGGTAACGAGTGGATGAGATAGTGAGTCTTTGATATTCCGTAGGCCTAGTCACGGTTTATGCTTGTATCTTCACCATCTCGTTCCTAACTTCCCATGAATCAATCGTTCACCTATGCTCTATTGGAGGAACGATTTGAGTTGAATTGGTTTTTCCATTGGAGTGACCAGTTGGATTAGCCAATACTTGTTTCCCATTTCAAACTCAAAATAACACAACTCACAAACCATTTCCAAATCAACAGAGAATTTTACACTTTCTTTTCATGGAAATCATTTTCAAAAGATTCACATCCTTCCCCGAGAAAACGACCTTGGAATACCTCCAATTAAAATACGACCCACAAAAGTCTCCATGTGCTTGGGGAGCATTTTTGTACATTCACATCTCACTTTTTAACATTCCATTTCCTTATTTTCTTGCCCTTTCATTTGACATCATCCCTAAGGGAGAGTGACATTCCTCTTTTAACACATGTCATATAAATACATTGAGGGTGATGTTAGGAGGTTAGGAATAGCATTGAAATACACCAAGCAATCTCTCATTAAAACCCCATTGCCTCCATTAAGGGCATTTTCCACAGGGTTTCAAGAGGTCATACATATAGATCCAAGAATCAGCCATTCATTTTCCTTATTTTCAATCATCTTTTGGATCAGGCTAAACATTTATGATCTTTTTATTCTTATAGATCGCAGAGAGAGAGGTTTTCTAGAGAATGGAGACCAGAAGAAGGCTCATGAGGGTAGGAGATTCCACAGCAAGATCAAGGCTAGGTGATATTTTGACTCATCCATGGGCAATGCCAAGCACTAGAGTGGATGACAACGATGTTAAGCCATTAGGTGGTGTCATTCAATGTCTGGGCAGCGCTAAGGAAGGTGGAGAAGTGTTGGGTGGTGCCCATGGCACGGGTAAGGGTGACGCTAGAGTGGGTTGGAGCGCGGATGGTGGCCATGGTGCGACTAGGTACTGGGTGGGTGAGATAGGCGACACTGTTGGCTACGCAGGCAACGGCACTAGCTTCGCGAGCGATGGAGCCAGTAAGGCTGGAGGTGTTGTTGGAAGAAGACTACGAGACGATTTGGGCAGCGTTAGTAGCTTGCTAGGCAATGATTAACCCTAATTAGTATATAAATTAGAATTATTATGTAAGTACGATTTGTAGGATAAATTAACTAAAAATTGTTAATTAGGGTTTGTGGATAGATTTAAGTTTTAAATGCTTTATGTTCAAAATTGTAGGGTTTAATATAGAATTAACGGAGAATATGAGGCAAATTTGCAAAGCTAGAAACAACTAGGACCAAAGGATAAAAGGACACATGGAAGCTCTAGCATGCGACACATAGCCCCTCCTACAAGGCACCACCGTCCGGATGGTAGTGGTGGCGTCTGGACGGCCCTCCAATCGGTTGGAGCATATCTAGCCACCTCATGCTTCCTCTCCTCTATATAAAAGGGTTGCCTTTCTTCATTCCAAGAAGGCCGGCCACCCAAGAGCCAAGAGAGAGCTCCAAAGAAAGAAAAAAAATAGAATGAAAAAGAGAAAAGAGAAAGTCGAATACAAAGCCGGCCTGTCTTACACTCCAACGGGTGTATTTCTACATTTCTGTTGTATCTTTCTATTCAGATAGTTGAACTACCGCCACTTTGTTATTTTGATTAATAATAAAGGTGGTTGTGTTTCAAGTGTTCATTGTGAAATAAATTTTAGAGCTTCTATTTTAATTTCAGTTGTAATGATGATTACATGCACTCCCTTTACTAAAGGGTATAAGTGACTACTCATGCCCCATTGCTACTGACAAGCAAGGAGTGCATATGGGTTATGGGTTATTAGGGTTGTTTAATTACTATATATATAATTATATTGCTAGTCTAACAACCACCGTTTTCCTACCTGTATAGCTTGTCCTCCACTGGAACTCTGAGGATGTTTAAATGGTATATATATTACAAATGACCTATTGAGTAATTCAAGTATTCCTCATGAATGAATTGTCCTTCTATTTTTCTTGGACTAGTCAATAAGCACATCTATAACCAGCTAGCCTAAGAAATTGTTGTGTTATGACTTAATACCACCAGCTAGCCTAAGAAATTTCTGGGTTGTGGTTTATTATGTACATACTTATAATCACAAGATCAATTGAATAATTCAAGTATTCCTCATGAATGACTTGTCCTTCTAGTTTGCTTGGATTAATCAATTGACATGAATACCACCAGCTAGCCTAAGAAGTTGAGTGTGATGGTTTATATACATCAGACCGACCGATTAACTGCCAGCAAAATGGGAGTTAATTGATGCAAGGTAGCATTTCCAATATTTAACCAACATAAAGCATATGAGATCCTTACACTAAAGGGCTTCTTTAATAATATTGTCATTAACAAGCTTATCTCCGCACTTTATTTTCTTAGACTAAGCTCACATATCAAGCTATCAGACATTACACTGCTATAAACAATAACTTTACTGTTTATTTTATTTATTTTACATTCTAAATTGCTGAAAACTCTTCGTGGGATCGATACTTAGACTTAAACTGAGAAAACTATAATTTGACCATTTATACTTGGGTGTATAATTAATATAATCTTATCACTAAAAAATTGTGAATCAAGTTTTTGGTGCCTTGTTGGGGTGTTAAGATAATTAATATATATATATATATATAATAAAAAAAATATTTGTTTATCTGTATTGTATGTTTATTGTTTGTTTGTTTGTTTTTAATAGTCTTTGTCTATTAATTCATCAGTAGGTTCGGTAAATCTGTCAACTCCTCCATCTTCATCATCACAATCTACAGAAGAACCCTTTGAATTAAATATGACTCAAAACGTACCTAGGGAGGAAGAAGTTAGAGAACAAGAAGTAGTTCAAAATACCCGACCATTAAGAGAATATTTACATCCTACAAGAACTAATGTCTCGTCATGTTTTGCTTTTTCAACAGACGCTCCAAATATTAATATCAAGCCATGAACAATACAGTTACTACCACAGTTCCATGGTTTAGAAGATGAAAACTCCTATGTTCATATGAAAGAATTTGAAGAAGTATGTGGAACTTTGCAAGATAATTCTAAAATGATCAAATTAAAACTTTTTTCATTTTCTTTGAAAGATAAAGCTAAACTATGTTTAACTCTTTACGAGCAAATTCTATCACAAGTTGACAAGCTTTACAACATGAGTTTTTAAAAAAGTTTTTCCTAGGCAGCATAACAATGGATTAAGACGTCAAATAATGAATGTTGTTGTAAAAAAAAAAGAAACTTTTTATCAATGTTGGAAAATATTTAAATATCCTCTCCAAGCTTGACCACATCATGCATTTGAAAACTGGACTTTAGTTGACTTTTTTATGACGCTTTTCCATCTGAAATGCGACAATTTTTTGAAATGATGACCTAATGAGTGTTTATGAATAAAAATTCTCAAGAAGCATTTCAATTATTTGATACTATTTCAGAGAGTGCCTTGATGTGGGACTCAACTTCTTCAAACATTGTGAAAAATAAGTCATCTACATCTGAAAGAGTAAAATATGTATTAAAAGACGATGATGATCTAAGAGCTAAAATGACTAATTTATCTCAAAAACTAGAAGCCTTAGAAATGAAAAAACTTAAGCAAGTAGCAGTTGTTTCTTCTACTGATCAAGTATGTAAAATTTGTGCGCTATCCGGACATCCTGCTGGGGAATGTCCAAATGTACCTACTTTTAAAGAAGTTTGAAATGAACAACTGAATGTTGTTCTAACTTATAATAAACCTTATTCAAATCCATATTCTGAAACATATAATCTAGGATGGAGAAATCATCCAAATTTTAGTTGGAGAAATACACAACCTACAAATCAAACACAAGGTCCACCACAGCAAAAAAATCAACAACAATATCAACCGTATCAAGCTCCACAGAAAAGAATTTGGCAGATACTATGAATCAATTTATTCAAAGTCAAATGAGTTTGAATACTCAAACAACTCAAGTTTTAATGATTTTAAAACCCAAACTTCATAGAGTATTGAAGATATAAAGAGTCATCTAGCTAAGTTGACCCAATCCTTAAGTACTTCGGAAAAAATGAAGTTTCCATCTCAACCTAAACCTTCACAAAGTCAGAGTCAAGCTAATTATGTGTCAATTGAAGCCTCACCAAGTCAAGTACAAGCAATCACAACACTAAGAAGTGGATAATTGATAAAACTATGAAATCCAAAATTTCAAAGAAAATACGTAAGTCAATTCCTGTAAAAGAACCACTTGAACCTGAACCTTTAGTTAAAAAACAATCAGAAATACAAAGTGAAAACGATCCTCTATGACCTATTCCTTCACCTTTTCCTCAAAGGGTTAGAAAGCCTTCATCTAAAAAATATCAGTCTGACATTGTTGAGTTATTTAAACACGTAAAAATTAATATTCTTTTGTTAGATGCAATAAAGCGAGTTCTAGTTTATGCTAAATCCTTAAAAGATTTGTGCACAATAAAAAGAAGAACTGATGTACAAATAAAGCATTCAATTATACAAGTTAATACTTTAATACAACAGGATACTCTTCTTAAGTACAAAGATCCAAGTACTCCTACAATCTCATGTTTTATTTAAAAATTTTGAATTGAACATGCCCTGCTGGATCTTGGATCCAGTTGTAATTTAATATCATATTCAGTATATACACAACTAGGATTAAGTGAGCTAAAACCTTCCAATGTTACACTACAACTACTAGATCAATCAATAAAAATTCCATGAGTTGTGGAAGATGTTATTGTCCAAGTTGATCAATTCTATTTTCTAGCAGATTTTATCGTTATAGATACACAACCAAGTTGTCAGGTATGTGCATCTGAATACATACCTCTAATTTTGGGTCGACCATTCCTAACTACATCAAGTACAATGATTAATTGTAGGAATGGAGTCATGAAACTTTCATTTGGAAATATGACCTTGGAATTAAATATTTTTAACAATGAAAAATAACCTAGAGAAGAAGAAGAAATACAGGAAGTAAATTATGTTGAGACATTAACTCAAAATTTCTATGACAAGATTTTCTTGGGAAAAGAGTTATTAGCATTGGAATCTGTACCTGATACTGAATCTGAAATATATCCGCAAAGAATCTACAATGTGAAGAATTTTTACCAAAACTTGTAGAATCTAATGTCAAAATTCTGAAGCCAAAATTAAAACTTCTACCAACTAATCTAAAATATGTCTTTTTAGGAGAGAATAAAATTCATCCAGTGATCATATCATGAAAATTATCTGAAATTCAAGAAAAAGAACTGACAAAAATTTTGAAAAATCACCAAAGTATTCTTGGATGGACAATAGCAGATATAAAAGGTATAAGTCCACTTCTGTGTACTCATTGTTTCTATTTAGAAGAAGATGCTAAACAATCTCGTCAAATGCAAAGAAGATTGAATCCACACTTAAAAGAAGGAGTTCGCTCTAAAGTACTTAAACTATTAGATGCTAATATAATTTATCCTATATTTGATACTAAGTGGGTTAGTCCTACACAAGTAGTTCCTAAAACATCTGGTGTTATTGTAATAAAAAATAAATGAAATGAATTAGTCCCGATGCATATAGTCATAGGTTGGCGTGTGTGTATTCACTATCGAAAGCTAAATTCTCTCACCAGAAATGATCACTTTTCGTTGCTTTTTCTAGATCAAGTACTTGAAAGAATAGCTGGGCATGCATATTATTGTTTCCTAGATAGATATTCTGGTTATAATCAAATTTAAATTGTAATAGATGATCAAGAAAAAACTACATTTACATATCCGTTTGGAACTTTTTCTTATAAAATAATGCCTTTTGGATTATGTAATGTCTCAGCTACTTTTCAACGTTACATATTAATATAAACTCCCACCCGTAATACAACTTGCACCAACTATGTTAGATGTACAAATGTATGTCGTATAAGTTTGGATTGATTTCGGAAGGGTTTGGAATGGATTGGAAATGAAACACAAGCCAAACAAGTAAATCTAGGTAAACTGTACTGGTACACGTACCGGTATCCCATTGTCCAGTAGGTAACATGTACCGATATTCTTTCTCAAAATCAAAATTTTTTTTAACTGTTGCTACCAAGCTTTTGAGCTATGTATTCTTTCCTTCAAATGTTAAAAATGGACAATATAGAGTATCAATGGTGGTATGTTGGGCCTCGGATGGGTCAATCAATTGAAGATATACCTAGACCTTGTATTTTAAAATCCTAGTAAAATTGCTTAGTATTAAGATAAATCATAAAACTAAATGTTTTCAGGTTAAAATAACATTAAAAATGAATCCGGAATGTTGAAAAAACTCAGGGTAGTCTTAGAGATCAAAATGGAGATACTTAGTGACAAAATTATAATTTCAGAGAAAAATGTAATTTTTCAGCCCTATGAACAGTAAAATTCGGGATTGGCTGGCTTTAAAACACCATTTTCATCCCATTTTGCTTTCATTCTTTCACTCTGATGAGCATAAAATATTGCATATTTGTTGGCCTCATTTCATGTTTTCGAACTTAACTTTGCATATTAATTATTTACAATTAGCAAAAGTTATGAATAATGTAAAAATTTTAATGTTGCGGGTAATTATAGCATAAATGATGGATTTTATAACCTTGCAACTAAGTATGGAAGGATGGTGAAGAGATGGACACAGTAAATGAGGATTGGGAGGCTTGGAAGGTGAAGAAACCAAGAAAAATACAATTTGGATGAAAACCTTCCGAAAGGTTTATGGTCAAACCTTCCGGAAGGTTTTGCCCACTGGTTTCTCAAGATTTTGACACAGTACCGCTATTTTTTCAAATTTTTACAATGATCCACTTCAAATTTGAAAAAGTTCAAAACATGAACGTTGTAAATCCAGATATCCTCTGTATTGTGCCAAACGTTCATCTCAATCCAATGGTTGGATAAAAAGTTATGCCATTTCTACTAGAAGTGGTCCTAAGTAGTCACCTTCCAAAAGACCTTTCGGAAGGTTTTGCCTACTGGAGTCGACCTTCTGGAAGGTTTTGCTTAGATCGCCCAGATAGCCTGTAACTCAACTTTGCAACTTGGGGGTCCCACTTACACATCTCCAACAAATTCCCTGACATTCCTTACACATCTAGAAGGCCTCCCTCACCCCTACTTGGACTTGATGATGCTTGTGCATTAATGAGGAGGAGAGAGGAGAAGCGTGGAAGAGAGGAAAGGGGAGGCTTGTCCTAGCCTGTACCACCCATCCCTTTGCAGCCCCTATATATAAGGATCACATCACACAGCTGGGGCATCACTCCATGGACGAAAATGCAAGCCTTCCTTCACCATATATGCAGCATTCCACTCACATTGGAAGGGTGGCTACCTAAGCTAGGAGTAGTTTTAGTGAGGAAGATGATGAATGGTGTAAAAGTTTAGATTTTTGGATTGTCTTCATCCATTTCTCTTGTAATCTTCAATAAGACTTTTGTAAGCTTCCTTTATTACTTTGAAAGTCATTTATTTCAAGTTTAGTTCAAGTTTAATTACATGTTCTAGTTTCTACCATTGTAGTTACAAGTTTTACATTTCTAGCTTTTCAAATGGGTATTGCATATTTTTCTTCTTACTTTAAGATTTTTTGCTTTAAGTTAAATTTTAAGCTCCATTTCCTTTATATGTCTATTTACATTATGCATGCCATGTCTTTTATTATGAGTAGCTAGATTTTAAGTTGGCTAATCCAAGGAAGACCTCCCCTTGAGTATTCCATTTCAACTCTTCTTCTTTCCTCCACTTGACGTACGGTGGTTCGGTTTGATTGGGTTGAGTGTGGACATGGTTGTGACTCCTTGATATTCTGTAGGCCTAGTCACGTTTTATGCTTGGATCCTCACTATCTGGTCCCGAGCTTCCCATGAATCAATCGTTCACCTATGTATCATTGGAGGAAGGCTGTGAGTTGAATTGGCATCTTTGTTGGAGTAAACCTTTGGATTGGAGAACACTTGTTTTATTTCATTTTAGTCCAAACTTCACTCATCAAAACACAAACCAAAAGATTTTACACTTTCTTTACCCTTGTACAAAATCACCTTCACACACTTGAACTTTCTTTCCCTGAGGGGACGACCTTAGAATACTCTTCCAAGTAAAACACGACACGCGAAAGACTCCTTGCGATTGGGGAGCACTTTTGTTCACCACACACGCATTTCATTTCATTGTACATTTTGTTCATTTCATCACCACCATTCCGTTGCCCTTTCTCTTGCATAAATCCAAGTGAGAGTGACACTCACCCATACACATAAACCATATATATTTGAGGGTTCATGTTAGGAGCATAGGAACAACAAGGTTTTTCATCAATCATTTTTGGCGCCATTGCCGGGGAAGGTTAAAAGTCGAACCCAAAATAAGCATCTAGAATGATCAGGAGCTCATGTCCTGCAATGACATCAATAAGGATGTTGATGCATGGCAAGGGATAGCTATCTGTGGAACAGGCTTTGATGAGTTTCGTAAAGTCCACACAAAGGTTCCACTTTCCATTAGCTTTTGTCACCATTACCACGTTCAATAACCAATCTCGGTAAACTACCTCCTTTACTGATCCATTCGTCAACAGCTTTTTCACTTCCTTCTCCATGGCCTAGCCTCTCTTAATACTTATATTTCTTAGCTTTTGGCAGATAGTTTTGTATTTAGGATCCACATTGAGTCGATGGGTGGCCACTTCGAGATTGATGCCCTCTAAGTCTTCGTGGGACCAAGAGAAGACATCCATGTTCCGCCTAAGGAAGTCCACCAGGTGGGATGCTTGCTCCTGAGAAAGTGGGGAGCTAATATAGATTCTTTTCTCTGGAAGACTCTTTTCTAGCTCTACTGGCTGAAGTTCTTATGTTGGTTCCCCTCTCTCTTTAATGTGTTTTCATTCCAAGGGTCAAGAACCTCTACTTTGAGGGTCTCCTAAGGTCTCCTGCCCTCATGGAGGCCATGTAGCATTCCCTGGCGGAGACCTAATCTCCTTTGACTTCTCTGATCCCACTTGGGGTTGGAAAACAAAGGAACAGATGGTAGGTGGATGGCACTGCCCTTAGGGTATTGAATGAAGGGTGTCCAAGAATGATGTTGTATGTGGAGGGACAATCCAGTACAATGAATTTCACCATGATGATGGAGCTTCTTAGCACTATCAATACGGTGACTGACAAGGTAATGAAACCCAAGGGATAAACCCAATCCCCTGAGAATCCAACAAGGGGTGTCTTAATGGTTTTCAAGCTCTCCCTACCAAGTCAAAGGTTGTCATATGCTGGTGCGAACAGGATATCGGCTAAACTACCGCTGTCGACTAGAATTCTCTTAATCTGGTAGTTGGCTACCATCATGGTTAAGGCTAGAGGGTCATCATGGGGGACTTGGATTCCCTCAAGGTACATGTCTGAGAAGATGATGGCCTCTTCTTCCACATGTCGGGGTGTCTTTGTTAGACGAGAGTCATTCGACTCTGTCTGTTTGGCTTTCCTAGTGTGAGCTTTCCTAGTGGGATGGGAGTCACCTCCTCATCCTAACCCTTTGGAGATCATCTAGATTTCTCTGATGGGTTACTGGTGTTCTTTTTCATCCTAGTCTTGACCAGGCAATGGGGCTTGTCCTCTACCAACAACATATTGCCTCAACTGGCCACTTTGAATGAGTTCCTCGATCAGCCTCTTAAGGGTATAACAATTATTAGTGTTGTGCCCATGGTCACACTGAAAAGAACAGTATTTTCTTGGATTTCTATGGTTCGTGGCGGACTTTATCTTTCCTAGCCACCAAAATATAGGGTCATCTTGTATTTAGAACAGGATATGCTCCACCAAAGCATTGAGCGGCGTAAAGGTTTTTCACTCTCTCAGAGATGCGGTACCAAGATGGTCCTCAACAGAGACTCTCTTTGTCCTCTTCCTATTGTTCTTTGCTTCCTACTTGTCCTCATGGGTGTCCTTCATTTTCTCACCACCTCGGGAGGACTCACCTCGTCTAGCCTTGGTAATGTCCTCAATATTCATGTACTTCTGTGCCGTTGACAACAACTCGTACCAACTATAAAATTGGATGTACAAATGTATATAAAATTGGACAGATAAAATAAAATTGGAGGAGAATCGACCCACAATGTAAACCCCCTGACATGTAATAGAACTTGTACCAACTATAATTGATGTACAAATGTATGTTGTATAAGTTCAGGTTGGCTTTGAAAGGTGTTCAAATGAATTATACATAAAAAATAGGCCAAACATGTAAAACTGAACAAATCGTACTGGTACGCGTACCGGTACGCCGAGGTCCAGTAGGCAAGTCGTACCAGTACGCATACCGGTACACTTTGTGAAAACCTGAAATTTTAACACTCATTTGCCAAGATTTTGGGCTAGGCATTTCATTCTTCGATTTTGTAAATGGACAATGATAGAGTACCAATGGTGGTATGTTGGGTCTCGAAAGGACCAATCAATTAAAGATATACTTAGCCCTCATATTTTAAAGTTTTGGTAAACATTTACTTGAGTATTAGGATTAATCACAAAAGCTAAATATTTTTAGGTCAAACTAAGGTCTCCATTGAATCCAGAATGTCGAAAACCATTGGGAGAGGTAATAAGGAATGTATTAGAAGTTAGGAAGTATTCTGGAACAAGCGCACACTTTAGAGAAAAATTGGGTAGAAAGGATCTTGGAAACTACTTATTATTTTAGCCATAACTTTTTATTTTGATGTTCATTTGATCTAAAATTTAGGCAATAGATAGTACACATCTAGGGCTACAAAAGTGTATTTCAAGAAAATTATTTAATTCGACCTCTAAATGGGTCAAAAATGCACTAGAAGTTGAATCAAAAATCTGTTAGTCAAATTGTACCGGTACGTGTACCAGTACGCCAAACTCCAGTAGCTAAACCGAACTGGTACGCGTATCGATATGATTCGTCTGAGGCTTGCCGAAGAGTAAAAAAAGATGATATTTTGATATTTTAAAACACCCCTCTAAGCCTCATTTGCCCGATTCTTCCGTTCTATTTTCATCCTACAACTCTTAGGACCCTAGAAGAAGATTAAGAGAGAAAGGAAAGGGAGGAAGAAGGTCTTCAAAGTTTGGGTTCTTGCTTGAGATTCTTCACTCAAGGTAGGGGTTTTCTTCCTATTCTCTTACATTGAGGTTAGGGCTTATATATGTACTCTTTTCACTCTAAAGCTTATATGTATGATATAGAATCATTAATTCTTGATATCCTTGTGAATATTACCATGTTTTGAACAATACTATGTCTAGTTAACCATTAAATCCGCTTTCTTGACTCAAAACCCTAGTTTTTAAGAGAGATGAACTTTTCTCTAAATCTTTCTTTTATTCTTGATTTCAAAATCTTTCATATTGAATAATAAAATGATATCATTGTTAATCTCTTGCAATTTTCTAAATTAATTATTAAAAATGTCACATGTCAAATTTGGAGATTTTTTAGATATGCTTATAAATTGTGTAAATTGGTTTGGTGTTGAGTGTTGAAATGAAATTGTGGATGATCTCTTGTGCCTTTTTCTTAAATTTGTTCTATTGGAAATATCATTTGTGAGAATTGAAATTTTTAGAATTTGCTTGTAAATTGGAAATTTGTGGAATGGTTGGTTATTTGAGGAAATTGTTGGAAAATTATTTATGGCATGGTTGTTTGGATGAACATGAGTGAGAGGTTCCCTGTAAGGATACTCATGCCAAAAAAATAAGTCCTTAAGAGTGAGAGGTTTCTTGTAAGAATGTTCATGCCAAAGAAACAAGTCCCTGAGGGTGAGAGGTTCTTTGTAAGGATGCTCATACCAAAAGAATATAATATGTGGTAGTATCGAGAGGTTCCTTGTAAAGATGCTTGAGAGACCAAAACCTTGAAGGTGAGAGGTTCCTTGAGGACAATATTAAATCATGTGTAGTGTATTGGTTTACTTTTAAAAATTGTATGGCTCATTGTGGATAATTGGTTTCACCTTTCAGTTTAACTTTATTGTTATTTGTAAACTAGAGATCTATTTTAAATGTCCTGTTTTTTCTTCAAAAATTGATATATGTTATTTATGAAATAAGACCGACATATTTTACATGCTTTTAAAACCTTGTTTGAGTTTGAGAGGATTTTCCTGCTGAGCTTAGTTCTCACCTCCTATAACCAATACTTTTTAGATTATACTCTAGAGGAGGTAGGTAACTGTCTGTTATGTCGGCATCCACCACTAAAGTGGAAAATGAAGGATTTGCTCAACTCCGCAAATGAGTGGATAAAAGAAGGCTTGAGCTTCACAAACCATTGTCGTGAAGATCCCTTAAGGGTGGTAGGGAAAGCTCTGCACATAATCTTATCAAGTATGTTGTAGAGTTGTATGAGTGATTTGTTCGTGTAAATATGGTTAAGCGGATCCTTGGTGCCATCGAAGATCTCAATGGTAGGCATCTTAACTTTGAGGATAGTGGGTAGTTGACAACATCCGCCACAAACAAAGTGTCAGTATGCCTTACAAAATAATCCACTGTCTATGGCACATGTGCTTTGATGGCGTTGAAGGCATCGCCAAGCTGGTTTTGCACCTCCTTAATCTTTTCATCTCATTGGTTAGGGACACACTCTGTTGGATCATAATAGATACTCACATGATCCTCTTATTGGTTTTTTCTCTTATCCTCCTGCCCGGGATCGTCGACAACTTGCAGGGGTGGAGCAGGTATATGA
>CM042190.1:16265231-16275805 GCA_023539305.1 Ilex asprella | reverse complement strand
CTTCTCAAAACTATTCACGTTATTCTCTTCAGCCAATAAATAAACTAAAAGGTGACTTCTGATTGGTTGTTGGAATATATGCAATCCAAACACTAACACTAGAAAAAACATGGAAAAGGGGCCACCCACTTGATTAATTTATTGTGATAGTATATTAAATTTAGTACACGATTTTCAACAAGTTATTAGATTACTGAAATTTGTGATTAATCTCCTTCTTCAGGGTATGCCAATAATACCGATGTATTTCCTGTTTATATTGGAGATGATAGCACAGACGAGGATGCATTCAAGGTAATGTTCTAATACTCTGGTTTTTCCATTGGAAAGAGAGGCTTCTTTCTGTAAATATTTGAAGTTCATGACTTAGTTCTGTATTTTTTTTTTCACTGTAATTAATTAGGTGCTAAGAGAAAAAGGACAAGGTTTTGGCATTCTAGTTTCGAAAATTCCAAAAGATACCAATGCCTCATATTCTTTAGAGGAACCATCTCAGGCAAGAATCTTACCACATACTTGCGTTGTAAAACCTGTTTTGAGTGTCATTGTAATATCTTTTTTTTCTATTTGTCAAAATAATTTTACTCGTATGAGTTATTTTTTAACGGTTACTGTAGGTCATGGATTTTTTGCAACGGTTGGTTCAGTGGAAGAGAGCATCTTTAAAACGGTAACTGAAGATGCAAAGAAGAATTGAAGAGATAAATGTACCCCTGCCAAGCTAAACTATAAGTCTAGGGTGGGGATGCATATTTATATTTCGCCGTTCAAATATACTGAATGAAAGAACAAGAGAGAAGGGGGAAAAAAGGGCTCTGCTTCTTTTTGACTTGAAGTCCTTGTAGTTGTACATCTTATAACTAGAGGCACAGGGAACATTTTATAATTGTCCAAGGTGTATGAATTCATGTAAGTTTTTTTTTTTTTTTTATGATTTATGAACAAGCTTTTGAAGCTACTTGCCCTTTCGTTTCCCATTCGTACCCAGATTTCTAGGTTGCTAGAATCACATATCTTTCTTTAGTTTGTGTTGTGATGGGCTCATAATTTGACAATCAAGGTAGACAATAAAGTGACACAAAAAAATAGGTAGGGAAAATACACAAAGACACAAGAGATTTATGTGGTTCGGACAATTACCCACGTCCCTAAGGCATAACCTAATCTGCTAGACAAGTGCATATACTTATTTTTCTTTAAGGTCTTTATTGTATCCTATATATAGACGTCTTTTTTGTGAGAGAGAGAGAGAGAGATAAACTTTGGAGAATTACAGCCTGCACTGCATCAGATTTTGGCATTGAAAAGGACATATGGTAGAAGATCGTGAGGTCCATCGAGCTAACTATTCAATTTGCACCAGTCTTTATTTGTGCTGTGATTGTCAAAGGTAAACTTTAATTTCACCTTATAAGGTTAACAATTAATAAATAATTTTTTTTTTGTAGTGGCAATTTTCTAATAAATAAAAAATTTTAGTGGTGACAATTTTCAAAAAAATTTAAGATTTTAAAAATTATAACTAAACCCCAAAAACTTTTCCAAATTCCGGGCAGTTGCCTCAAATCGAGATAAAACTGGAACATATTTTGGACATACAAGCTACCTAAAAAATTCGTGTTAGAACCTTTTTTCTTCTTTTTTGGACTTACCAAATATCTTAGTGACTACGGTGCTGTTTTGATAAAATTTTAAAATTAGGTATTTAAATTTGAAGGTTGAATTTTAAGCACCGAAAATTGAATCTGAAAATTGTTTGGCATGTAATAGAATTTAACCACATAATTGAATAAAACTATTTGATCATTATGAGAAGCTGAAGTTTGAAAATTTATTGTTTTTCCTAATTTTTCCCTTCTTCTCTCCCACCCTAGTGTCTTTACCCTTTACTTATTATCGTTATCACCAACACTACACACTCACTACCACAACCTCCCCACCATTGCCTCGTCATCCATCATCCCACCACCACTCACTATCATTAGCTCTTCAACAAACCACTACCACCATTCCTCCACCAACACCAACCCCAAGGTGGTGGGGGTACGAGTAGTGGTAATAAAACTTATCATAGTGATGCTAATAACAAAGTTGATAGTCATGGTGATTGTAGCGCTGATGGTATGAGGTGGGGGTAACAACAGTAGTAGTTATGGTGGAGTGGTGAGAACAGTGTTAGGATCATAATAAGGGATGATGGTATGGGGTTGGGTGGTGGCAATGACAAGTTGGTGTTGGTGGTGGTGGTGATGGTGGAGTGGGGGTTGTGGTAGCCATAAGGTAATGGTGATCGCGGTGATGGCAGTGGGTGCTGGTGGTAGTGCTAGTTGTGAGGTGGTAATGATCGTAGTTATGGTTGTGGTTGTATGGTGATTTTATTTATGGTGATGTTGATTGGTTGTTGGTGCTTGTGATAACAGCGATAACGGTGAGGAAACGATGATGGTGGTTATGGGGTGATGGTGGTAGCTGAGGTGGTCGTGTGAAGGGGTGTCCATGGGTCGGGCTGTGCCGAGTTATGCTCACGATTTCTTTTTCAGGTTGAACTCGGGTAGTGTAGGTCCAAGTTCTTACCAAAGTGAGTTATCAGGTGGGCTGGGCTTCGAGTAAAGGTAGACTACTAGTAACACAACCCTCGAGGCTATTAGGCGGGCTTGTTATGTCGGTCTGCTCTTGAGTTTTTTTATACACAATTTTATTTAAAAATAATAAATATTTTTGTAACTTAATATTTGTGTAAATTATATTTTTGAATTAAAAGTAGAGTTACAATGGATAAAAAAAATTATTCATTATTTATTTTTATTAGGGGATGAACTACATCCAATAAATGAATGCATCCCAACTAGGTTGACACCTACTCACTTATTATCATTTAAATTACTCTATCCTTTAAAACTTGTATGCTTAATACATAGAAAAGAAAATAATGCATTATTTATAGTATCCAAATTTTTAAAACTTCAAATTCCGACATTGTGAAACTTATTTCAAAGTTTCAAATGTAATGGTCTAAACATATAACTTTTTTCAAAGGAATGATGGGCGGTTGGGCTCTTGGACCGATTTTTAATGGGTTTTTTTGGATTGGCTATTGGGCTAGGCTTCGAGTCGGGTAATGAGTTTGTAGGCAAACTCAAGCCCTTCTTTTAAGGATGTTAGGCTCGGACAGGCCAACTATTGAGTCTATCGCGTTGGGGACCTATTTTGTTTAGCCGGATAACGGGACTCGTGGGTAAACCCGCCAGTGGACATCTCTAGTCATGTGGTGATGATATTGATGGCTGTGATGATGGCAATTGGTTAGTGGTGGTTATGCGATGATATTATTCATAACGATGGTTATGGTAGTTGGTTGGTGGTGGAAGTAGTGGTCGAAAGATGACATTTGATAATCAATGTGTTTATGGGATAATGACAGTGATAATAATGGTGGTAGTTGTATGGTGATAATAGTTGAAGTGAAAGTGATGGTGGTAAGAATGGTGATTGTGATGTTGGGGTGGGGTTAGTGGCAATAGTGATGGTGACGACGATAGCAATTGTGGTGGTTGGAAGATGATGATAGTGATAGTAGTGGTGGTTGTGTGGTGATGGTTTTGGTGGCTGTGGTGATAGTGGTTGGTTGGTGGTGGCAGTAGTGGTGGTGGTGGATAGTGAGTTGAAGATTGATGAGATCAAAACATTTAAAGATAAATTAGTCCTTTAAAAAAAGGTTATAAAATGGTGATTCACTAGTATATTCAACACTAGGTGACTAATTCCATAAAATTTTAGTCTAGATTGAAGAGTTGAATATTTAATTGATGTAAATTTTGGGTATTAAAAAGGGATAATATAGAATTCATTCCATTTATGCATTAATTAGTGCTATCAAAGAGGGGCTAAGAGATGAGTGGGATTTCATAGTCACAATTGTATTTGCCCTAATGAACTTGTGACTACTATGTAGTGGACAAGTCGATGAGGTTAGGTGAATTTTTGGTGTGAAGTTCTGATTTGATACTTGTTTTGACATATTTTAGATTGTGGGCATGCCAAAATTTGTACAAACTTAATTACTCAAAACACTATGACTTTACCTATTCTGACATTTGAAACGAAGCGTAAGATTACTTCTAGATTCTTTTTATGTTTTAGAGATCAAGAACTTAAATTATTGTCTTAGGAGAAGGCTAACAAATTGGAGAATTAAAAATACATAATGGAATTGAAACAAATAATAAAGCAAATAGCAAGGCAAAATTGTTGTATAAACTATTTTGCTTAAATTGAAAAGTCGCCAGAGTGACGATGAAATTGCATGGTAAACTAAAATATATACTTAAACAGTACAAAGAAAGGCTCTGGAATAGTGTTTGTTGGAGTGTTGTCCGTGTAATGCTTTCTTTGGTGTCTGGTTCTTTATTTTTATAAGAGGTGATTTTTAATTGTTGGGGTCATATTTTCCGGCCCTTCAGATAGTGCTCGTGACTTCTCTCTCCAACGGTTAGGCACATGCATCAAAACCATTTCCAACTTATGGCTCAACGATGTCCCGTTTAACACTCATGTTCATTTTTCGGGATCCTTAGAAATATTTTTTCATGATCGTCTTATCTTCTTAGACCACTTCTGACCCAAATCTGACAGTCGGATGATCTTACCACGTATCCTACTCATAATTTTCAATATTTTGGTGTAAACACTACCAAATTCTGTTGTGAAGGATATGAGCAATGTTATTCGGACTTATTTTACTGATTTAATTTGATGACCTAATTTATTATAACATTTGGATTGATTGTAGGACCCATTAAATATTAGAACTTGATATCGATTCTGATGATGCACAAAATCGTCTTCGTGCGAGATCAACAGTCACACGAGTGATTAATGAGCCATCAATGGCAATTAGTGGTAAAACAGTAAATAAAGAGTCAACACAGGAAATTTATAGTGATTTGGTCTCGGATGACCTACGTCCACTCTTCGAACGGCGACGGTGGCCTTAGGCGTTTTATTGATCAACAGTGGTACTCCGGAGAGTTTACAATAAGTCTAGAAAGAGAGAGAGTGTGTGTAGAGAGCTTCTAGAGAGAGTTTCTTGAATGCAACTAGTGTAGTGTGTCTCAAGAGTCATCGTGCCCTTTATACAATGAAGACTTACATTATATAGGCTCACCAAGACGGTGAGGCGATGACGTGAGGGAGAAGTCTCCCGTCAATTGGTAAGTACAAACGTGGTAGGAGTGAGCCTCCTTGGTAAGTAGAGTTATGGTAGGAGTGAGCCTCTTTGGCAAGTAGAGTTATGTTAGGAGATCTCCGTATCCCGAGTCTTCCTCCACGTGCTCCTATTTACTCGGATGTCATTCTGGTGTGGAGTGTGCTCACGCTTAACCTTGGACTTGAGTCTTGAAATAAGGAGGAGACGAGGAGGAGAAGAGAGGATAGGAGAGGGCCAAAGTGGGAGGCGTCCACTTGGCCTCCTATGGGCGGCGCCCAATTGGAGGGGAGTGGGCGGCGCCCACTTGGTGTGGAGAGGTGGGCGGCGTTCCATGGGGGGTGTCCTCACCTCGTTGTTCAGCTCTTCCTTCTCTCGGCTTCCAAGTAACCCATTTAGTTTCATAGCTCGTCTCTTTCTCCTTCGTACTCCTATTTAATCGGAGGCGGACTCCCAGTTGGTATTAGACCCGACCGTCTCCTTGAGTTCGGACTTGTATTGGAGTGGGCTTGGTCATCTTGGACTTAAATGAGGTGGCCGAAGGAAGGAAGAGAAGGAGACACCCGAAGGGGAGCCAACCCAAGTCGGCGCCCAAGGGGGCCAGCCAGGCGACGCCCAAGAGCCTTCGGCCTCTTGGGTGTTGTCCTCTTGACGCCCGCGCCTTCTTAGAGGAGCTTGGATGTTGGCCACTTGATCTCTTTGGACTCCCTTCACTATTCACCTCTGATTCACTATTCACCTTCGATTCACTATTCACTTCCGATTCACTATTCAACTACCTTTGACGGGTAGATCCAGCTTCATAGGTCTTGGCGACTTGAGCTTTTTTCGTGGGTCCTGGATGTTTGGGCCTTTTCTCAGTTCACTATTCACCTCCGATTCACTATTCACTTCCGATTCACTATTCAACTCCCTTTGACGGGTGGACCCAGCTTCATAGGTCTTGGCGACTTGAGCTTTTTTCGTGGGTCCTGGATGTTTGGGCCTTTTCTCAGTTCATTGGGCCTAGCCTAGTTAAAATCGGGCTAGTCAGATTCAATAATTCTATTGAAACTACATCATGAAATTAATAAATTATTTCAAAATTTTAAGTTCTAATAAGATTAGTCGAAGAATATTGCTGCAACCCAAGCAACCCACAACTTGCGCCATCTAACTTTTTATGATATCTTCCATATTAACCATCCCACTAACACTAGGATGATAAATGCCATAAAAGATCAAGATCTCCAACATAACATGGGTACTCTCTCTCTCCAAATATTTCTTGTAACTTGTTCTCCTTCTTTTGGCACGCCGGATCAACATGGTCATTTGAGATTCCAAACCACAAAATCAATTTCATTAAAAGTCTACGCTCTTTCTAGAACCACCATTTTGGCACATTTTGATTTGTTTGAAAAGTAGTGTCATTTGTTAGAGATCTATCTTCACCTCTGTAATATCTGTGTGTGTGAGAGAGAGAGGAGAAAAGAAACACTATTTTATGGAAGAGTTGATCATGTTTCTTCTTCAATTAGCTCAGCCATTTGCAGGAAAAGTTATCAAATGGCTTGGTAAGTCATACCCTCATGCAACATGTCAGATTCTCAGTTCAAATTTAGTCAACCCACAAGAAATTCGAGCTAGCCAAGCACATGGTGCTGGCAACAATTAAAAAAGACAGCTTAATTCTTCCAAGGTGACCATGACTCTACCGACTGACCTCCTATTTTCCCTTTTTTATGAGATTATTCCACAGAGAGAGAGAGAGAGAGAGAGGGAGGGAGGAGGAGACTGACAAGAATTAATGCTTATTCACTGCTAGAAGGAATTAATGCTCATTCAATTTAAAGCTTTTGTCTTGGAAATTCTTTGAGCTGAATCTGACAAATACCACAAAACAAGGATCTAGATCTATTACATCTCAATTGATTCTCTTCAACATTCAACGTTTTCCTACACCAACTAGTTGGTGCAATTGTACCTGGAATCCTAGCTTGACCAACACAAAAGGAACAATAATGTGGGTACTAATTAAGATTTTTTTTTTCTAAGAGAATATCACCCAATCAAAATTTAAAACAAACTTCAAAGTTCATTCGGATAGAATTTAAAATGTTTATATGAAAATCAAATATTATATTGAAACACTAGTTATTTCTCGTGCCTGAAAGCACGTAGTAATAAAAAAATTGGCAATAATAAACATATTTGTATGGTCAGGCTAGATTAAACAAATTATATTATGTGTGTTAATCCGAAAACAACTTGTTTATTAAACGTTTCAAACAGGTTGAGTTCCAGTAACCCGTTTAATGACTAGATCAGGTTAGTGTTTACACATCTCGACACGATTATTAAGCATGTGAGGTTCAAGTTTTGAGATTTTTGACACAAACTCGAAATTAACCCGACACAAAATAATCCAACTTGATACGTTTGACACTCCTACTTATGAGAAGTTATAAGTTTTAGAAGCATTTTTAAGAAGTTACTCCAAACACAACCTTAAAGAATTATTTTTTCTATTAAATTTAGGGTGTTAATATTAGTCGTCGGATTAACTTTAAAGTAAAATTAAAAAAAATCTCAACTGTGAAAAATAAAAGTCATTTTATTTATTTTTTAAAAATTTGAATTGTTTTATGTTTTATAATATAGATTGTTTAGCTCAATATAGTGCCAGATTATTCAATACGTCAATGTGACCTATTTTTTTTTTTCACTCTTCCAAAATTGTTCAAACAAATCTTTTGCAAAAATGGAATGGACCCAAAAGATTAAGCTCATTCAATGTCAGCATTAGAACTTGGAGGTTCCTTTGTACCGAATGTGTCAGTCACCACTGCTCTAGACCTGTGACATTTCCAATTGATTCTATTCAGCATTCAATGGTTTGCCTACACCAACTAGTTAGTGGCATTGTACTGAGGGTGTTTATGGGCCAGGTTATCCACGATCTTGTTATTCGGCTCGAAAAAATATGTTCAAAGTTCGATAAGTTCGAGAGTTGGCCCGTCCGAACCCAAGCCCAATATCTTTAAAAAGAGGGTTTGAGTTTGCCTCCAAACCCATTACTCGGCCTGAAGCCGACCCAAGAGTTCACCCGTCAACCCAACCCAACACATTTCCTTTGAATAAAAGTTATATTTTTCGACCATTAAATTTAAAACTTTGAAATAAGTCTCACAATATCAAATTTTAAATTTTTAAGAATTTAGATATTATAAATAATGTATCATTTTTTTTATGTATTAAACATATAAGTTTTAAATGGTAGAGTAATACAAATGACAGATAATTAGTAGGTGTCAACCTAGTTAAGATTTATTTATTGTATTGGATATAGTTCATTATTTTATTTTTATTCATTTTGACTTTACTTTTCATTCAAATATATAATTTACACAAATATTAAGTTATAAAATATTCATTATTTTAAAATAAAGATTTATATAAAAAAGCCCGCAAGTAGGCCCGTCCACAGCCCGCCCACAAGCCCACCCAATAAGTTCATGGGTGGGGCTGCGGGTAACCTACCCTTACCCGAAGCCCGGCCCTCCCTGTCCGATAATTTACTTAGGTAAGAGTTTGGACTTACACTACTCAGGTCCATCCGAAAAAAAAACTTTCACGGGCCTAGCCTGGCCCGCCCCTGAACACCCCTAACTGTACTAGGAATTCTAGGCTAGGCCAGCAATAAGGATCAAATTGAGGGGAGGGTTCAATGTGACTATTGGTACTTCAGCAAACGCATGATGAGATTTTAGCCCCGCGGAGCAGTGGGAGTTGCAATGGGGTCAATATGATGGTGCTAACTAAGTAACGTTTTCTTTAAAATAAGTGCCCGATGGAAGTTAAAATGGGTTTCAGAATTCATTTCCACGAAATCTAAAACAATTTTTAAAATTTTGGTATTGACCTCATTTTTTGATCAATCTTAGATTTACTTTTCTGAAAAATCAAACAAACTTTTTCAAAAAATGGAATGGTCGCAGCAGAAATAAGTTATTAACTCCACCATTTCAATGATGGAAGAAGGCATTGTTCTTGGAATCAGAACTCCCACTGTATACTTATTTTTGTTTATATTTTATGTGCATTTACTGGTGAGAACACAACTCCTTTTAATGTTGACTATAACAATTACTGCCAATTGGCAAAAATGTGTTTCGACAATTGGGACTCGTACCTCTTAGCATCTCTCTCCCATGTTGGTGGATGTGGGTTTCTTAGAACTTAGAAAAGGGGTTGCATCTGTTCTGCAAGTTAAAGGTCTATTTGAAGTGACTATCTAATATACGCCAAAATGTTTTGTGCGGGCAAATTCACGCACAATGTATATGGAAACAAATTTCTCCCTTGGCGAAGACGCGTCAGTCGAGGATCTGGCTACTTGTTTTACCTAGAATAGATTGAGATGGCCAAAAGGGGGCTAAGGAGTGGTGATGAATTGGTTATGGGGTCTCCTGACCAGTTCTGGAGGAATGCTAACAGGACCTGAACCACAGAAAACAGGGTTAGAAGGGCGCCGGAGTGTTTTCCGGCTTATCCCCTCCGACGATCAAGTCAATATGAGAGGAAGAAGAAAACAGTGTATGGTTCTCGTGGTAAGGTTTTGCATACCTTTGCTTCATGTTCTTGTGGAGTATTTAAACCTTTGAATGCTCATCATTGCTAGTGATTTGATTAATAGGTATTGTCAGGAATTGGACAGTGTGTCCATGATTTGTCGCAGGAAATAACCAGGTATTAATCGCTCGATCTGCCGAGGGCACAATAGCCCCCGCTCGGCGCAATGCCTCATAAATGCTCTGAGGTGGAGTATTAAATGCTCCTCCCTCGGTACTAAGATATTAAATGTCCTGGTGAAGGAGCATTTAATACCATTACCCCTTGGCCCCAAAAGCCCATCATGGGGTCCCATCAGAAGGGGGATTCATTAAATGTTTGCGTCTGTCAGCGTTGTTTCGGCAGGCTCCGTAATCTTCATCATCACCATCTCTGATACTCGATGCCACGTGTCGGCATCCCATAGGTCTACTGTCTCATCCTTCTGACTCACCTGACTCGTCTGAACAAAAACCCTATGTACCATGACTAGATTGTCAAATCCTCCAGTCATCAGTAGTAGACGTGAAGTCAGAAGGTACAGGCTATACCTCATCGGGACCGAGGGACACGCGCCTGGCTCTCATGACTTGGGATTTCATTCCTTCGACGTGTTTATACCGAGGACACGTGTCCTAATCCCCGATGTCTAGAAACAGTACCCCCGAGGACACGTGTCTGACTCCAGAACTAGAGGTGCCATGTCCCCGAGGTGATGATACCGAGGACACGTGTCATGGTCCCGACCTTTCTTTTATGGATTCCCGAGGACACGTGT
>CM042190.1:16240928-16256134 GCA_023539305.1 Ilex asprella | reverse complement strand
ATTTATATCTAAAACCTTTTAAATTTATGGAAAAAAATCATGCTTAATATACTTGCTAGGCAAAGAGAGAAATAGATACTATTGTTGCAATTTTTAGTTTTCAATTTTACAAATAGTATGATCTAAGATATGACATAACATAATTCGATTAATAGATACATAACAGTTATGTTCAAGTCAAAATATTTGTTTGCAATAACATACATATTAAATTTAATGGTGGAGTTAGGGTTTAGCTTTGACAATCATAACACGAACGAAATCTGATATAGATCGAACAATCGGCTCGATGGACCTCATGATCTTCTACCATACGTCCTTCAATACCAAAAACTAGAATGCAATATGGACTGTAATCCTCAAAATTTTCTCTCTTGCTCTCTCTCTATCTCTGTCTCTCTTCTAAAGGTGAATGTAAAGCATGGTAGAGAGAACTAAAAAGGTTGTGTATTTATAGGTTATAATAGAGACCCAAAGGAGAAATAAGAGTCGGACTTCCAATGAGCCACTAAAAACTTATTTTTGGTCCTATGGGCCTTATCTCAAAATTTTATCTTGAATTCCTTGTTATTATATGGTTAATTATCCCCCAATGTTTAAGATTATAGATGTCTATTGTAGTACTCGAAAAACTTCAAGACACGGGTCTTTAACATAACAAAACAAGTGTCAACAATTATCAGATGATATGAAAATGGCGCCCGACAGAGTTTAACTGGACTGATATAGATAACAGTGACAAGCGCAACGCCTCTTAGGCACGATGCCCTTGGGCCTGATGCCCACAAGGGCAATACTGGAAATACAT
Source organism: Ilex asprella (assembly GCA_023539305.1). Lineage (NCBI taxonomy): Eukaryota > Viridiplantae > Streptophyta > Magnoliopsida > Aquifoliales > Aquifoliaceae > Ilex > Ilex asprella. Next base: position 16,255,326 of record CM042190.1, on the reverse strand, counting down.
CTCTATCGCATTGGAAGTGGCAAAATGGACCTTTCACTAAGGTTAGATAGAAATGGAGTCATAGAAATATGGGGGCAACCTCAGCGAGACTCACCTCCCCACTGCAGGAATGGTATCCTCAACCTATTGAATATCGTTGCTCGACTGGCCGACTGAACTAAGAGATGTCCCCACCTAGGGATAGGGGAGTATGGCCCTCCTCAAGGTAAAATTGAGCAATAGGGGTAGATGAGCACTATTGTCAACCTCGGCCTATGGTAGGGTCTCAAAGGTTTAATTTGCTCGAGCAAGCCTCTCAATGTATGGCTCACTGTCCATTAGGAAGTGCTTGAATGGGATCCGAAGAGACTCCTAAGATAACTAGGATGATAGAACATTTGGATTGGTGGCTGAAGGACCGAAACTATGTGAGTTTCCTCTGTTGGGCATCTTGACAAAGGTGTCGAGAAAGGGTCTAGAGAGGGAAAGAAGGACCCGGGTAGAAGCACGCTGGGGGCATCATGGACATAACCATCTTGAGGTCATGGTCCCACAGTGACCAGTCGTGGACCTTGGGAGCCCGCCCTCGCCTTGGCTGTTGCACCTTTCTCAGGGCCACGTTCAGGTTACATTTAGGAAAATATCACTTCTACCTAGTTAATGTTGGGACGTATGACTCGCGTTAGCGGCCACTGGTATCATCGCGGTCGAGGCAGTTGTGGGTTCACACGGGTGATAAGGGTTGCAGTGGGCAGCTCAACCTGCCTGGGCACTGTGCTATATATCCCCACATTACTTGCGCACTGCAGAGGATAATTTTCTGGTTGGTGAGAGCATTTTTCACCTACCATCTGCCCAACTGGTTCTTTCCTTCATTAAAGGCTGCTCGAGTTCCTTACATCCCCACCTATATCTGTCAATTAATTAAATTACTGACAATTACATTTAATTGAATTCTTTTATCCTTGAAATTTTACCACTTAACCTATTTGTCATGTCGAATAAGTAAATCCACCTGCAGGGTTTGACATGAACAAAAATTATGAGCTTCCTCTATAGGACATGATCAACCCATTTAAATATTGGGATGTGATTTTCTTTAATAATTAATTTTCACTATACAAATAATGTCATCTTCTAATTCACCGAATTTGTTGACTCAAATATGAATATTATTTTTTTATGAATTAAAGTAGCAATTATTATATGCATGTGTCCATTAAATATCTCAGGATTAAGATTTTAAGGAATCATAATAGTCATGAGGTATTTATTTTCTTGTTTAGTCAATAAAAAGATAATAACTTTAATAAAAGCCATGTTTAATACACAAAGTGTACTTGTGCATCAATTCGAGATATCAGACAGTCTCCTATAATCAGGACAGACTATGTCAGAAGATTGTACTACGATTTTACTAATGGTTTGTCTAATTCCATCTAAAACTGTGAACTTTTACTTATATTATACAAAGATCTGATAATAAGATCTTCTAGGTATAAACCGAATTCTACACACCAGATTATCTATAATATAAAATAAAAGACACATATGCATATATTTAATATAATGCAAATATTTTATCCACAAAATTTTTATTAAAATAGAAAATGTAGAAATTTTATTAAATAATAAATTGAGTTTCACTACACTACAAGAAAATCCCTTTTTTTGTGGTGACTTTTAAGGGGCGGCAAAATGTCATAGTAAAAAGATGGATTTTTTACATCCGCACGGGTTACTGACAATGGTAGCTAAAATTTCATAAATATTCTTCTTAAATGATGTCATTTTTGGTCAATTCCCAAATTTACCTCATTTGGTTTTCCCTCCATTTCCCTAAAACTTTTCTCCTATCCTTCCACCATTTCATATTCTCCCTATTCCCTCTTTCTCTCTCTTCTTCTTCTTCTTCTTATTTTTCTTCTTCTTCCATCGTCCCAAATCTTAGACTACCTAAAAACCTTAATCAGTAATGGTTTGTTACTACTTTCACCTCTTATTGCCACCACTTTTATTGTTCTCCCCAAAATGGTGGCAGCCTCCATAGCCTCCACCCATAAGCGGTGGAGAATATCTATTTTTTGCTGGTGGCGCTATTGTAAGTAAGTGACAATTAATGGTCCAGTGGAAGTGATGGTTCCTATATGAGGAGAGGGTGATGATTGAGGCTACAACAATTTAGATATAGGCAGGGGGCATAGGAAGAGGTGGACGGTATGGTGTTAATCCACAAATCAAGGTTTTTCTTTTTTATTCATACTGTTTCTTCCCCTCCTAACTATAGATTATTAATATGAATTATTGATTTAGGGTTTTTTTTTATGGTTGTGCATATATCTAAGTATTTGAATTCTTAATTTTTTGTCTTATTTGTATTTGATTAATTGGTGGATGCATTGGATAACAAGTAAGAGATCGTTCATGGCATAGATGGTGGTAAAGTTATTATTTTTTTGGGAGTAATTGTGGCAGTGATATAAAGAAGAAAGAGTAAGCATTTGGTTGAACTGAATTTTGATTTTAGCAAAGTTTTCGATAATCTGTAGTGTATTGCACTAAGATAATATATTTCAATAATCTGTTCACTATCCAATTTAGGCTCCAGTCAAATTTTCTAGCTTATATATAATTTTTTGAAGTGATAATCTTGTATTGCTAGATTTTGTTTTTTGTTATAATATTAGCCTTTGTCTGGTCAACAACTTTATTATTACTCGTCACAATCACCAATCTTTGAGTAAGAGGTCCGTGAGAGGGTTATGCTCAGTCAGGCTGAGCTTTCAGCGACCCATAGGAAGGCAGCCACGCTCGAGACTGAGCTTTGCTGAGGTCCGTGAGAGGGCCACGCTCAGTCAGGTTGAACTTTCGGCGACCCATGGGAAGGCGGCCACGCTCGAGACTGAGCTTGCGGAGGTCTATGAAAGGGTCATGCTTAGTGAGGCTGTCGTAGAGGTGAAGGCTGCTTAGGAAAGGGCTTCTCGGGCTGAGATGGACCTGGAGGATGGCATTACAGATGCTTTCATTGATGGTTATGAGAGTGATAGAGGTTCTGATGATGCCAAGGGTGATGACGACCATGAGAGTAGTTAGAGTGCTAAGGACTTTTTAGTAAAGCATTTCATTGCATTTGGTGCCCTACATTTTGCAAAATTGATTTTTGCCATTGATACTCCTTTGAGAAGTTGAATATAAAAATGCAAACATCTTTTTTGAGGTAAATCTAAAAATTTTATTCATTTTACTGCTCATGTAAAGTAATATCGGGTAGTAGCCCCATAAAGAAGTATGAAACCTAAAACTAAGTCCCCAACTTTTCTACTCTCTCAAAGTGTCACTAATAATACCTCTTCAGGTGCTCAGCATTCCATGGATTGGGCAAAACCTTCCCTTCAGAACTCTGTATTTTGTAGGTGCCCGACCTCACCACTTCTGCTATGAGGTAGGGTCCTTCCCAGTTTGGTCCCAACTTTCCTTCTCGTGAATCCTTTGTAGAGAGGATTACTTTTTTGAGGACCCAGTATCCAGGTTGAAAGGAACAAGGCTTCACCCTCGAGTTGTAGTAGTTTGTCATGTGTCTTTTGTACTCCGCATTGCGGACCATATCCATCTCCCCTGCCTCCTCTACTAAGTCGAAGTTGATACGGAGTCTCTCCTCGTTGGTGGCGAGATCGTGGTGTTGTACCCTTAGAGAGTGTACCCTAATCTCCACAAGGATGACTGTCTCAGTTCCAAAGGCGAGGGAGAAGGGGGTTTCTTCCGTTGGAGTTCTTGGTGTGGTCCAGTAGGCCCATAACACACTTGGGAGCTCATCAACCCAAAGACCCTTCGCCTTTTCAAGCCTTGTCTTTAGGTTGCATAGTACTATTCTCACCATGACTTCTGTTTGTCCGTTTGTCTGCGGGTGAGCTGGGCTGGAATGAGGAATGAGGCTGATTTATCTAGAGGTCGACGCAAAATGAGTTTAGGAGCTTGTTGTCGAACTGTTTGGCGTTGTCGCTGACAATGGCATGGGGTATCTCGAAGCGGCATACTAGATTCTTCCAAATGAAATCTTTCACCTTTACGTCTATTATTTTTGCTAAGGGTTCTGTCTCTGCCCATTTAGTGAAGTAGTCCACCGCTACCATCACGAACTTGCACTATCCTTTGCTGAGAGGTAGAAGGTCTATGATGTTGATGCCCCACTTGGAGAAGGACCACGCACTTATGATGACTGTGAGTTCTTTTGGCAGTTGTCTAGGCACAGTGGCGAAGCATTGACACTTGTCACATTTTTTGTCAAATTCTTGGGCATCCCTCATCATGCTAGGCCAGAAGTAGCCTTATCTTAGTGCCTTGTGGGAGAGGGAGCGCCCTCCAGAATGATTCCCATAAATCCCGTCATAGATCTCCCGCAGGGCATAGTCAGCTTCTTCAGGTGAAAGGCACCTCAGCAATGGCAAGGAGTAGCCTTTCTTGTACAAAATGTCTTGTAAGATAGTGAACTTGGAGGCTCGCATCCTAAGCTTTCGGGCCTTGAAGGGGTCATCTGGCAACATTCCCTCCAGGAGGTAAGCTCTTATTGGGGTCATCCAATTTGACTTGACAGTTGCACAATTGATATTTGCGGCTTACACGTCTAACTTGCTTAGGTCAAACTGGTGACCAATGATAGTTATTCCTGGTGGGGCTTCAGAAGATAAGGCAAGCTTGGCTAGTGCGTCGGCAACCATGTTGTCCTCTCTTGGGATGTGGTAGATTTAGAAGTATTGGAACTGTGTGATCAAGGCTCGTGCCATGGCAAGGTACTCCTACATTCTGGCACCTTTGGCCTCAAACTCCCCTTTCACCTGATTGACTATTAGCTGGAAATCGCTATGAGTGATGAGGTATTGTGCCTCCATTTCAACTCCCAACCTTAGGCCAGAGAGGAGAGCTTCATATTCCGCCTCATTGTTAGAGGTAATGAAGTGAAGCTTTACCGCATACTTGATGGGAGTGCCATCGAGGCTAATCAGGATGAGGCCTGCTCCACCTCCTTCACTGGTCGAGGAACCATCCACATAAAGGTTCCAGAGGAGCAAAGGAGATGGCTCAAAGAACGATGAATGAGCCTGTGGGGGTGGTAGGATGCTAAGTTGGGCGCCAGGCTGGGAACGAAGTGTGCCTAGGCGCCTGGCATGGGTGCCTAGGCCCGCGGGCTCCAGAGCTGTCTCGACCGTCTGGTCCGGATGCCTGAGTGTGGAATGCTCATTGATTTCTTGTGCTGGTGTAAGCTCAGCAATAAAATCTGGCAAGACTTGTGCTTTGATGGCTGCCCTTGACTGGTATAGAATATCAAACTCCCCTAGTTCTACTGCTCACTTGAGGAGTCTCCCAGATACATCTGACTTTCCCAAAACTCTCTTTAGAGGCTGGTCTGTGATCACAACGGCGGTATGACTCTGAAAGTAATGTCGCAATCACCTAGTTGTTGAGATGAGTTCGAATGCTAACTTCTCTAGTCCCGAATATCTAATTTCTGCCCCTCGGTATGCTCTACTCACATAGTAGATGGTATTTTGCACTCCGTTATGGTTTCTTATGAGTATGAAACTTACCGCCGATAGGGAAGCAGAAAGGTGTAGATATAATTTTTCCCCTGGTGTGGCATGTGAAAGGAGTGGAGGCGTAGCCAAGTAGACTTTGAGCTCTTAAAAGGCCTCCTTTGCCTCAGGTCCCTACTCTAATGCTTTCCGTAGAATCTTGAAGAAAGGTAAACATTTGTCTGCAGACTTGGAAACAAACCTGTTGAGTGCTGCAACTCTCCCACTGAGGCGTGGAGCTCCTTGGTCGAGGAGGGCGACTTCATATCTAGGATGGTCTTGATCTTGTCGGGGTTTTCCTTAATTCCCCTTTAGTTGACCATAAAGCTAAGGAAATTTTCTGAGCCTACCCCAAAGGCACACTTCTCAGGATTCAACTTCATGCTGCATGACCAGAGAACATTGAAAGTTTCTTGGAGGTGGTTAATATGGTCTGCTACTGCAAGAATTTTTACCAACATGTCGTCCACGTACACCTCCATTATTTTCCTGATTTATGACTGGAACATCTTATTCACTAGTTGTTGATAGGTTGCCCCTGCGTTCTTCAATCCAAAGGGCATGACCCTGCAGCAATAGGTCCCTTTTGGAGTGATGAACGATGTCTTCTCCTGATCTGGGGGGTACATGCTGATTTGGTTATACCTAGAATATGCATCCAAGAAGGAAAGCAATTCATGTCCTGCAGTGGCGTCAATGAGGAGATCAATTCGTGGAAGTGGGTAGCTATCTTTTGGGCAAGCCTTGTTGAACTTAGTAAAGTCGACGCAGAGGCGCCACTTCCCATTAGCTTTAGTTACCATCACCACATTTGAGAGCCAATCAGGATAGGCTACCTCTCTGGCCATTTCGTTCTCTATCAACTTTTTTACCTCCCTTTCCATTGCTTGGGCCTTTTCAGTGGAGGCACCCCTTAATTTTTGGAGAATAGGCTTATGGCGAGGATCAACATTGAGATAGTGGGTGGAACCTCAGGATCAATGCCCTCGAGGTCTGCATGTGACCATGAATAAATGTCCATGTTGAGCCTCAAAAACTTTATTAGCTAGTAGACCAAGTCCTCAGAAAGGGAAGAGCTAACATATATTTTTCTGTCTGGATGTTCCTTGTCCAAGATCACTGGGTGAGCTCCTCAACTAGTTCCCCTCTTTCCAAGGTGGCGTCATCCCTTGGATTAAAGCTCTCTGCCTGTAGTGCTTCTTGTGGCTTTCTTGTCTTTATGGAGGAGACGTAGCACTCCTTTGAAGCTACCTGGTCTCCCTGGACCTCTCCGATTCCATTTGGGGTTGGAAGGCAGAGGATGAGATGATAGGTGGAGGGCACGACTCTTAGAGTGTTGAGAGCAGATCGTCGTAGGATGATATTGTAGGCTGATGGGTAGTCTATCTCCAGGAAGTTCACCATGACTATGGAACTTCGGCGTGCCACTCCAGCAGCGACAGGTGGGGTAATGGATCTTGGGGGATACACCTTTTCCCCTGAAAACCCAATGAGGGGCGACCTGATAGGCTGCAATCTTTTTCTGCCCAAGTTTAGCTTGTCATAAGCCTCTGCGAACAAGATATCTGCAGACCTATCGCTGTCCATAAGAATCCTCTGCACCTTGAAGTTTGCGACAGTCATGGTGAGCATCAAAGGGTCATCATGGAGGTGTTAAATTCCTTCTAAGTCCTTGTCAGAAAAGGATATGACCTCTCTGTTGCAATGCTTGGGCGCCTTAGATGAGCGCAATTCATCATGATGCCTAGCTTTCCTGGCATGAGCCTTCACAGCAGAAAGGCATTCTCCTCCCACTACAAGCCCTCCAGAGATGGTGTGAATTTTCCCGATGGGCTATTGGTCTTCCTAATCACAAGGTGGCACCGGTGCCGGTCCTCTTCCGACAACATATTGGCGTAGGTGGCCCCGTTGGATAAGTTCTTCAATCTATCTTTTGAGATCATAGCAGTTGTTGGTGTTATGACCATGGTCGCAATGGAAGCGACAATATTTGTTTGGGTTCCTACGGTTTAGGGGGGACTTCATTCTCCCAGGTCACTTTACTACGGGGTCGTCCTGGATCTGTAATAGGATGTACCCGACAGCGGCATTGAGGGGAGTGAAGGCTTGTCGATCTCTCGGGGGAGCAAGGATCAAACCGGTCTTTAACATGTACCCTCTCTGTCCTACTGCGCTTATTACTATCCTCCTTCTTGTCGTCTCTATCTCTTTCTTTTATTTTCTCTCCAGTTCTGGAAGACTCACCTCGCCTAGCCCTTGTGATGTCCTCAGTATTCATGTATTTTTGGGCCTTCGCCAGTAACTCGGGCATGCTCTTCAGCGGGCGCTTCATCACCGAGAAGAGGAAGCTCAATGACCAGAGGCCTCCCAGGAAGGCAGTCATGCTTACCTTTTCATCGGGCTCTTCGACTTGAAGGATATCCACTTTAAAATGAGTGAGGTAGCTTCTCAAGCTCTCATCTCGGTTCTTCTTTATGTTGAGCAAGTGGGTGGTAGGCTCCTGGTGGCAGCGTCCACCAATAAAGTGTGATACGAAGGACCTACTAAGCTCCGCAAATGAGCCAATAGAGGCAGGGGTGATCTTGGCAAACCACTGTTGAGCAGACCCCTTCAGGGTGGTTGGGAACGCTCTACGCATGATTTCATCAGGGACGTTGTGCAGCTGCCTCAAGGTTTTAAAAATTTCTAGGTGGTCGAGTGAATCCTTTCTACCGTCAAAGGTCTCGACGGATGGCATCTTGAATTTCTGAGGAAACGGGTAGTTTGCCACATTAGGGTTAAAAGGTGTGTCGGTTGGACTTACAAGGTAGTCCATTGTCTCGGGTCCTTTTGCCTTCATGGCGTTGAAGACGTCACCCAATTGATTTTGCTGCTCCTTAATTTTTTCGTCACAGTGATTAGGAGGAGGTCCTCTGGAATTGCAACGAAAATGGCTCTCATGCTCCATGCTTTGGTTTTCACCCTCATCCTCTTGGAAATGAGGGTCTCCACCATGGGGAGCAGGAGTAGGGACTGGAGAAGGAGGAGCAAGAGGTCCATCATGGTGCGAGCCCTAGTGTGGGGCGCCCAAGGGGACTCCCAAAGGTGGGGCGCCCAGATGGGGAGCGTCTTGGTGGGGAGCTCCTTGATGCCTAGGGTGTGGAGCTCTTCTAACTTGATGTCCAGGTTGGGCCCCTCCTTGTTCGGTGAGCATGAGTTGGAGGATCTGCTGGTTTTGAGCCACAAGCTACTGCATAGTCTCCAACATCTGTTGGGCATTTGGAACAGGATTTGCAGGTGGAGGAACTACCTCCTCCTCTCGTGGTGGAATGTCTTCAGGGGGATTCATTGATGGTGATTACAAAAGATTAAGAAAGAAAATGTTTAGGTAAGAAAATTTTCGTTCCCACAAACGACGCTAAACTGATGATGCACAAATTGGTTTGCACACCACAGTCAAGTAAATAGTCAAAAATGCAGTAAAATAGGTAGAGACTGAAGACAAGATTTATAGTGGTTCGGTCAATCAAGACATACGTCCACTTTCAATGGTTGAGTTCGCCGGTAACTTTATTAACTCCGGAGTGTAGGAAGAGCAGAGAATTACAAGACAGAGAGATGAGCTTGATTTTGTGAGATGCCCCACAAGTGTTGGGAGAGCTTATAATTTATAGTTGTCTGCGTAGTAATTGCATAGCCAGTCTGATGGTCATAATGGATTGGGGGCAACTTAATAGTATTAAATAGCTTGACGGTCTTTCTTCTCCTTGGCGACCTTTCCTCTTCTTGGCGACTTCTCCTCTCCTCAACAGACCAGGAAGTTATGGTGTTCTCCAAAGGACTTGGTCAAATGATGAATGAAGAATAATTCTCTTCAAGTGGCAAGGATGAGGTTCTTGGATGACCCTTACTCCAAGATGGTAGAGGAGGAGGCTCCTGGACTCCAAGGCAGAGAGGAGGAGGCTCTCCAGCTCCTAGACTCTAAGGTGGAGAGGAGGAGACTCTCCAGCTCCTGGACTCCAAGGTGGAGAGGAGGAGGCTCTCTAGATCCTGGACTCCAAGGTGGAGAGGAGAAGACTCTCTAGTTCCTGGACTTCAAGGTGGAGAGGAGGAGGATCTCCAGCTTCTGGACTCCAAGGTGGAGAGGAGGAGACTCTCCAACTCCTGGACCCCAAGGTGGAGAGGAGGAGGCTCTTGGATGACCCTGCATGTTCCCCTCATGATGTAGCTCCTTAAGCTTGATGAGCTGTTCCATGCTGATGTAGCTCCTTGAGCTTAATGAGCTTGACCGGGTTGACCATATTGAGCTGAATTTGCTGGACCCCTTAGAGTTGGGCCTCTTGGGCTTGTAACATGATTTGGGCCCTTGGGCTTGGCCCATCATATTTAACTTTTAACTCTGGATTTTCAGTCTTACCAATGAGATCGATGAGGACATGTTTTTCCTCAGTTTGCTTAGTTAAAATTTTAACTGTTTTACAACAATTATTTTTACATCCAAACTTTATGTCAACTTCACTGGAGTTGCTATAAATTGACTGATAATATGAAGAACTTTAAGGATTGCTTGAATCATCTGAACTTTCTTCAGTTTGACTAAGGTTACTTAACTTAAAGATGGTTAGGATTTTATCCTCATCTTCGTAAGTTCAATTGTTTTAACTTTTTTTTTAAGTGGACATTCTGGGCTAATATGTTCCTTTTTTCCTCAATTATAACATTCAATTTCTTTGTTATTTTGTTCCCGACTTTTTCTTATAAGTTTTATGCTTATAAGATTTCTTATGTTTTTTACTTGATTTTCCATAATATTCTTGTTTTAGAAAATTCTTTTTACTTCTTCTGCAGTAATACTTTTGTTATAAGGTTTGTGTGACTTGTGTTTTCTACGAGATGGTGCTACTAACGGGAGACCATATTATTTACAGAAATCACCAATTTCATACTTAACTTTTTTTCTATCATTTTTCATTTTCTTACTAATTTTCATATCAATACACATTCTTAATCCTTCTTTTTGAATGATACTGATAATGTCACCATATCTTAACTCATCATATTCAATGATTCATTTGGGTTTATTTAATGTCTCTCTAATCTTATGTGCAAAGAGATTTGGTAAGTCATTGATAAATTTTTCTTTCCAGAAAGACTTGTCACAGTCTTGTCTGAGCATTACTCTTGAGATGAATACATCTTTGTACCAGCTGAAATCACTTAATGTTAGACATCATAAGTTACTTAGCTGATCATATGGATTCTTGATGCTATGTTACTAGGTGTTCCAACAAAATGTTTGATTATTGTGTGGATGAGAGTGTTTAATCCCATCTGGTTTTGGCATTCCAATTCTTTCATAAAAAATTGGATTATTTTCATCATTTACTTCAACAACATACTAGATACTGTCTCGTAGTTCTTCACTAAGGTAGTTATCCCACCAATTTTTTAACATTCCCGTAAATCCAAAAGTGATTAGGTTAACTATTTTTGGTTAGTGCTATCAAGATTGTTAATATAACTGTTGATAACCATAGACATATGATTAACTTTGTTAAGTATTTCTTGTTCACTTAATCCATTTATGTTCCTTCATAGAGTTTATTGGATTGAACTAAGAATTGGTTACTAATGTTCCTTTCTTCATACTAAAGATCTGGCAGTGTAGATCGAGAATACCAATTTTTGGTGGTACTGGTTGGATTGACTTTTGAAAATTTTAACTTGTTAAGATTTTGACTATCAATTGTTCTTCTAATTCTCTGATTTCAGAATTAGTAGAACTTTTTGCGTTATTAGTTTCTGAAAATTCACTAGTTTGTTCGTTATTTTGGTTGATGGTATTAATTTGGGATGGTTCTGGCATAGCTTTTATTTTTTGGAAAACTTCTTCAATTTTTTGAAGTCTTTTACTATCTTTTACTGAGATTTCTAGTTTACTTCTATCTTCTGGTAGCTAAATCAGAAGTTTTTCTAATTTTTTACTTATTGAAGGCTTGATTTCAATAAATTTAGTTTCAATTTTATCCAACTGTTTACCAATTGTTGTTGGACATTGATTGGTAAAGTTATTTTGCTCAATTATTCTTTTTTTAGGTTCATTACCTGAAGATAGTTTGAATGGGGAGGCTTTGACTTCAGAATCCTTATGGCTGATTAACAGGGTTTCTACTGGAGGATGACTCGAAGGCACAGTGGAAGTATCTTCCTTTTTCCATTTGTGTTTTGTTACTACTTTGACTGATTTGTAATGGTTTTCTAAATAATCAAAGAAATATATTTCATATTTTATTTCATTTATAAACTTAGTCTATTTTTCAAATTTCTTAGTTGTTTGTTATCACTATATTCACTGTTAAATTCTCTTCTTTTAGGTTTATTTTCCTTAGAATTGAATTCATCATATGACTTGTCTATATCAATTATAAACAAATCATTTGATTTACTAATTGTAAGTAACTCTTTGTTTAATGGGGGTTACTCTCCAGATTAGTAGCAGAAGGAGATGGAGAAAAATAATCATCTTCGTTATCTTGAAACCGTGATTGTGGAGTGTAACATGGTTTACTAATTTGTTACGAGAAACTATCAATTCCTTTTAACTTAAATTTATTTTCAAATTCATTATCTAAAAAATTTTCTCTTCTAGTTAAACTAGAATGTGCTGACTCAAAACCCGCGGAATACCCGTGGATAATGAGTAACTCGATATGACGTCGTTATGTCCCACTTATCAAGATCCTTAATTTAATAAAAATTTGTCAGAGTCTCCTTTATATGGGGGACTCTACCCAAAATATAACCTATGCAATATACATTCACATGACCCATCCGAGGCCTAATATAAAACAATGACCGCACCGGGTCTATTTATGAGTAAACATTGACCACACCGGGTCCATTTATCCATACTCATATAAATACATGCAAGGTTAGATTAAAATAATCCATAAATATGGAGTTTTGAAAAAATATACCCAAACTCATACATCAAGAAATTTACATTCAAAACAGTACATGTGAGTCCCATTACGACTATTTTCAAATATTTACATGCTCAAAAATCATAATTTTCACAATGATTTTACAACTCAAAGTAAAGCCACATTTCGGCTTTTCTTCCTCCTTAAGTGCCCAAGTGAGTGTCGTTTGTCAACGTATATGCCACACCTGAAATGTTTTCCAGTATAGGGTGAGTAACGCTGAATAAAGTATCTCCTACAGAGGCTACTCTCCACCCTAGTGCATATGTAATGTTTACTTACAACATTCATACATAATAGCATATCAACCAATAATGTGCAACTCTATGCTGGAATTTCACCATGTCATGCAATAAAATGAGATGAGACTCACTCATGCACTTTAACCCGAGTCCTCACCGACCCCCACAAAACAATGCAATGCACTTGTGCAATGAAATCGTCAATTAACGAAAAATCCATCTAGTGACCATTTGAAACAAAAGTCATGTGTTTATAAAATCATATCATTGTTGAATGTTACTCATTGAATGATTATCTTTATAAATCAAAATCTTGTGTCTTTTTGGGCAACGGATTTTAAAATTTCACCGCCGGGTCCGTATGCCTAATTCACTTTTTTGGGCCTTGCACTGACGGAAGTGAATAAACCCCAAAGGAGAGTCTAGTCCTACTTGCTATACCTTACACAAGTTTTTCATTCATGCAACCATGAGACTCAGTAGGAACTTCAATCCCACTTTCTCGAGCCCACCCTTCAACCACCAAGTATGATATTTGAATTAACTATGTCCATACACACACACACCCATACTCATGCCTAATCCCATGAATGATATACCTCCGTGCAAATGCATTGTAATGTACCATCGCATATTAATGTCATGTCTCAGATGTAATGAATGTTACATGGACAACTTAAATCACACATTTCATTATGTATCATGGACAATTATATCATATGCACATAACTTCCAAAAAAACTCATCACAATGTCAATATATTAATACACATATATCAATGTTTCTTTACAACACCATCCCTAAGCATGTTACTACATAATCAAGCAATAACACACTTAATTCTCAAGGCATAATGCAAACATATAACATGCCCACAAAATAGCCCATATAGTGGCCAACAAATAGCCCAAAACAACCCACAAAATAGTCCGTATAATAGCCCCAAAATATGTCACATAGCAGCCACAAAACAACCCCTAAACAAGCCATAAACGGCCCCATAATAGTCTCAAAAATATTTCACAATTTCAACCCAAAACAAAGCCCCAAAACAGTCCACAAATGGCCCAAAATACAGCCCCAAAAAAGTCCACAAAACAACCCCTTATGAACATTCTAGGTCAGAAATGAACCGGAGTAGGAGAGAACCCTACTTCTAGTAGCATAAGATGAAGACTATAACTTCTAGACACCATCCAATACCCCAAGATCTTATTTTTTCAAAAGATCCTCTTTGGATCTTCGGTGAAATCTCTCGTTCTTTTTTTGGTTGCGTAGCCCTCGTCGACGTGCTCGACTTTAGTTCTTGGCTCGAGTTGATTCGAGCGACCGAATCGAAGGGAGAAGCTTGAAGATCTTGATTTTTTTTCTTCTCTTTTCTCACTTCTCTCTCCTCACACGTTTTCTGTGCCAAAACATTAAAATATCTCCCCCTAAATATCTTATTTAGGTCGATATTTATAGTCCCGAATGTGCAGTGTATGTCACGCCACACGTTTTTCTATTTTCGGGTTCTTTTTTATCCTGAAACGAAACATTACATCCCGATTTAAGTTCAAAATAATTTAATCCAATTATAAGAAATTTTTATAAAATTTATTTATGGGGACGTTGTGAGGTCATCCGCCACCCAGCCGCCTCAAACTAC
>CM042190.1:16229037-16240828 GCA_023539305.1 Ilex asprella | reverse complement strand
TTTTTGTGCGTGGTTATGTGTTATCATGCGCCTTGTGATTTGAGTGTGTTATTGACTTAAATTATGTAATAACTTGCTTGTCAATTGTGTTGAATATAAATGTTGATACATGCTAGTTGATGTTTTGACATTGTGATAAAATTATGGAGATTATAAGTATATGATATAATTGTCCATGATACATGTTGATATGTTGTTTAAGTTGTCCATTTGACTTTCATTGTATGTTAGACATGACTTTAGCATCACATTCATGGGCATAAGTCATGACTGTGGGTGTGTGGTATGCATGGTTAATACACCTTGTTTGGTGGTTGGTATGTGGGCTCAAGAAAAAGTGGATCGAAGATCCTGTTTGAGTCGCATGACTATAAGGAAGAAAACTAGTTTCGGGTATAACAAGTAGGGCTAGACCTTCCCTCGAGTGCAAAATCCGGTCACATGGTTCAACCACTTCCTGACGTTGAAATCCCAGAAAAGTGCTGGTGTTTATGAGACCGATGGTTAGAATACCAAAATATGTTGTCCAACCAGACATAAGATTTTGTTTTGTAAAAGTACTCATTGAATGAGTAATACCCATCAATGATTTGATTTTATAATGAAACAACATTTATTTCAAACGATCATTGGATGGATTTTTTGTCAAATGACGGTTCATTTCACAAGTGCATTGCGTTGTATCGTGGGAGTCAGGGAGGACTCGGGTTAAAGTTGCATGAGTGAGTCATATCTCATTTCATAGCATGACATGGTAAATTCTAATATAGAGTTGCATATTCTTATTTGGAATGTTGATGAGAATAAATGTTATATGTAAACATTACATGTGCACTTAGGTGGGGAGTAACTTCTGTAGGAATTACTCTATTGGCGTGACTCATCCTATACCAGAAAACATTTCAGGTATGGGTTATATATCGATGGGCGACACTCATTCTGGCACTTAAGGAAGAAAAGCCAACTTGTGACTTTCAATCCATTTCTTTTGTAAAATTAGACCTGTAATTAAATTTTGGCATGTAATGTGTAAAGGAAGTGTAACAGAGTTTATATGGATTGTTTTAATATAACTGTGTATGTTTTATATAAATATGGATAAATGGACCCGGTGTGGTCTGTTACTCATAAATGGACCCAGTGTCGTCATAGTTGAATATTGGACCTCGGATGAGTTTTGTTATTATATGACGCACATGTTGTGTTTTGGGTAGAGCTCCCATACAAAGGAGACTCTGTCCGATTTTTGTTTAAATTATGAACCTCGATAAGAGGGGCATAATAGCACGATGTCGAGTTACTTGGTATCCACGGGTATTCCGCGAGTTGAAGGGTAATCAACGGACCCCCAGATTTTGGGGCGTCACAGACGGTGCCAACTTACTATTCAAACTTCAAAAGCAGTTTTCACCTATTTAGTAATCAATTTAGGAACTTTTCATGAAATATACTTTTGTAACTCTTTAATTCTAGTTTATACTGTCAAAAAATTAGTTAAATTGGAATTAGTAGTAAACGTTATGTCTAAAATACTAAGGTAGTTTCAAATTTCGTCATACCCGAATTCTTTCTAAACTTTGTTTAACTCCGAAATTCTTTGTAACTTTTAATACATCCCATGTTACCTCTCCTAAGGTTTCTTGACCTTAAGGATTGAATGGATGCATTATTTTAACCTAAAAATATTTAGAAACTTACTTGATCACTTTTTTGAAGCTCACACACCCTCGAAACTAAGTATGACCTAAAAGTTAATTCTTCTGAAACTCAAACTTGATGATCAATATTTTAACAATGATTTGAGATTTCTATAATCCTTTTACTCATCCTAGGAGAAATATTCATATGATATTATTCTTATTTGATTCTAGTATGGGGTCTTACAATTTTGCATTTCCTCATGATAGATATACATATTGCACTCATCAATTGCACCTACAATTTCTAGGCTTAGTCAAAGTAATAGCATATAGACCACGAAAACTAAAAAAAAAAACAATAATCATGATTCTCGATCGTATGATAGATATCCTTTTTGCAAAACCTAGAAAATTTTAAACTTTATCTGAAAGGACAAAATGGTAAATTTTTACTATAATGCATTTTTAAAATACTCATGCTTTCGATCTCAGATGAGGAAACAGAGTCTGCCGTTGGACTCGTGTCGTAAAATCTAGTCACCTTGCCGAATTTCGTCGAATTCTAAGATAGTAAAACTCTTTGCACGTCATTCGAGACGATTGAGTGGCGGAGACCTCTCAGTGGTCTCCAAAAATAAATATTTTAAAATTTAAGTATGATTAGACTAAAGTACCAATAAAATTAATTTGGACTAAACACGTAATGTAATAAAACGTTTCGGGTCAAAAACGGACCCGAAAAAGAGGGGATGTGGCGCGTTATGATCCAAGTCTCTAAAAATATAACTATGGACTTAAATGAGATATTTCAATAGAAATATCTCATTTTTTCAGCCCCTTGGCCAGCCATAGAGAAAAGAGAGAGAATAGAGAAAAACTTGATTCTTCAAGCTTCCTCTTCAATTTTTCGGATTTTCGTCACTTGGATTCCGTCGAGCAAAGAGAAGAGATTGATCACCACGACGAGGGCTACATCTACGATCCAAGAATGAGGGATTTCACCGAAGATCCAAAAGAGGAGATTTGGGAAAATCAAAGCTTTGAGGTTGTTTTGGTGTTATATAAGTTTTCTACACTTCTATTCAGGTTTTCTTACTTTAGTTTATTCTTACCCTATGATGTTCATAGGAATAAGAGTAAGGGCATAGCATGACTTAGAGTAAGTCTATGGTCTTAGAAATGAGGAAAAATGAGCATAGAAATGGCTTAGGCTAAATTCTAGCTTGAATTGGTATATAGAAGTTACTTGAGTTCATTCTTGTAGCTTGGTGAAAATTGTGCTTGAAGGTTGTGCTTACATGTTGGATGCCTCAAAGGTGTTTGATAAAATGTCATGATTAGTTTAAATGGTCATTTTGATGCTATTGTGGTTTATGTGGTTGTTTTGATGCTATTGAAATAACATGTTTGAGGGTGTGGAGATATGTAAACATATGCTCCCATATATGTTAAAGTATTGGCATGATGAATGTTTTTGGTGATTATATGCACTTGATATAAATTGCCATAAATCGTGTATGTTAAAATGTGGATTAGCTTGTCCATATAGTATTCATTACATACGGGGCATGACATGGAAAAGCAATGGTTCATTGCTTTGCAATTGCACGAAACATCACATCAAATGGGTGTGTGCATGGTTGTCGTCAATACCGCACTTGGTGATTGACGGAAGACTTGAAAAAGTTGGGCCGAAGACCTAGCTAAGCCACAAGGTTGCATGAAATTGGGTTGGGGGTAGTAAGAAGGGGTTAGAAGACCGATTAGCACAAAACTTTGTATACTTTATGTGCTAATCATCTTGTTTTTAACTGCTTTTGGAAATTAGATGTTAGGAGTTATGTCAATTAAGTTCTTAACAATGATATTTTGTGTTTACAGTTAAAAAGGGCTAAATGAGGCTTCTTACGGCCCTCCCAAACAAATTGAGATGAATGGAGGTGAAAGAAAGACTAGAGGGAAGCTCAGGAGTTAGAGAATCAGGAAATCAGAAGAAAAAAAAACAACAGCAAAAACCCTTCCGGAATGCCATTCCAGAAGGGTACCATTCCAGAATGGCATTTTGGTATGGTCAAGCTACTGGTGTCCGGGGTTTCGGAATGCCATTCCAGAAGGGTACCATTTCGGAATGCCCTACTGTTAGGGTCTATCATTTTCTTCTTCTCTCTGCAACTCAGACATGTGGCTTTGAGGGTCCCCCCAACATGCCCCCATGCTTTTCTGACACGTCCAGCACACAAAACATCCCCTCATGCATCTCCTCTTGGACTTTTGGAGGATAAATCATAAATGTGGAGAGAAGAGAGAAAAGTAGCTGGGTGAGGAGACATTGCCTGCGCAACCTGCACCACCTACACCAACCACCTTATTTTCAGGGTCCTATGTTGGGAATCACATCAAGGGAGTTAGTGGCCATCTCATATACATGTTTTTGGAGAGATATTGGGGGGCATTGAGGAGATTCGTGATATATAGAGAGATATAGAGAAGAAATCTTGCAAGGAAGATGATGAATAGTGTTTTTAGTGTGAGAGATTGAGATTTTGATTTTTTTCGTCATTGCATTGTCTCGGAACCTCTTGTAAGAACTTTTAGAACTTCATTGAATGTAATTAATGTTATTTTCCTTAAAGTCATTGCTAGTTGAATGCACTCTTTAAATTTCTACCATTCCTAAATCAAAGTCTTTCATTTTCTTAGCTATAAAATGGGTTTGAATGCATTTATTTTTTGGCTGATTATTTCTTGCATTGAGTAGCTTTAGAACTTCATATCTCTGCAATGCACTATCATTCCATTGTCATTTCCATTTCAATCATGAGTAGCTAAATCATTTAGTTGGCAAAACCAAGGGGAACCTCTACTTGTGAATACAATTTCATCTCATTCTCCTCCCTCCCTTATGAGTTCAATGGTTCGGTTTGACGGGGTTGACAGTGGATAAATTGGTGAGCCTTTGATATCCCGTACGCCTAGCCATGATTTATGCTTAGATACTCACCAATCTTGTCCCTAGCTTCCCCTAAATTAATCATTCATTCATGTTCTATCGGAGAAGGGATTGGAGTTGAAAGGGTATTCCTTTTGGAGTGACCTCTTGACTTTGCCAACAATTGTTTCTCATTGCATTTTTCTCCAAAATACACTCCACCAAACAACTCCTAACCACAAAGATTTTTTACACTTTCTTTGATTCACAATCACTTTCACTTTGGTTTACTTCCTTCCCCGTGGATATGACCTTGGAATACTTTCCAAGTAAAAAACGACCCACGAAAGTCTCCTTGTGATTGAGGAGTATTTTTGTGCATATACACACCATATTTACATCATCCCACTTTCTTGTCCCATTGCCCTTTCTTTGGGCTCTGTCTCAAGGGAGAGTGACCCTCCTCATCTTGCACACATTTCATACATACCTTGAGGGATAGTATTTAAGGGTTAAGGGAAAGAAAGGAATTTCAACCAATCATTTTTGGTGCCGTTACCGGAAAAGGCAGGTGTCAAACCAAAAAGGTGATTTTCAGACTACAGAGGTAAGTCTAGTGATCTTCATCATGGGCTGAGGTATGTGGTTCGTGTACATATCTTTGGTTGTATATAATTTTATTTTTTTATTATTAGATCTTTTGTTGTATGTGGGGGCCGGATGAGCAAAACCAATTGGTTAGGCAATTCATGGACCCTAATATGAATATTAACCAAGACCCACCCGAGGATGCGGGTGACAATTTTGATAATGTAGGTGCCAATGCTAATATTCAGGAGGATGGGGGATTGCAACAACCTAAAAGGCCCAACCCCCGAGTTCATTTTCCCCCACCTAGAAATGAGGGAAAAAACATCCCACTTGACCCTCCGATTAGAGGTCAATGCAGGATTTCCTTCAACCAACCCGATGCACCACATCCTTATACATTCTTCATAGTCAAACCAAGGATGTTGAACTTACTTCACGAATTTCACAGAGTAGAGGGTGAGAACCCTTATTCACATATAAGGGATTTTGAAGAAATAGTTGCAACTTTTACCCCTAACTATAATATGGAAGAGATAGCAAGGATGAAACTGTTCCCATTCTCCCTGAGTGACAAGGCAAAAACTTGGCTACAGTCCTTAAGACCTCGGACCGTGACATCTTGGCAAGAAGCGATTTCCATGTTTTTGAATAATTTTTTTCCTGTGCATAAAACCACCACCCTTAAGAAGCAAATTCAAATTTTTTTGGAGAATCCCAATGAACAATTTTACCAATGCTGGGAAAGATACAAAGAGTTACTACAGAGTCTATCCCACATCATGGCTTTAAACCATGGTAATTTGTGAGTTTCTTCTATGAAGGAATTACACCGGGCCATTGACAGTTTATTGACATGATGTACAACAGAGAATTCTACCCAACCGATGTGCCAAGATCTTTGCCTCATGGGAGTGATCTAAAAGACCGGGATGACCAATTTGCATAAATTTCTAAATTATCTAGGAAATTAGAGAATCTTGAGGTGAATAGGAGACGGGAGGTGTCCCATGTGTCACGAACCGAGGAGGCTTGCTCTATTTGTGAGTGTTGAGCACTCCACATCGGAGTGTCCGAGCATTCTGGCGCTTAGAGAAGCATACCATGAACAAGTTCATGCCTTCAATCAACCTAGGTAATCATTTTCTCCAAATTCAAACACATACAATCTAGGGTGTAGCAATCACCCTAATTTTAGCTGGAGGAATGAGAACCCTATCCCTCATGGGTCCAATGCATATTCACCTCCCGTGCCACCTAAACAAGGTCAATACCAAAGTCATGGGCAAACGTCTAGCTCCCAATACCCATGGGCCAATCCACATGGGTATCAGTCGACCCCACCACCACAGAATTTTTCACAAAATCCACCTCCACAAGGCTTCTCCCATTAAGGACCATCCAATCCTCCCACCTACCAACCTCCTCATAAGAGGAACTTGGAGGATGTGCTCTATAATTTCTTTCAAAGCCAAACCACTTTCAATAAAGACATTTCGGCCTAACTCACCAAGATTACCAATGTCATTGGGTTGTCTCAACAACAGAAGGAGAAATTCCCCGTTCAACCCCAAGAAAATTCCAAGGGCCAACATGTGGTTGAATTGGCTGTACCCACCGAAGAGAGTTACGAACAACTCAAGGCGGTCACCACTCTTCGAAGTGGCAAACAATTTGAAAAGACCGTGGTGCCAAAGGTTGCCCCCAAAGCCTCATTGCCAATACAAGGAGAAAACGAGGGTGAGGCCAAAGAAAGTGTGACCGAGAAAAGTGAGGTGAGCGAAAATAGAGATTAAGTGGTGGTTGAAAAAGAAAATGTGGTGGATGAGCACATGTTTATTCCTTCTATGCCTACCCTTTTTCCCCATTGTTTAAAGCCACTGGTCAAGGTGGCTAATTATACTGACATTTTGGAGATGTTCAAGCAGGTGAAGATCAACATCCATCTCCTCGACGCTATCAAGCAAATACCGTAATGTGCCAAAATTTTGAAGGATCTATGCACGATGAAGAGGAGATTGAATGTTCGAAAGAAGGAATTTTTAACCCAGCAAGTGAGCTCCATATTGAGGACCAACACTCCTCCAAAATTCAAGGATCTCAGCTGTCCAATAATTGCCATTACCATAGGGAATTACCGGGTGGAAAAAGCGTTGCTTGACTTGGGAACAAGTGTCAATCTCCTCACCTACTCGATGTATCAACAACTTCAACTCGTGGAGTTGAAGCCCACCTCAATTACACTCCAACTGGCGGATTGTAGCATCCACACACCAAGGGGAGTAGTGGAAGATGTTTTAGTTCAAATTGATAATTTTTACTTTCCCATTAATTTTATTGTTCTAGATACACATCCCATTGCTAATCTAAGTTCCCAAATCCCTGTTATTCTTCGGCGTCCCTTCCTTGCTACATCTAATGCCATGATTAATTGTAGGAATGCTTTGATGAATTTGACAGTTGGGAACATGACTATAAAGCTTAATGTATTCAATTTGGCAAAACAACCGGGAGATGATGAGGAAGTAAATGAGGTAAATCCAATTGAAACCTTGGTCGAGGAGCAAATGGAGTTGGAGAAAATATTGAAATTAAAGGAGGAACAAATTGTTGACCTTGAGGAATTGGAAAGCAAGAGAAGAGTGAAGACTTGAAGGGGATAGGAAGTTGGATTCCCATATTTGAGGAGTTACCCAAGCAAGAAATGAAACTTTTCCTGTCAGATGAGCAAAAGCCAAAACTACAGTTGAAGCCATTACCCTCCCACTTGATATATGCCTATGTTGGTGAAGAAGAAACTTTTCTGGTGGTCATTAGCTCTACTTTGAAGGTGGAAAAAGAAGAAAAGCTCTTAGAGGTATTGAAGAAGCACAAAGGAGCAATTAGGTGGACTATTGCAGATGTAAAGGGGATAGCCCTATTATTTGCACCCATTGCATTTACCTCGAGGAGGATGCCAAACCCTCCCGACAACCCCAAAGGAGATTAAATCCCAACATGAAGGAGGTGGTGAAAAAGGAGGTTTTAAAACTACTTGATGTTGGCATCATCTTTTCGATCGCTGATAGCAAGTGGGTAAGTCCCACACAAGTAGTACCGAAAAAATCCGAAGTCATAGTGGTGGAAAATGAGGAAAATGAGCTCATACCCACAAGAGTAATCACCAGATGGAGGGTTTGCATTAACTACTAGAAGTTTAATGCTTGCACAAGAAAAGATCATTTCACGATGCCATTTCTTGATCAAGTTTTGGAAAGGGTAGCAGGGCACCTATTCTATTATTTTTTAGATGGGTACTCTGGCTACAATCAGATTGAGATCGCATTGGAGGACCAAGAGAAGACAACTTTTACTTGCCCATATGGTACCTTAGCCTATTGTCGTATGCCGTTCGGATTATGCAATGCCCCGGGGACTTTTCAACGGTGCATGATGGAGATTTTTAGCGATATGGTGGAAAAGATTGTGGAGGTGTTCATGGATGATTTTTTCGTGTTTGGTGACTCCTTTGACGGATGCTTGGAAAACTTGGAGAGAGTATTAGAGAAATGTGAAGAAAAGAATCTCATATTGAATTGGAAAAAGTGTCAGTTTATGGTGACGGAAGGAATCGTGTTAGGCCACATAGTATTGGCAAGGGGCATTGAAGTTGACAAATCCAAGGTAGAGGCCATCTCCAACTTTCCCATGCTGACACCCATCAAGGGAATCCAGTCATTTTTGGGCCATGCAGGTCTTTGTCATCGATTTATTAAGAATTTCATTGATTGGCCCGACCCCTGACCCAATTACTGTCTAATGAGGTCCCCTTTGAGTGGTCAAATGATTGTGAGACATCCTTTCAAAAACTAAAAAGCACGGTTGTCACGCCTCCTATCATGCAACCACCTAATAGGGATATTCCTTTCGAGCTCATGTGCGACGCGAGTGATTATGTGGTTGGCGCAGTGCTGGGTAAGAGGGAGGAAAATCGATCGTATGTCATTCACTATGCTAGCAAGACACTTAATGAGGCTCAAATGAATTACACTACCACTGAAAAAGAATTTCTAGCTGTAGTGTTTGCTTTAGATAAGTTCCGTTCATATATCATTGGTTCGTCTATTCTTGTCTTCACTGACTATTCTGCCTTAAAGTATTTGTTAGCGAAATAGGATGCGAAACCAATGCTCATTAGCTGGATCCTCCTCTTGCAAGTATTTGATTGACAATTAAAGACAAGAAAGGAGTAGTGAATGTTATGGCAGATCACTTATTCCGGTTGGTGGTGCAAGAGACTAATGAGAATATTCCCATTCCTGACTCTTTTCTTGATGAACATTTACTTTCAGCTCATTCAATTTGTCCTTGGTATGCTGACATCTGTAATTACATTGCAACAAGACAAATACCGTGACAAAGCCCGGAAGATAAAAGACGATTCATGGCAGACGTGAAGTATTTTTACTTCGAAAATCCGTACTTGTTCAAATATTGCCCAGACCAAGTCATGAGGAAATGCATGTCCGAAAATGAACAACGGAACGTCCTTGCATTCTGTCACTCCCAAGCTTGTGGCGGACATTTCTCGGTGAAGAAAACTTCAGCTAACATTCTTTAGTCAGGTTTCTATTGGCCCTCTCTTTTTATAGACTGTGTTTTATATTGTAAGGCATTTGACAGATGCCAACGATTGGATAGTGTGACCCGTCGAAATATGATGCCCTTTCCCCCGTCCTTGTCATAAAAATATTTGACTGTTGGGACATCAATTTCATGGGTCCATTCCCATGTCTTTCAGTTATTTGTACACTCTTCTGGCAATGGACTACGTGTCCAAGTGGGTAGAGGCTATCCCAACTAAGACTAATGACCACCGGGTCGTAGTCAAGTTCCTCAAAGAGAACATTTTCTCGAGGTTTGGGATGTCTGGTGCAATGATCAGTGATGGTGGATCGCACATCTATAATAGGCTATTTGCATCATTAATGTTTAAATATGGCATTACACACAAAGTATCCACTTCATACCACCCACAAACCAATGGCCAAGCTGAATTAGCTAACAGGGAGATTAAGAATATCTTGAAAAAAACGGTTAACACAAACAGTAAAGATTGGTGAGTCAGATTGATCAATGCCGTATGGGAGTACCGTATTGCCTATAAGACTATTTTAGGCATGTCTCCCTACTGGCTAGTTTATGAAAAAGGTTGCCATTTGCCAGTTAAAATGGAGCACAAGGCCTACTGGGCCATAAAAATCTTGAATTTTAACTTGAGAATGACTGGTGAGCAGAGAAAGTTGGAATTAAATGAATTGGATGAGATCCGAAGAGATGCATATGAGAGTTCCAAAATTTCAAAGGAATGGGCTAAAGTTTTTCATGATAATTCCATCACAAGGAAGTCATTTGAGCTCGGACAAAAAGTGCTCTTGTATAATTCTCGTCTCTCCACTTTCCAAGGAAAACTAAGATCCCATTGGGATGATCCCGATCTTGTCAAGGTGGCCTACCCCAATGGAGCAGTGGATATCACAAACCCTAAATATAGCCAAACATTCAAGGTTAATGGCCAAAGACTCAAGCCATTCTTTGAGGGCTTTGAAGAATAGATGGTGCATGAAGATTTAATTGACCCGGTGTGTTTGGAGGTTGTGGAGGTTTAACATGTTTTTATCTTTTCTAGTGTACAGTTCCTTTTACTTACTTATGCCAATTTTATTTGTACGTCACTCACTTTAATTGGTTGTATAGATTGGTTTCTCTTAGATCCAGATCTTGGTACTTTTGTCAAAAGCTCAATTGCGAGGTGTTCTCTTACCTTACTCATCTTTTTACTATCTTTCATTGCATACTATAGCTTTTTGTTGTATTGAGGACAATGCATGATTCTAGTTGGGGGGTGAGGTGAACCATTTGTACGATAGACCAAGGTTGTTGAAAAATTTTGATTGTTACTTGCATTAGTGAAAAATATGCAAAATTTTTGATGAAAAATATCTTAAAGTTGATCTGTATTCCTTCATGAAGAATTTGTGTTTGATGACATGTTGATCTTTGTTGTGAACTTTGTGCACATGAGCATTCTACGGAAGTTGATCCTAGGTGTTGGTATTACATATGTATTAATTTTTGAACTCCGCTGTATGTGACTCTTGAATGTGTAATTTCAATAATTTACGGATTGAGTTCATGTTTTAAGCTTGACATAAGTAGCGGAGATGAGTTAGGACCTATGAGAGATTTAGGGCCAAATTCTTTTTGGAGGGAAATTACAATTGCTCAAAGAACTATTTTTCAATGTCAAATTTGTTCAATAGTCTCATTATGCTTATTTCGGTTCGGTGCATTTGGTTAGTGGACTGATTTGTCGTGATCTTATAATGCCACCCCCTGTGGACCTGGAAGTGATCTTAGGCCATCTTTGAATATGTCGAGCCTTTGCCCTTCTCATGTGTGAATTTTATCCCTAGTGCCGTGATTGAGCTTTAATTGAATTCGTTTCTATGCCATACATTTGACCAAGCCAATGAAAATAAGAAATGTCTACTTTACCTTGGTTGTTCCTAAAGTGGATATGAGAGATTGCAAAAGAATGAATTATGGTGTGAAAATGCAAACAAAAGGGATGAATGAGGTTGAAACTCAATGA
>CM042190.1:16195626-16206194 GCA_023539305.1 Ilex asprella | reverse complement strand
TTTTTATACATTATACATGATTCATACAAACTCTATCACAATTATTTGCATAATCTACATGCCAAAAACCATTTATAACAAAAGGTTTTATAAAATCTTGAAATAAGGCCACAAGTAGGCCCCTTTCAACCTTGATGCTCTCAACGGGAGCGATCCGCTGGTGCAAACCCTACACCTGAAATTGTTTCCCGTATAGGGTGAGTCAACGCCTAATAGAGTAGATCCTACGGAGGCTACTACCCAACATTCATGTGCAACATATAATCAACCATTCTATACAAGAACATGCATTCAATGTTGGAATATAAAAATGACATGAAATGAAATGTCACTCATTCATTCACTTCAACTCGAGTCCTCACCGACTCTCACAACACAATGGATTGCCAAAGTGTTTCAATTTCGTCATTTATGTTCGCATCAAATGACATGTCCAATACTAGGGTTTTTCTTGGGGGTGGATATTCATAGACTCACACTAAGGATCATCCAACCCACACGGAATTCATGGACTTCCACCAAGGGTTCTGCGTACACCCACGCACTTCATGGACTGAACCAAGGGAGTGCTTCTCCCAATCACCGGGTCTTGCACCCGAGAGGTCGGCTTCCCTCTTCTTGCTACCCCAACCTAACTCCGTAAAATCTTGTGGCTTAGCTAGGCCTTCGGTCCAACTATTTTCAAACCTTCCATCAATCATCAAATGTGGTATTGAGGACACCCATTCACACATCCATGCAATGAGATGTTTTCATGCGTATGCAATGTCATGTCCCATTGCACACAACATAATGCTCAATATGCTAAGTATAACACATGAACATTTTCAATACATCCTAGGAAAATTTATCTCTTAACCATGTAAATACCATTTTCATCACAATGTTAATATACCACACATGCATATATCAACAAACACATATCAATCATAAGTCATGTCATAAGCACATGATTTCACAAGTTATCACATAACTTGAGCATGTTATTTCAATTCAATCAAAACAACAATTTCCAAACACTCAAGGCATTTCATCAAACACCTTCAAGACATAATTCATGTAGCACATAGCATGCCTTCAATTTCACTAAGTTTCATGATAGATCACATATAATTTCCATATATCAAAATTAAGCTAGCAAGTAGCCTAAACCATTTCAATGCTCACTTTTCCATTTTCATTACCATAGACATATATAAAAGTCTATCCATATGCCTAATATATATTAAACCCTTAAACTACCAATATCTAAGGAAAGATTAGTCCAAGGTAGGAAGAACTCTACCTATTGTAGCGTAGAGGAAGTGCCAAAACTTCCAAAAAAACAACCCAAGCCCCCTAGCTTTGATTTCTCCAAAATTCTCCCTTTTGGATCTTCAGTGAAACCACTTGTCTTTGGTATGTAGATGTAGCCCTCATGATGGTGATCGATTCTCTCTCTTGGCTAGACAGAATCCGAGCGACGGAAGTCCGAGAATCGAAGGAAGAAAGTTGAAGAACCCTTGGTTTCTTTTTTTCTCTCTTCTCTCTCTCTCTTCTTGGGCGGCTGAACAAGGGTGCACAAGTGGGTTGAATATCTGATTTTCTAAGATATTAAGCCCTATTTATAATTTTAAATGCTCGGCCCACGTCGCGCCCCGTGTCCTTCACTTAATCGAGTTCGATTTTGCCTTGAAACGATTAATCACAATACGGGTTAAACTTAATTAAATTTTATTTGAAATTTTAATCAAAAATAATTAAATTTTGAGATTACCATTTTTAGGAATCTTGGTGAGGTCATCCGCCACCCAATTGCCTCGATCTACGTGCAAAATTCTAACGTATTTCAGAATTCGACGAAATTTGACTTGCTGACCATATTCCGTGATACGAGTCCAACGACAAAATCTGTTGTATCATACGATGTCAATAGAACACGTATTTCAATTTTATATTATAGTGGCAAAATGACATTTTTGCCCTGTTTTAAAAAAAATCAAAATTTCTCGGGTTTCACACAAACAATATCTTAACATTTAGGATGGGTCGTTACATGAGCTATGTCAATACAATGGACATCATCAAGATAGGTAAGATCCACTAGCTCACGATGATCAAAGAAAATTATCTCTAACTTCTTTTCTTTCCTTTATTGATGCCTAGTAAAGGTGCACCAAATGTTTGAATGTATGATAAATACGTCATCATTGTCTTTTCCTTTTTTGTTGGTGTTGACCAATGTCCTTTCATACCACACTTATAACAAACTTCTTCATAGTTCTTGGGCAGTTCACTTAGTAAACATTTCCTTTTGTCATGCTTTGTCTCTTTGTTTGTCCACTTCCGGTGGTGAGATGTGTTGGTATAACCGTAGTGTCGAATACCATTTCAACTGCACCCATGTTTATTACCACAACCATGGTATGAGGTGTGATTCATGATCAAAAGTATCATTTCTTTATCTATTATTTGTGAAAAATTGCATTATATCTGAGATATTAGATGAATTATCCCTTGATACTATGTTTGGACTTAATTTTTAGTGTTTGATCAATTTATTAGATAAAATAGGTAAAATGAGCTAAATTGGTGCACTTTATGAATTGACCAGTTGTTTGGAGATAAAGAGGACTCAAGGGGACTAAAGTGTAATTAAGAAGATTGATTCAGTCTTCTTAATTACATTCTAAAATCATTTACATCATAAGAGCACTAAGATAATCCATCAATAAATAAGTCTTCATGAAATCATCCATAGAATTTACAACATTATCTCCAAAGACTAAACTCATCTTGGCCTTTACATTCCAAAAATCAACTAATGTAATGCAGCGAAAATAACAAAAGAAAACTAGACTCCCCAAGGTTAAAAATGAATATCCTATTCTAGAACAAAAGAAAGTGCCGCTCTAGGCGTCCACCTCAGGATGCATGTTCCTGTCTATCTGAGTCTTCCAATGTGCGGGCTCCTCGACTCCCAGCTCTTCCTCGAGAAGATAATCTGCAAAGGTTGTTAAGTAAAGAGTGAGCACAAAGCTCTGTAGGAAAATTCTTTCAAACCCGAACAAGATTTAAAAAAGCATATAAAAGCGGTCGGTCTCATTTTACAAATAGCCTATGTAATTTTGAAATAAAAATATGAACATTTTAAAAGATCTCAAGTTTACGAACAACAATAAAGTTAAACGAAGAGGTGAAACCAATTACCAATAATGAGTCTTACAATTTTTTCAAAAGTAAACCAATCACCCACACATGATATAATATTGTCCTCTTTGGCATGAGCATACTTACAAGAAACCACTCACCCTCAAAGTGTTGTTTTTCAAGTATCCTTACAAAGAACCTCCTAAGAAGGTCACATATTGTCCTCTTTTGGCATGAGTATCCTTACCCGAAAACTATCATCTTCAAGGTCTTATTTCTTTGGCATGAGCATTCTTACAAGAAAGCTCTCACCCTCAAGGTGTTGTTTCTCAAGCATCCTTACAAGGAACCTCCTAAGAATGCCACATATTGTCTTCTTTTGGCATGAGTATCCTTACCCGGAACTCTCACCTTCAAGATCTTGTTTCTTTGGCATGAGCATCTTTACAAGGAACCTCTCACCCTCAATGTTTTGTTTCTCAAGCGTCCTTACAAGAAACCTCCTGAGAGGGAATGAGAATCCTTATGAGGAACCTCTAACTCATGTTCGTCCAAATAACCATACAAGAAATACAATACCAACTATTTTCTCAAATATCCAACAATTCTACAAGTCCCAAATTTACAAGTAAATTTCAAGATAAATCCCCAATTCTCACAAGTGATATTCTTAATTGCTCAAATTTAAGAAAAGGTACAAGAGATCATCCACAGTTTCATTTCAACACTCAACACCAAACACTAGAGTTTTCAAAACCAAGATTAAGTGAAGATAGAGAGAGAAATCCATTTTTCTCAAAAATTAGTGTTTTAAAGCAAGAACAAGAGATTTCATTGGTACTCCACCCTAACTTGGTGTAGAACATGAGAACATTTGCAAAAGAACCAAGCAACAAAGAACCCATAGTAAATATATATCATTAGGAGTCAAAACATACATATATATTAACCATAACATCTATGAACTAGCATGGAAGAAAACCCCTACCTTGGCTCTTGAATAACTAGGGCTTGAATCTTGAATCACTCTTAAATCTTTTATTTTTTCCTTTTGATCTTGTGTTTTCTCCTTCTTTCTTCCTCTCTAAGTGTTTATAGGGTTAGAAGTGTAATGAAGGCTAAGGAGGCATCATTACATATTTATAGTGGAAGAGGGACCAGTTGTTCGCGACTTAAAAATTTTGAATTTTTACAGCGACTACCGGTAGGTACTACCGGTTGTTCAGGTATGCTAGATAATCGACTACCTATTGACTATCGGTAGTTCAGGTACACTAGGCAGTTTTTCTACCGATAGTTACTATCCAGATTTACCTACTTCACCCGTTTTTCATTTTCAATCTATTCATATCCCTTCCAAAACCATCTCATACATGTTTAACAAGGTTTTCCACATAAATCTTGATGCCTACAAGTACAAAATTAAATTTTAGCTAAATATTTATTATTATCAAACTTAACACCTACAAAAAATTAAATCACACCAATGATTTGTCTCACTCGTATTTATTTCTACTTTTCAAATCTATAGGATTTATGCATACCTCATCACCTATACTATCATTTGAAAATTAATTAATAATCAATTATATCATTATATTAATATAAATATGTGGGGGTTTACAGGATAATGCACAAATAAAGATGAAGTCAACATCAACTCTGGAGAAGTTGAAACGTGGATCAAGGATTTTCATATAAATAGGTCTGTTCGAACGTGGCTTTGCCGTTCGGATGCAATGATTGGAAAACAATTGACTAATTGACTTGTTAAGGACATAAGAATTACGGAGACGAGAACACCGTTTGGACGCGTTATGGTCGTTTGGATGCAAGTTGTGCATGAAGAAGGATGAAGAAATCCTTAGAATCAAGACTATTCAGATGATGAATCTATGTTCTAATGCTCCTTTGATGACACGAAAAGACTGTTTGAACACAACTTGTCTGTTCAGATGCTTATTTGATGATACAAGGAATCCGTTCAAAACGCGCTTTCTCCATTCGAACGCATGTGTTAGACAAAGCCTTTAAGCTGTTTGGACGGCGAATCTCTGTTCGAACGCACATTCTGACTTCCGCCGCATACGTCTTGGCCCAGTAGGAGTTTAATTGTAAAACAAATCCAAAAAAGCCATGTGTATCCTCTCATTATAAATATTGAGAGGAGGGTTATTGGTCCGTACCTAGTCCTTAGTTTTATGTTCCTAGCTTTTGAGAAGAATAGTCATGTCTTGTGAGTAATCTTCTCTTTACTCTTTAGTTAGGGTAGAGTTTTGGGATTGTACATCGAATATTATTATTTATGCAATTATTTTTTAATATTTTTCAATGATTTATCTTTTATTGTTCTAAGATTGAATGAATAATATCTAGTAAAGTATCATTCTCTGTATACTTATTTGATTACTTAATAACTTGATTGATTTTTTGGTATGTGTAATTCTTAGAATTCTCTACAAATCTACAAGACTAGTTTTAAAATTCTTATTTTGATATCAATCAACTCTTAGTTTTCAAAGCTATATACTCTGGTTGATTACTCTGACTTTGGAATTCAATGAAGATAAAATATAATTGCATAGGTATAATATTTGATATAAATGAACAATTCTCAATGCCAAAACTAAAGAGTTGATTTCCCCAATAAGAAATTCATTTAATTTACAGCAATTTATTACTTCAAACAATCTACACACTGTTCTTATTTTTTTTTTATTCCTTTCTGTCATCAATTCGTCCTTGAAGATCGACCTCGGAATACACCAAGTTATTACTACAGCTTCACCACCTACACTTGGTTGTACCACATTCGGATTTAAGCAAGATTTTTGCGCCGTTGTTGAGGACTAGAGGATATAGAAGCTAAAACGAAGAATCCTCCTTCGCAATGAGCTACTTGGAGAACTAATCTTTTCAAAGAGTTAGTAGGGTCCGTTAGTTCATCATGTCTGTCCACACCTCGGACTACACCGAGGTATTACTACAGTTTTACCACCTGCACTTAGGTGTACCACGTTTGGATTCAAGCAAGGTGGCATTCACTTCAGGGAATGCTATAAAAGCGGTCGAGCGAGATTCTTGGCTTTTCATCAAAAACTCGTTATTTTGTTCAACCACAAGAGACATGATATCAGGTCAAAGTATTTAGTGATCCTACGCTTTCTATATTACTGTTGTAGGAGCACATTAGAGGCATGGAAGGTGGAATATGGTTTCTTTAACATGTCTTTATCAGTAATTACTTCTCCACAACGGCCAAGTGGATTATTTTCAGTGAAATGTTCAATTTTCAATCCTTCGTGAAGGTGATGACAAATGAATATCATTGTCTTTGCACAATCCTACAAAGATGCATCATTTTCTTCTTTGATAGTATCACAAAGATTTGTAGTTGTCAAGTGGATTTCAGGCTCAAGAATCCAAGAAAAGATAGTTGATGCCCAAAATGTCAAGAACGGCAATTTCAAGTTTGGTGAGGCGCGACATAATGAGAATAATAAAAAAATAAAAATAATGAATATCCACCATTAGAATAAACTAACACAGAAGCGGCTCTTAGAACCCTAGAATACTAACTAGTGTCAAATGAAGGAGTACTATGAGATAGTGGGGTGGTTCAAAATGCAAATATAGTTTGCTTACCCAGAAGAAAACTTCTAAACTGAAGCAACAGCTCATCTATGTCGCAGTGCTCAACGACACGCCCTTCATTAACAAAATATCATGAAAACTTTGCCAAAATAAAATTCATGAAAGTAAGTTAATGGAAACTGATTGGTAATTATTTGAAGTTTCATGTATATGTTTTGATTAAGTTTGTGAAAAATCCCACTTGTTCTCACCTATGCAATCTAATCCAAAAAATGCCTAGGTTAAGGTCAATTTAAACTCAACTCAGCTCGCTTTATCTGATCAAAGGGAAAAAAATGTAGATGTCAACCAAATTAACATGATGATGTAGGCCCTATTACTTTGTTGAGCTAATAGGATCAATGGAGTGGTACAACAGAGACAGACAGAGAGAGAGAGAGGGGTAAAAAAATAGATTCTGAGAAATTAGATTGAGTTTAAGTTGTGATCTTCGAATCAAATGTGACAAGTAACCAACATTAACTGCCACGCCACTGATACCTTGAAACTTTAGGTTTGGATGTGAACCCTAGAGAATGAAATCTCAAACCTCCAGCACGACCCATGATGTGGTCCACTTTTTTATTTTAGGCCAACTTGATTGCTGAGATGACTCAGTCAGTGTCCCCATCATCCCCTCTAGTGCTGACCGCACAAACACAGCCCCGTGGCCTCCAGTGATCTTCCTTTTTGCTCTTTATCATGATATCTCCTTTGCTTTCCTCTTCCATATTGATTAGAAATTGTGGTTTTTTTATCGGGTAGAGGGCAAGTGGCAAAGCTTGGATGTATGGTCTGTAAAGATCGTGGTACATGAATAGTTAACCACATAGGGTCGATTTTTTTTTTTAAAAGAATATGTTATTCTCTTTTTAATATCCTTTTATATAGAGAATGGCAAAGGTTATGTACATATAGTGGTTCAATGATAAACATTCTAACAATATGTTAAATTGCTTGTTCGGGCGACTCATATGGAGTAAAATTGCTACCTTTTTTTAGCAACCAAAAAAACCTATAGGTAGCAATTTATGAGGTCCATTTGGCAAAAGAAATATATCAAGGAAAATATTATTTTGACCTAATTTAGAACTTAACCTAGTGAACCAATTAAATATAACCATTGGATCAACTAATCCAATGATTATACTAAAACTACATCAATAAATTCTCAAATTACATTGCTCATATACTAATTAGTCACATAATTTGGTTTGGACTATCCTACAAGTACATTGTGACAAATTTTCACACTATTTTAGTATTCTAAGAATGATATTCTAGATACTAGTTTTTTCTTGTTTCTATTTTTGCTTTTGCTTTTGCTTTTAGCATTTGTATTTTATGATTCAAGGGGGTTACTCCCCTTTATGACACGTGTAATAACATTTAATGATCTCACATGAAGGTGACAAGACCAATCACGTGAGAGAAACCTCACTAGACCGTTATCAGGTAACAACCGAAGTATTCAAAGAGCTCGGGAAAGAGGACATGAGCTCGGTCTTCTTCATAACTGAGTTGTTTAAACAGAAAACATGGTACTAAAGATATGCCTATGATTCAGGCATTCTTGTTAAACGAATAGGTATGATCATATGCTCGTGAGAAGGAATTGCAAGAGAGATCTCAACAATTTCTTGAACAGAATCGCCTAATTTGGATAAGGTGTACCACCTTGAATCAAAATCATGGAAACCCTAGTTAAAGGGGACTCTATAAAAGACACAAGGAGCTAAACTGAAAGATGCACTGAACACTCTTTATCTTCTTGCAAATTCATTCAATTCTATTACTGACTTAAACATCAAAATGTCTTCGATTGAACCACTTCGATCTTGGGCAATTTATTCATTTTGCAGGAAAGAAAGATTAGGAGATCAAGTTCAAAGCTCACTTATCTCAAACATATCAATCCATCACTTCGGAAAGAGGTACATCTATTTTTTACCTCTTACAATTATCTACAATGATTTAAGTTTATAGTTTGTTCGTGGAATCAAGTTAAAGAACTATTATTTTATTCACTTTAAAGATAAAGAAAAATCAAGGAATGAAAAAGAAAAGAAAAAGTTTCATAGCTTCAATACTTTGGGTCGGTTGATGGACCCTTTCCAAAAAGATAAAAGTTTTATTGGTTTTATTGGTTTTATATTATAAAAGTTTTATTGGTTTTATAACATATCCTACATAATATGTGTGTAACAAAGCACAATCATCAAATTGGTCAATTCTTTTTTCTCCAAAAGTAAGTGAATTTCATTGTCAGAATTGTGTTCGATGTAATTAAAAAAAAAAATTGCGTAAGGTATCAAGATGAATCTTCGACAAACACTCTGCAATGTGAGATTTTCAAATGGATTCAACAAAAATAATTGCATTTGATCAAACTA
This sequence comes from Ilex asprella, assembly GCA_023539305.1. NCBI lineage: Eukaryota > Viridiplantae > Streptophyta > Magnoliopsida > Aquifoliales > Aquifoliaceae > Ilex > Ilex asprella. The sequence continues at coordinate 16,197,039 of CM042190.1, read as the reverse complement.
TACTTGAAGGAAAAACATATAGGCAGTTAGGCCAGATCACCACAAATCAAGTGACACGATTGTTAGGAATAAGCCAATTCTGCACCAAATTTGATCAGGTTCCTAATTGAGCTGATAGTGATTTGTTTCTGTGTAGGTTTTCTTTTCTCGAGGTGGAAAATAAATAAATTCAAATTTTTAGCAATGGCGTTCAAAGGCCCATCTTTATTTAGGTAAGGTGATTGAACATACCAAGATGATCATGTGGCGGCCATTATGTTTCAATCTTTTCAAGATTTATTAAGTTCTGAATTGTGGGTGAATGGTTAGAAGTAACTTGCGTCTGAAGACACAATACAATGTAAATATTTTTTAAAGGAATTTTGGTAGTAGTTGGATGAGTTTATTTAAGACCATCAAATAAACTTATTTAAGTCTAACCTATTTTATATTATAAATTTGATATTTCAAGACTAAATCATTAAGGTAATATCAATAATCAAAGCCACAATGATCTTCTTTTGAAAATCTTGCAAATATGCAATGACCAAGAGATATTAAATTGCTATCTGAAGGGGTATCAAAAATTACAACACGTGTAAGGACCATTTAATATGCCCATGTGAGGGTAACATGGTAAAGCACGTGAAGAAACAGTAAAATAGTGGCTAGGCGGAGTTGGGCCAAATTGTCAAGGGTTCGATAAGGAGAGCAAACGCTCGATCTCAACAGAACTGAGCTCTACATGTAAACGGAATCAATTTTAAATGAATACCCATAATTTAGGTACTGGTATAACAAATAAACATAATCGATTGCTTGGTGAGAGCTACTCAACTAGGAAATCACTTAGAGAAATTTCAACAGATCTCTAACGGTTAACCCATATTGATAGAAGGTGTGCCACCTTACATCGTCAATCAAGGAAACCCTAACTGAAAGATTCACTATAAAGGGGATCAAACATGCACAATAAAAGGTACGTTAAATTGTCCCTGCATCTTGATCTTTTGTATTTAATTATTGACTTAAGTATTAGAGTGTCTTCGATCGAAACACTTCGATCGTAAGTAGTTTGTTTGGTTTGGAGGAAGGAAGAAAAAGAATACAAGTTCTAAACCAAAAATCTCTTGAGAGAGGGAAATTCAATTTTTGCCTCTTATACTATCTTTATTATGCATATAAGTTCTATGTCTTTGTTTTTTTTATAACAAAAATTTATTTTTAAATTTTTTAGTCCATGTTTTTAAACTTATCCTCCTTCCCTTAAAGAAATTCTTTAGTCATTAGAAAATATACCCTAATGCTCCATTTGGTATGATGAAAAAAATAAAATGATAGAAAGTTAGAGAAATAAATAAAACATCATGTTTGGTAAGGAACAAAAATAGGAAGGATAAAAAAGTTGATGGATTAATTTTTCTTCCAACTCAC
>CM042190.1:16169734-16195226 GCA_023539305.1 Ilex asprella | reverse complement strand
TTGCATGGATTCACGATAAGATTACAGCCTATGGTGATTAATTTGAGTGCTCAGACACTACTATATCGCCGAAAAAAATTGAGTATTTGCTTTGACAGAATTTTCAATGCAAAAAAAAAAAAATGAAATATTTTTTGACAAAGTGGTGTAATAAAAAAATTAATTATTTACGTCGGTAAAGTGTTAAAGCAAAATTTTTTTTTTTATTTTATAAAAAAATATTGATTATTTGCTTTGGCAATTTACCGAAGCAAATAATCAGTTTTTTTCTTCGGCTCTTTCATGCCAAAATAAATACTTCTTTTTTGCTTCAAGGCTTTTGTGTCCACTATTTGTCGAAGCTAATACATTTTTGCTTGGACAATTGGTTGAAGCTAACTTTTAGCACCAGAGTTGTTTTACTACCTCTTTTTTTGTCGAAGTAAAAACTATTTTTTCTTGTAGTGATAAGATTGTTCAAAGCTCCATATGAACTCTAGAGAGACGGAGTGAGAATGGTTGTATGAGGGTTTTTTTCTTGGGAGTCCAACAATTGACTCATCTAAATTGGTATGTAATAAGGAGAATCGAACTGTATAAATAAAATAAAGTGTTACAATAGTCCGTTCAGATGCTCATGTAATGTGATTCAAACAAAACAAATTCAACCTAATGAGAATAAATAGCGAAGTGATTATGACTCTCTTAAATCTTAATACAGCCAAATCCCTCCGTCATCTAATTAGTGGATATAATACTAGACATAGATTATAAGCATTTGAATTTTTGCACCCTTCAATCCGAACTTAGTCCTTATCTTTCCATATCAAACTCGCACATTCGTCACTCATGATGACTATAATCATCACCAACAACACATGTCATCATTAGCATAATCTATCTACGTACCTTCTTATCTCTACCGTGTTGAGGTCGGCAAATCCATGAAATTTCGGCGTAGTGAAAACAATATCTTCTGTTAGAGACTGCATAAATTGGATATTTTTTTGCCTCTCCAAGCTTCCATGTGCTTTCCTTTTTTAGGTTCATAGATATCTGGATATTGAAGCCTTACAATCATGTCTTCATTTATGTTTCATTATTGGCGCTCATTAGTATGGACGATGTTTTTATTAGACCGAAAATTATAATTCAAAAAATTATAATCCATGAAAAAATATTATGATAGATTATAAAAAATATAATTTTTTATAGGTACATTTACAACGTATCGCATTTTATCTTATGTTTTCGCTGTTTGTCTTCATATGCATCTTGATGATACTAAAGCTTGATGTCTTTCATTTGTTTGAAAAGGTAAGATGAAGCCAGATTTGAGATAAAACCTACCTTTTTTTAATCTTTTCTTAATATTTTTCGACTAATTGCAATAGAAACAGTAGGAGATGTGAAGTAAATGGGACCTTCCTACAAGTTTCCAGGTCAGGTTGATGGACTTACACATGGGCGGCATCGATATCAAGATTAAAAAACATCAAAATTAAGTTGGATTATATGCTTTGAAATCATGTAGTTCTTACTTTAATTAAAAAAGGATGAACCTTGATGGATATTAGAAAGTTACAATCATGATTTGATTTGGTTCATATCTACCAAAAAAAGTTAGTATATAAAGATTTGGGGAGTTGCTCTACTTCTTTGTTTCTTGCTCACGCACGTGTATGCTAAACGGAAGGTTTGTTAACTCTTCCTTTTTGGAAAGATAATATACATCTCAACATGTTAGGAACAAATGCTTAAGTTGGTAGCTATAGTGAGGTGTACTTTTTAAAGTATTCATATTTAAGTTGGCCATTGACGGGTTAATGGTAGTTACTTGTTAAGAACGCCTTTTCGATGCTCATGAGCATCATGGTAAGAGTTGGTGATTATTTTTTAGTATTGGGACGTAATTTTCCACTGATCTTACAGTCACAAACAAGAAATTAGGTCAGACCAGAAAAGGAGGAAAAGGTTCCAATATGGATTAACGTTTAGGTCTACATTAGCCATCATGGGATTATTGGATTAACCAAGATGAATGACGCCGTCAATCAGAGGACTAATGTTATTGTCTCTTTCACCTCATGTGATTATTGGATTAACCTAGATGAATGACCCCGTCAATCAGAGGACTAATGTCCGTGTCTCTTTCAGCTCCTCCTTGTTTTATCTTTGCATATACTTGTGTACATGGACCACAACGGTGTCACACCAAAGCTACCTTCTAGAACCACCCAGTACCACAATCACCCTCTCAATTCAATATCAAATATTGACTAATTCTCTTGTTGGTCTAGTTAAAAATAAATTACAGCTCACTTTTGTTATCATTTGAACTACCCTATGAGGTTAACACAATCTCCAATCAGCATTGGCAACCCACAACCACTCACCCAAGGCCAAACGTCCACCAACACCATTGGCGGGGCCAGGTATGGTCCGGGGGGGCTATGCACACCCTTAATTTTTTCCAAATAAATATTAACTACATATATTTAACGTGTTTCTTCATTAGATTTAATTGTGCCCACTATTATAATTCTCTTGTACATCCATGCCTATCCCTAACCTTAACTTAATTTTTTAATCAAATTTAAGTCGATATTTGAGTAAAAATATTGATTTGATATAAAGTACTTCAATGCAAAAACTCAAAGTTAAAAGATGACAAATTTAAATTTAAATAAGGAAAAAATTAAATTTAAAATACGATAGAATATGATCATTAGATCTTTAAAAGACAATAAAATATAACCATTTGTGATCTGAGTAAAAGTTTGATCCTTTCTTGATTTAAGTAAAATATTGAGTTTTGCTATATTTTATATGAGTTTGGATATAGCATTAAAGAAAATTTTTAGGTATTTTTTTAGCTAAATTTAAATTTTAATTTAAAAAATAGTAAAAATCGGAGATGCTCACTTATACCTAAATAACTAAATATTATTGGATACGCACCGAACACAATAAAGACATGTCCTCATTTGGATAAATTATTATCATTTAGTGATTTTTATTTCATTTATATATTAAATTAGAGTCATTGTATAATAAATTGTTAGTCTAAGTGTCCACCTAAGAACAAACTTATGGCTCCGCCACCAAGCAGCACCCTCACATTCTACAACAACTATTGCTCATGACCAAAGACCACCAGAACAGTTATGATTTCAGAGGGTGATGAGTAAATGGCGCAAACTACAATGTGTAAAATGAAGTTTATCCTATATTTTATTACTTTATTCACTAATTCACCCAAAGTACGAGATGACACTTGAACATTTCAATGAATATAACGTAATAATATTACATAGGGTGATATTTTAACTTAAATCCCACGTAAAGAAAATGATGCTGAAACCTAAAGCCCCACCGTTATTGTTACTTGTCCAAGTTTTCCTTGAAATAATGACATGTCCATTACCTCTTATGAAACATTTTGGAGCTTATTAGATATTATTTCATTTAAGTCACTTCAAATAGACATTTAACTTGTAGAAAAGACCAAACCCACTTTTCTAAGTTCTTTGAAACCTGCAACCAACCACATGGGAGAGAGATGCTAATATGTACGAATCCAATGGTTGAACACATATTTGCCAGAGGACAATAATGCTTATAGTCAACATTAAAACTACTGGGGCTCTCTCCATTAAAGAACATAAACTAGAAGCAAAAATAATTATGGTGGTAGTTCTAGTTCCAAAAACAATGTCCTCTCCCATTATTGAAGTGGTGGAGGTTCATACTGCTGCAACCATTCCATTTTTATCAAAAGTTTTGTCTGAAAATTTTTAGAAGAATGGTGCTATGTTTACTAAATGTGAGATAAATTGATGATTAAATAATCTGCCTTTAATGTGGCACTATCACTAAGCAATGCTTTAGTTTGAAGCTTAATTTGCCTAGTAAGATTTTTAAGATTTTCTTTTATATCTTAATAAAAAGAATTTTGAAGCTTTTTTAAAATATCGACTTGGCGCTTGTTTAAACATCAATTCATCCCTTAGTCTAGTCCCTTTTGGTAGGTCAGCTTAGAATTCCAGGTACAATGGCACCAATTAGTTGGTGTCGGCAAACCGTTGAATGTTGAAGGGAATCAATTGGGATGTAACAAGTCTAGAGCCTTGCATGGTGGCTGCTGACACATTTCAGTACAAAGAATTTCCAAGGACTAATACTCTCATTGAATGAGCATTAATTCCTATGCGACCATATACACTAGCACTGAATAAGCATTAATTCTCATCAGACTCCCCCTCTCCCTCTATCTCTCTCACCAGTTGGTAGATTCAGGGTCCCCTTGGAAGAATTAAGCAGTTTTTTATTGTTATTGGTCACCATGCACTTACTTGAATTTCTTGTGGGTTGATTGAATTTGAACGGGATATTTAATGAGGTTTCTGACTTACCAAGCAATTTGATCACTTTTCCAGCAAATGGCTGAGTCAATTGAAGAAAAGCATCATCAACTTTTCTATAAGAAATTGTTTCTTTTTGCATCTCTCTCTCTCTCTCTCTGATATTAAAGAGGTCAAGATAAACCCCTAACAAATGACATTGCTTTTCAACCAAATCAGAATGTGCCAAAAGGGTGGTTCTGAAAAGAGCATAGATTTTTTAATAATGTGATTTTGTGGTTTGGATTACAAATGGCCATCTGGATTCCGCGTGCCAAAAGGAGAACAAAATCAGGCTGGAATGATTATACAAGACAGATTTTGAGAGAGAGAGAAAGAAAGAGGAGCATTGCTTCTAGTCATACTGTAGATTTTGATCCTTTCCAAATTACTGTATTTATCAACTGAGGAAATGTATGGGCATTTATCACCCTATTGGGGATAGCTGAAAAGGAAGATAGAATAGAAAATTAAATGGCATAAGTTATAAGGGCTGCACCCACATTCGTGACAATAGCAAAATGGTCTATTGACACAAATCAGTTATAGAAACTTAGAGTAATGCTGATTAGATCAAATTTACTGAACTAATTTATTAATACACTAAATTGGTCCTATTGGATTGGAAAAAGACCACAATATGATTGGGATCAATAGCCAATCCAAGGATAATTTTGTTCTCAGATTATGGGTAAGTCACGAGTCTTTGCTGTCGACCTCAACATGAATACAAGTTGAACCCGTTTAGGCTTTGCACTCCTGTGTGTTACAAAAGGATCTTCACTCCTAAATTAGTAACCTCACATTATTAACTTGCCCACTCCAAAGTAGCTACAAATTCTACGACAATTGAAAATGTCATGGATTCTTGAAGTCTTACTTGGCGGTAGCTGGGCTGACACATTCAGTACAAAGAATCCTGAAGTAATAAAACTTACATTGAATGACCATTAGTTCCAATTTGACCATACCATCAATCTATAAGCATTAATAGCCAGCTCGTCCTCGTCCGCCTCTATGTGTGTGTGCGCGCGCCTGTGTGGAACAATCCACAAAAGAGCAAACAAGAAGCCGAGTTGATGGATTCATGGTCCCCTTAAAATAATTATGTAGTTTTTAAATTTTTATCAGTCACCTGTGAAGCACAGATACGGATACGGCGATACGGCAAAACTTAAAAAAATAGGATACGGATACGGCTAGAATACGTCCATAAAATATTTAATATTTTATCTTTGATTGAAATATTTTTTGTCTAAGTATAATATTTTAAACTTAAAAAGTTTAAGTATTATATACCTACAAGCTTTAAGAGGTCTAAGTGTATTTTATTAACGAACATATCTATGGCAAGGGTCTAAGTATTACGTGCGTATAAACTTCAGTGGGTCTGCATGTAATATTTTAAAAGTCAGGGTGTCTGAGTGATTAAGCGACAAACCTCAGAGGGTCTAGATGTAATTCTCCCTAAAAGAAGTTAGGGTTCTATACTTCTACAATAGATATATATATATATATATATATATGAGGGTCCAAACTTATTTGCTCTTGTGCCCTTATATTTTTTAAAAAATTCAAGTAATACCCCGCCGTATCCTAAGAGTATCCTAAGTGTATCCCATTCGTATCCGGCCGTATCCAGACGTATCCGAAAATTAATTTTTTTTATTTTATTTTAAGATACTTCTCAGCCGTATTCGATACGTATCCGACCTATTGGAGGCGTATTGGTATTCGATATCAATACTTTAACCTTTTCAAAGTATGCGTGCTTCATAGTTAGTCACCAATCACTTGCCAAGTTCGAATTTCTTGTGAGTTGACTGACCTTGAACTGCTATATTGCATGGGGTATTCTGACATACCCAGCCATTTGATTGCTTTTCATGCAAATGGCTGAATCAATTGAAGAAGAGACATCATCAACTCTTCTACAAATCTCTCTCTCTCTCTCTCATATTTTCAAGATGTGAAGATAGATCCCTAACAAATGGCATCACTTTTCAACCAAATGAGAAAGTGCCAAAAGAGTTGTTCTGAAAATGGTGTAGACTTTTTCTTTACTTTGATTTGGAATCTCAAATAACCATGTTAATCCCACGAGCCAAAAGGAGGAGAAAAAAATCAGGCTGCTTTGGCTGCAGCAAGAAGGATTTGGAGAGAGAGGCATTACTTCTGGTCATATAGGAGATCTTGATCGTTTCTAAACAACTCTCTTTTTTATCAAATGAGGAAATAGGGCGAATTGCATTTTGATCCCTAAAAAATTTTAAAAATTCTATTTTAACACTTTCAAATATTAAATTTTCACATTATACTCTCAACGTATTAAAAATATTATAATGTAACTTTTTAGTTAGTTTCTGGTATTCATTATGTTAACGTCAATAGTTTGAGTTTTGATGGAATAAGGAACTGAAGTTAATGAAAATGTCATATTAAATATTTTTAATACATTAAAAATACAAAATTTTATCTTTAAAATTGAAGAGTGAAAAAACTTAAATGCAAAATAAGATTCCCCCGAGGAAAAACAAGGGTATTTGTCACCCTGGTGGGATGGCTGAAATGGAAGTTAGCATAAAAAATTATTAAGCAATTTTATTTAGACTTAAAAATTTGACATAATTTATTGATTTAATGAAATTGTTTAATTAGAACTATTGGGTCAATACTAAATTCTAATGTTTAATGGGATCCACAGTCAATTCAAAGTTATAATAAATTAAATTAACAAATTCAGTCAATAAATTAAATCTCATAAAATTGTTCAATGCCCCAAGTTATGGCTGACAACAGAATTTTAATGACAAATGGGCACATTTGTGACAAATAATGCTACTTCAATTAATTTAAGACTTAATTTATTGACTTAATTCATTATAATCTTAGGACCTAATTCACTATGATATTAAGAATTAATTTATTGACATAATTCATAATAATCTTTAAATTAGTTGCAAATCTTATTAAAGATTGAAACTTGATACTAATCTAATAATTATAATAAAATTACATCATTATATCAACAAATTATATTAAATTTTTAAGCCTAATAGACTAGCAAATCTTTGTTATTGGATAGACAATAGACCTCAATATCGATTGAGAGATCAACTAATTAAGTTTGTAAATTAATTGTAAACATTATTGTTAAATAAAATTTCATTTTTCGAGACATAGTTTTGTTTTACAGGTGATGGGTAGGTTCAATTATCTTTAGTTGAAGTCAGCATGAGCAAAAGTCCAATGGGATTGAACCTGTTTGGGCTTGGACTCCTGCGTGTTGTAACCCAGGCCTTCATACCTAAATTTCACTTCCAAGTTATTGGGCTGTCAACTCTAGTGAAATATCAATGTGGCAGTTGTGCTAGTATATCATAGGCCACAGTCAGATGTGAAGCTACTTATAGACCAAAGAGTGCAATGACCATTGACACTTTCAATAATTTGTGTCGTGTCAAATTTACGTGTAAGTTGTATTGTGTTAAAATTTATTTAATTTAATTACATCAAATTTATTAGCACGCATGTATATCCCGAGCTCGTTTCGTGGTGAGTACATCTCCATATTTAGTGAATTCTTATCATATTGAATAGAGTTTGTGTTGATACATACATTTAACAACATTTACCACTTGAACCTATTAAGTATAAACTCAAGCCCACTAATTATGCGTCAACTTCATGTTCGGTTCGTAGATTGTATACAAAATTGTTCATCACTATTTCACATATAAGTGAAAGTGTTTTTCTGTAGGCAAGTACCCTATATCGGACTTGTGTTAAAAGTCTTCTTTTTTTGGTTCCAAAACCATCCACAGAGGTAACTAAACAGACGCCTCGTCTGCCTTTAGAAACCGTCGAATTCCATTCACCATCTCCACAAAATTCGGCCACTAATCAAGACCCTAAAACTCGGTTTTTCAAAATTTAAAAAAAAAACTTCCTTAAATTCCTTCAGTTTTTAACCATACATAAACCACAGTTCTCGAAAAATAAATTAAGAGTTCCCTATTTTAATGGGATAATGAATTTGAATTTTAAACATTTTCTTTCATTTTCCTAAAATCTCTTCCACATAATTGTAATTTCACTTTCCTAAAATCTCTATCACATAGCTATAATTTATCTTCCTTACTTTTCTATATAATTGATCACATTTAGAATTCTCTTTCCCTCTGTTAACTATAAATTTTAACCTAAAATCTCTCCATTAATTAGATGAAATTAGTGTCACTTCACATTGTTATACTATAATGTAATATTGTCATTCATTAAAAGTAATATATATGAATGTCACATTTGTGATGTTGCATTATGTGATTCATACTGTTTAGATTGTGTATAAATTAGTGAATGTAATTTCACAACTTTTTGATGATGATTAAAGTGTTGATGAAGGTGTTACACTGTCATTAATCATTGTAATGTCACATTACTGATAATGACGACCCCAGCTTCAAAATAGACGTTGTATCGTTTATGGATGATTTAGACGTTCAAAATTCAAAAAAAAAAATCTTTAGACTAGGAAACTATCTATAAATAAAACTAAATCCAATATAAAAAACAATTGCCAAAATACAAACACCATAAAAATAGTGAAAGGGTATTATAGTAAAGAGAAGAATAAAAATACTGTCATTATGTATCTCTCTACAATATATTTCAATCTAGTGGTATTTATATACAACATATTTTTTCCAACTTTTTTTTTCATAAATAAAAAAAATCCTTCACAGTGAAACTACCCTTTCTCTTTTTTGAAAATTGGGGGTGAGTCCCCTTAGATGGACTTGCTTGGAGATAAGTTTGGCAAGGAAACTTATTAGAGGCTAAGTTTGTGTTTAAACTTATATGCAAATACTGAAGTCTATTGTTTTTTTAAATCTCAAAAAGTATCCCTAACGATGTTAATTTTGTCTAGTCATAAAAGTAACATAGTTTAGATCATTGAAGTATATATGTAAACCGTTGATTCAGTCATATATGGAAACCATTTTCACTAAAAATCCAGATAATTTACAGAAGAATATATGGATGTACGAATTAATTAAGGTCACAAGATTTCCTTCTCAATTCAAATTTGAATTTGAATTCTTAATCAATTTTAGTCTAATATATTTATGAATAATAGGTATTTTTGTTTGGAAAGGGGTTCAAAGGTGATAGAAGCAGTTTTTAGAGTTCGAATTTATTTGTATTTTCGAATTCGAGCTGCTTATTTCTAGAGTTCGTGGGTTGGAACATTCAGGAATGCTGAGGTATTTCATTATAATTGGCTGATTTATATATTATGAATAACAGTGATGTGTTTTTCCATTGTCGATATTTGAATGTCACTCTACCGACAATTCAAGGTTACTCATCGAAATTCATATTGCGACGTAATTTAAAGATTTTTTTTTGTAATTAGGCTACAATTTTATTTTAATGTTACTGTTTGTACTTTTTTTGAATTAGATGTAATTATTTCCATTTTCTCATTGGTTGTAACAGATGGAGGATACCATTTTTGTGTGCAAGTATTCTTTTGAGACTATTGTGATAAGAATTTCAATTAATTCCACTATTGATGATTTGTTACATGGTGTTTGTGACAATTGAAATGAGTTGAGTTCCAATTGTGTTGCCCTGTCGTACGTTATTCCTGATCATACACATTGCACTTTGAAAAATGATCATGACATGAGAAACATGTTTTCAATTGCACGATCTATTCAGCTGAGTTTTGTTGATGTTACGGTTGTTGTTAAAGGGACCAAGGTCATGATTTTAAGGGGGGAAAGTCGTGGAAAGTTCTGAATTATTTGTTGATACTTTTGGTCGTGAAGATGATCTTCTCCCTCATTTTTGTTCTAACGATGAGAAGGTTTTGTTGACTGATGGATGGTCCAATGGAATAGTAAAGGTTGGTCAGAAGTTTGAGGGAGAAGTAGCTGATTTTCTAAATGTTTTATACAAATATGCAATCGAGGTTGGGTATCAGTTTAATTATGTGAAGAATGAAAAAAAAATGTGAATGTTGAATGTATCATGAATATTCTACTAGATGTGAGTGGTTTGTTGTTACTACACTCTAACAGATAAATGAAAGGTTTTACATTAAGAAGTTAAACAAGGAGCACAAATGTGTTGTGATTGCACGTACGACAAAGAACAAAAGATTGACTTATAATTTTGTTGGAAGTCTTAATGTTGACAACGTCCAACAAAAACCTGACACACTACCAGTTGATGTGAAAAGTATGTTTCATACAAATTATGATTTGACCATATCATATGACCAAGCTTGGATGGGTGTCGAAAAAGCAAAGGGAATGTTTTTTGAGGATCATTTGTTGTGAAACCAACAATTACAGTGGTATGTACAAGCTGCTAATGAAAGCAATCCAAATAATCATTTTGTGTTGGAAGGTGATTCAGACACGCAGCATTTTAGTAGGTTGTTCACTTTGGGGGGAAAGATTTAGATCCACACCATCTTCTATACTGAAAAATTAGTGCTACATCATTCTTCCGCAACTTTAAGCCTTTTCCACCAATTTGAAATCTTGATGTTTCAACATCAAAAGTGGTAAATATATCCACAATACCCTTGTCATTCTTCTTGAACCATTCTTTATCCACTTTATTTGTTTAGATTGTGTGAAATAATTGCCAAAATGGTGTTCTCTTCAACTGTTTTTCTGAATATCTTTGATTTCTATCTCACTAATAACGTTTATCAGTAGAAGCAAGTTTAACCTAAATTGGTGAAATGAACCCGCTTTTAGAGCAGCAGATTTACCTGTAATTGTCATAAACCTGTAGCACGACGTTGTAGTATCAATATCCTACATAGCACATAGTAACATGATACAAAATCAACAAGAGACTTTTACAATAAATGTAACACAAACCCAACCCAACACCAAATTTCACTTTTACTACCAATTGCAAACCTTTAGATGTATATTATGTAACATACACTTTTAACTTTCACAATAACATCAAAGTTTTGTACTCAGTAACACACCGAATTTTACTGTGAACTAAAAGGCAATATGGTGTTCACATAACATCAATTTTTGGAAGATTATAGTGAAAATACGATCCACAAATTGAAAATTTACAAAATTTATAGTAGTACCACACCGTCAATAGTTGACGTCGGACATTCAACACCAAACATGAACATAAAGATTTTGACATTATGAGATACATTTTTTCAGTCCTCACACATTAACATGATATATTTCACAGACACACAACCAAGAAATTTAGTATGTCTTACACAACAAAAAACCAACAAAATAAAAATACAGACTACTTTAATGTAGTAACAACGAATCTCAATTTTGTTGTTTAAAAAAAAAGTAGACAATTTGAACTATATATTATGTAAAGGTTTTTTTAAAACCCTAAAATAAACATCAATTTTCATATAAAATCACATATCTTTAAATCTTTTTATGAATCACAAAGTTTGTGAAGATGTTTTGAATGCAAAGAAATCAAATGTAACTTCGCCAATGGAGTCCATAGTAAACTTGGAGAGTAAAATTGATTTTTACTCTTATGGTCTATAACCTATTTGAAATTTGAATAGGAACGATTTGGGAAATGATTGTTAAGTGTTTTCTGAGAAGAAAACTCAGATGATTTGAAGAATATTTCCAGATTTCAAGGTTAGAATGAAGGGAGAGTTTTCGTTGTACAGTGGCAAGAATGAAGGGTTTGTCCATCTAGGAAGCAGACGGTAAGTTAGACGTTGTTGCTGGTTTTCCAAGGAGTAAAGGTACAATAGTAAATTTTTCAAAAAATGGAATTAAAACCAAATAAGTTTCATTGTTGGACTTATCTCCAAACAAGTCCATTTAGGGGCACTGGCATCCAAATTCCCTTTTTTTTCTTCATTGGAGCAATCACGCTAGCAGGTTCAGAAACTAACTTATTATGTTGCAAGTCATATCTCACCCTCCGGTAACATGGCTCCAACCGAGCGTTATGGGTCTAGTTAAGGCTCATCAACCAGTTCCCCATCGAACATCGCGTAAAGCCCATGTATGTAGTATCTCCAATCCATTAACCCACAAATACCCACTAAATTTTTTATTTACATCTCTGGAAAGAGAAAAAGAAGGTGAAACTTTGAAGGGATTTTTGGAAATTTGTATTCCTTTTTTTTCTATATTCCTAACTGTCTATTTGAAAATAAAAGTCTGAGGCAACAAATGAATAAGATTGGGCTTCAAAGCTAATATTTTTATTGAATACCTACCACATCAAAGATGACTAACAGTGGAATACCTCTCACAAATGAATAAAAATTGATCTTCAGAGTTAATCTTTTGTGGAATACTTGCAACATGAAAGACCTAGCTTATTGCTTGGACAACCAACCCTTATGGCTTTCAGTTGCAACATATCCGTAAATGCAAGATCTAGAGACCATAAAGTTTTGCAGATGCATAAACGTCTGTCAAGGCAAAACAACGCAAGTGGGGGCACATGATCAGCCACATATGCCTTTGCCAAGGCAAAGGAAAAAAGTCCTAAGAATGAAGTTTTAAGCAAAAAAACCCAAAAAAAAAACTTCGAGTTAAGACAACCTATTGCCAAGGCAGAGAGGAAAAAATTATGAAAGAGATAAGAATCTAGCTCATGTGTAGCCACCCGATCAATCTTAAGCCCAAGGTGAGGCACGACGGTATAAGCCGAATGGGTAAATATTTGAGACCAAACAGATTGGCGGGTTAGTGCAAGGGTCACAACTAGTGACTGAGTATGAAGGCTTGAACTCTTCATTGAGGTAGGCCATCTTTTATAAGAGATGGAGCCCATGATCAAACAAATATTCTAAGTGTGGAAGATTCTATCTCGTCATTGAGGTCAAGCCTTTTTGCTATAGGAAAGGGGGCACTTCAAAATTTTCTAAGTGAGAAATGCAGTGGAAATAGCCATAGCCCTAACCCATCATTGAAGTCAAGCCCTTTTACTAGGGAAAGGGACCATTATTGATTTTTTTTCTAAGAATAAAGGTCCTAATCCTTTATTGAAGCTGAGCCTCTTTGCCTAGGGGAATGGGTTCATGATTGAAATTTTTTTTATAAGAGATTGAATTTTTTTTGTAAAAGATTGAAAGTTTTTCTAAGGACAAAGGATCAACCCTTTACTGAGGTAGGACCTATTGGTGGGGGAAAGGGAAAAGGATGCCAAGAAATAGCTCCTAAAGCGTTGAAAGATATGTTATTCAATGCAAATAACCGTTTTCTACAATAAATGGACACAAAAAAACTCATTTTCTTAAGGAACAACACCGGAAAATTAATGAGAAAAATAATTGCAAACAGAGAATGTCTCTTAATATGCCACATGAAAAACATTCTCTGAGGGCAAATGATGGGGTTCAGAGTACCTTTAACCCTAGCGTAACAATTGTACAAGGGCACATGGTGAATAACATTAAACATGACTGTTTGGAGAGACAGTGTAAAACCCGGGAAATTTGAACTTTTTTCGGAAAGGGCAAAAATAATAATTTGACACTATAATGCGTATTTACAATACTCATATTCTAGAGCTCAGATGTGAAAATGGAGTTTTCCGTTGGATTCGTATTGCGAAGTCTAGTTACCCTGTCAAATTTCGTTAAATTACGAGATAGTCATATTTTTGCACGTCGTTCGAGGCGACTGCGTGGCGAATGAAATTCTAGGGGTCCCTAAAAATATTTTTTAAAAATATCCTTAAAAATTAAATGAAAGTTCAAATAAAATTTTGAACTTAATCTGAGTTAAAATGAATTATTTTGGGACAAAAAATGGACCTGGAAGTCGGAAATATGAGGTGTGATGTGGACCGCACATCTAAAATTATAAATAGGAACCTAAAATATGATTTTTGAGAAATATCTTAATTATTCAAAGAAGGTGGCCGGCTATAAGGGAGAGAAGAGAGAGAAGAGAGAAAATTAGTTCTTCAAGCTTCCAATCCAAGATGTTCGAAGTTCTGTCGCTCGGATTGCTTCGGACCAAGAGTGAAAGACGATCTTCTTGACAAGGGCTACGTCTACATACAAAAAACAAGATATTTCACCAAAGATTCAAATGGATTCTTTGGGATTTTTTTTGGTGTTCTTGAAGCTTTGAAGCCCTAGTCTTCATTTCACGCTACAAGAGGTAAAGTTATTCCTACTTTGGTTCATTTCTTACCTAGTATGTCCATAAGGGTTAGTTAAGTGTATGTGGATATATATTACTTGTATATTGTTAAGGAAATGAAGAATTGAGCATAGGAAGAACTTAATCTAAATTCTAGCTTGTAGTTGATATCTGAAAGCTACTCACATATCTTCTTGTAACTTAATGAAATAGTGGACTGTTTGGTGGCTGATTTGTGGACTATTTTGTGGGCCATTTAGTGGACTGTTTTGTGGCTAATTAATGGACTATTTTGTGGGTAATTAATGGACTGTTTTGTGGCTAATTAATGGACTATTTTTAGGTTGTTTTGGATTGAAATTGTGGACGGTTTTTGGATTGTTTTGGAGCTGAAATTATGGACTTTTTTGGGCTTATTCCATCTTATGATGTTCATGTGGAAGGAGTTGATGTATGAGGTATTATATAGAACTCTTGACTATTGTTAATAATATGGTTAAATGGATGCTGGAAAGGGATAGAATATATCTACTTGGAAATGGTGGTGTAGTAATTACTTCGAATAATTTCTTGTGTTATATGGTGACTTGTAGGATTCTTCCTACTTGGGATTATTCCTAACCTAGGTTGTGTATATGAAAATTTTATATGGAATGAGTAGGGTGTTAGGGACTTGACATTTACTAATCGGTCTTGGAAATGGCCTAGATCACTTCCTTGTTTAATTGGATGTAGGGATCTTCCTATTTGGGATTATTCCGGTAGAAATGACATGGAATAAATTCTATCATGAGATTGGGTGCGGAAGTTCTTTGTGAAACCACTTAGGACATGGTAGTGTGTAAGCACCCTATATGTTAATATTGTGTCTTGTGAATAAAATGGATTGGTGACATGAATTATAGGATGACTTATAGGGTTTTTCTTTCATTTTGGGTTCTTCCTATTTGTGTATAGTTATAGGATTAAGGAAAAAGTGTAGAGAATTGGCTTAGGCTATCTCTTAGCTTGAGAATGATTCATGATAGTTACTTGTGAACTTTCTTGTAATTTAGTGGAATTTGGGCATGATTTGTGTTCAACATGATGGTTGCCTTGAAGGTGATTGATAAAATACCTTGAGTGATTGAAATCATGTGTTTCATGACTATGTTTATCATATTGAATGTTGTGGTAAAATATGTTAATAGGTTGCTAAAATATTAGTTTCATGATGTTTTATGGTAATTGTATGCTTAAGACATATATTGCCATGACATATGTTGATATGTGATTTAAATTGTTCATAAGACATTCATTGCATCATGAACATGTGAATAGTGTGCAATGAGGCATTGCATTACATGTTTATGGGAGCATCACATTCATGGGCTATATACATGAGTGGGTGTGTGTGGGTGCTGGTTTGATCAACACCATACTTGGTGCTTGATGGGTGGGCTCGGGAAAATGGGATGGAACATCCTATTGAGTCACATGGTTGCACGATTTGCATATAAAATTTGTGTCGGGTATAGCAAGCAGGGCTAGACTCTCCCTCGGGTGCAAAACCCGGTCACTTGGTTCATACATTTTCCCTGGGGTGAAATTCCGCAAAAGTGTAAGGCCTACAGAGCCTGTGGTGTGATCCCAAAATCCATTGCCCATTCAAAGACACAAGATTTTGATTTATAAAAATACCCATTCAATGAGTACCATCCAATAATGATCTGATTTATAAAACGCATGATTTTTATTCAAAGCGATAATTGGATGTTTTTCCGTCAAAGATGGGTTCATTACATATTGGTACTGCATTGTGTCGTGTGGGTCAGGGAGGACTCGGGGAAATCTGCATGAGTGAGTCGCACCTCACTTCATGGCATAGCATAGTAGAATTTCAGCATTGAATGCATGTTCTTGTAAGGAATGGTAGATGTGTGTGTAAATTGTTGCATGTACACTCTTCATGTGCATCTAGGGGGGAGTAGCCTCCATAGGATCTACTTAACTCGGAGTGGCTCACCCTATATGGGAAACAATTTCTGATATAGAGTTTGTGCCAGCGGATGGCTCCCATGGAGAGCATCAAGGGTGAAGAGGGCCTACTTGTGGCCTTATTTCAAGATTTTGTAAACCTTTTGATTTAAAAATGTTTTTTTTTTGGTATGTTAAGATTGAAATCATATTTGAATACTTGTAATAGAACTTGGTAGAGATCATGTATAATATAAGAAACTTGTTATACATGATTTGGAATGGTTTTGGATGAATTGGGAGTGGATTTGAAATGGAAACAGCAGGCTTGGAAGAATTCTGGGCATATGAGAACGTTCGAACGGTGTCCACATTCGAACGTCAGCAGCTTGCAGTAATTTGGTTTTTGCCTTCAGTGAACAGTATTTTCAGCAGAGAACCAAAGTACTAGGAGCAATTTCCGTTTGATAGCCACTTCACGTTCGAACGTCAATCTAGTCCACGTTCAAACTCCAAACCACGTTCGAACGTTGAGAGTTAAACTAAAATTTTTGAAATTTTAAAACTAAGTCCCTATGCTTATGTACTTTGACTTCTTAGTTCCCAATGATACGAATGGACACTAATTGAGGTATATTGGACATCGGTTGATTTGAATAATAACTTGTACACAAGTTACAAGTATGGGTCAAAATCCCAAATTTAGGGATACTAATGGCGTGGTGTCAAGTTATGCGACACTCACGGGTATTTTCGCGGGTTGATGGATAATCAACGGGACCCCCGGACTTTTGGGTGTCATAGAGAGAGTGCCTCAGGTTGAGCCAAAGTGGTTCTACAGAAGAAAATGGAAAAGACAACCAATCACCATAAGGAGCCGATCGGAAGTGGTCAGTTAGGTAGGCAACACTCACGAGCAGGAGGAATGCGTTGAGCAGAATACATGAAAATCGTATTCAAGGATACACCAAATAAATTACCAAAGTGGAACTCTAATTCTACGGAATAAGGTATATGAACAGACTCCATCTGAGCAAAGGATAAGATCTAAATGAGCAAATAATTAGATTATCCTGAATAACCAGAGGCGGCACTAGACAGTTAATAAGAAAACTATCTAAATCATAGGTGGGCATATTATTAACATGTGACCTAAAAATTTGACTAATGAGAAAGGAAACCTAGAAAGGTTCAAAAACTAATTAAGAAAATCCTAGATACAACGTGTGACACTTTATTCCAACCAAAACTCTAGTATTAAATAATCAGGAGCTTTTGACCCATCCCATGGACTTTAAAAAAAAAGTCCCAAATAATTGTGATTTTGAAAGTAATTCTCAAATGCAGAGAATTTTTAAAAAGGTCAAATGAACTAACGTTTTTAGGCTTAAGACGTCAAATGGACTGACGTCTTTATCCTAAAAACGTCAGTCCATTTGAAGTTTTTTTAGCCCAATACTGTAGCTAGCGCAAGAGCTTAAAAACGTCAGTCGGTTTGACGTCTTTATAATAGATGTCAACTGGACTGACGTCTTTAACTTCAATCTGAATCCCCTATTTCCCTCTTCTTTCATTCCCCAAATTCTTTGCCCTAGCTTCAATTAGGCGACCCAGCAACCACCATCGAAGCACCACCCAACAGCCACCACCCCGAAAGACGTAGCACCCCCACCATCGCAACACCACCCACCATCGAAATACCACCACCCACCATTACAGCACTACCCACCACCACCGTACACCACCACTGCACCCCCACCTTCGCAGCACCACCCAACACCACACTACACCACCTAGCAGCACCCATCATCGAAGCCCCAAATCCTGGCACCACCAGGCTACGTTCTTCAGTCTCGTGAGCAGAAAAGGTGGTTTTTCCACCAAGCTGAGGTTCTAAGGAAGGTTAAAGGGTGTGTTTTGTTGTCCATTGTTTTCTGTTCTGCTTGATTTCATATGTCATTAGACATAGTTTGAGTGTTCTTGGTAATTTTGGTGAACAATTAGAGATGTAATATCTCCAATTGTAGATTCTTTTGTCCTATAACATCATTAGTTATCGTTTTGAAATAAATAAGGAAAAAAGGTACATAATGATTTTCTGCATTTATTCCCTGGCATGTCGGCTTGTTTATCCTCATAAAGCCCGTTGATAAATGCCCATATCTCAATTAGGTGTAGAAAAGGATGACAACAAATTGCTTCAGCCTTTGGTTATAGTGAAGTTTTCAGTAATCCAATGGCTTGCTTGACTTGTGTTTGATAGAATGTCCAGTGGTTTGCCTTCTTTGTGTTTGATAGAATGTCCAGTGGATTGGCTTCTTTGTGTTTGATAGAATGTCTAGACTAATGGGTTGGCTGTGTCATTTAAGTTGTTTGTGTGTGTGTGTTCTGGTGCCTCACTGTGTGGAAGGTATTATTTTCAGTTTTTCTATGTCAAACATCCGTAGTCCACAAATGGAAAAAAACAGCATTAAAATTTGTTTTCAAACGCTTACTATAATCATCAACTTATTTTTTGAAAAATTTTCTTATAATTACCAGTTAAGTTTTCTACTAGTAATGATTTTCAATTGCTTCATTTCTGCTCAAGCACTAGGTAATATTTAAAATACACCCTGTGAGGACATTATTTGTAGTTTCATCTGGCCAAAAATTCAGCTCTCATCTATTTCACTAGGAAGAAAATTCTATTTGTTGTTAAGTACTTACTACAATTGAACTCCATATATATTTATTGTTCAAAAAAAAAACTCCATATATAAGTTTAGGATATTTTGCACAGGTTAGTCATGAGTCTCGACGCTAATAATATTTTTTATGTCGGGCAAAATTTTTACTTCGCAAACAATGCCGAAGCAAAAAAAAACAAAAACATGTTTTTTGTATTGTCATGTGGGTTTGGAGGAAAAGATGGTATCTATCAACTTGCATCTAGCAAATGTTACATTTTTCCTCTTTTTTTTATAAAAGTAAATTACACTATCACTCAAATTTTACCTATGTTATACTTGTCCGTGGTTAATATCAATAAAGCAGTACCTGATTTTACTAATTTCATTAATAGTCATTACGTTTATTTTGTATTTACCTTCACTGTTATATTTTGTATTTTGTATTTACCTTCACAAATTCTGATATATGATCACTGTAATTTTTAAACACACAGTAGGAAAATGTATTTTAAATAACCCTCATAGGGTGTTTGTATACATAATAATAGAAGGACCATAAGTTTTGAATAGTTCAAACTAATGGTAATATTTTGGGAATTTTTACGATTCAATGGTACGTCAGATGTTTAAAAACTTCACTTTAAGCACAAGCTCTTATAGTTAAATGACATAAATCATCGCCATCTCCCACACCTAGGTTAGAGATTGTGCTCACAAAAAAAAAAAAAAAAAGAAGGTAATTGGGTGAGAAAATGGTTACAATTAAAACTTAGTCGGTGTGCTTATTGTCCTATTAGATAAGACACTGTTTTATCAAGTATTTTTTATTTTATTGCAACAACTCTTAATCAACTTGTTCTATCTCTTATAAGAAATCATAACATCTACCCTCACATCACTTTAATATATCTTCTCCAATTTGTAGTGGATGGAATTTGTTTAATAGGTTTAGGTCATAGAATTCAAAAATTAACTTATACTTATTATGTAACAGTTAATTTGAGATAAAAACACGGTTTGTTTATTCCTTCGCTTATGACATAATGTATTAATTTATGTGTTATATAACTTCACATATGGGTATTAAGGGACTTTTTTTGGATTTGATTGATAATTCTGCTATAATTTGATGGCCCCATTTTTATTATGATTCTATGATTATATTTGAGAAGTATTTGTTCTTGATTTAGTTTATTTGTTGTTTGGGTTCAAAGCTTTTTATGGAAGATTTAATTTAGGTGAAGTGAAATGACTTATGAGCTGTAAAGTCATTATAATGTCATGCTCTTCAGTAGCACTGTATGGATCCAAATGCATTTTGTCCAGAATATGTTGGAGCTTTTGATCCATCCCACGTTGTTGAGGTTTCGACCATAATATTATTTTCCTATCTATTCATGGAATTCGTCATGCTAAGTCTTGCCTCGATACCCCTCGGTAAAATGAAAATGGTAAGAGGAAACATAGGCACATTACAGAAACTGCTCTCAACATTCTAACTAGAGCATTTCCTCCTTATTCTTTGTAGTTTAATGCATTTGCAGCTGCTACAAATGTAATTAACAGACTACCTCCAAAAACCACAAAGCACAAGTCTCCTTTTGAGCTTCTTTTTCATACTTTTCTAGATTATTCTTCCACAAAGGTTTTTTGTTGTGCATGTTATATCTTACTCATCCCATACTCCAAACACAACTATGAATAAACATGAAAACATTGAAATTATTAATCGAATCTCAACGACTATCACCACTTTATATAATAAAACTTTGGATTTAATTTATTAATTTAATTTATTGGTGGGTTATGTATAATTATTGGATTAATAATGAACTTTAGTATAAACATCATTAATTTTTAGAGAGAATTACACTCATACATTATGTAGGTTCTCTATTCCATGTCTGTCTCTCTCAATCTTAATCGAAGTTCAGCATTTATTTCTCTTGGGCATCAAACACCACGTTTACTTTAAAATAAGCATGTTGATTTTGAATCACTCAAAGTAACTCTAGTATTGTCATCCTTGAGTTGGATAGTCCTGATAATTGTGATAAAGTTGTAAATATAATTCAATTACTGCCTTGTTAGCCAGAAAACTTGCCTGCATTGTTTGGCTTCATGATAACATGTTTTATTTTTTATTCAAAACCTGATAACATTTAAGAAGTTACCCTCTTGTGGGGATTCTTTATTCAAACTTCCATAGAAAACTTGTATCTTCATCTTTCTTAGTGCTTCGACTTTAAAAGTGTAAACCCAAGCGCAGGTTGAGCAAAGTAATATATTCTCGGAAAGTCCGAGGTCGATCCCACGAGGAATTGCACAAGGAAACAATCACACAACAACTAACAGCAATTTCAAAAGTAAAAGGATTGGTTTAAAAAGTAGCAGATTGAGAACGATTGATTTTTGGTGATTAAAACAGTAATGGAAATACTAGAGCATTAGGTACTCCCTCTCAACTTCATACAGTAATAATTAAAGACTCGAAGACTTGACTTGAAATAAGAATTAAATGTCGGTTAACCTAATTAACAAATCAAGTGATAAATCCAAAGGTTATAATCAAAAGACTACCAGGAACCTGAATAATCATTCAATCATATTATTTTATGAAATCATATTAATTCTACCAGCATGGAATAACCAGTGATTTACACGCAGGGAAACTCAAGCAATTGATGTACGTGGCACAACAACTGAAGAGTTTTTACAGCATAAACACTTTGTTAAAATATTAGGAATTAAATTAACACAATAACATAAATCATTAAGTACAAAAGTCAATAAAAATATCGTACTCCGTTGAGAGGTTTTCCCTAGCCCTAGCTAAGCCTTCTAGCCAGACATGACAAAAGAATGCAAAAATAGACACCGAGAACTCGTAAGTGGAAAGTCTCCCTCTTTTCCAAGTCCTAGGTTCCTTTTTATATTTTACATTGGACGAAGATTGAATCTCATTAGGGTTCCAACTTCGGCAGCAGGAATTTGACACGCGTCCGTACGCAAGGGGGGTATCCCGTCCGGACGCGACTTCCAAAACATTATTCGCTGCTGCATCTCAACTTTCTGCCCATTGCGTCCGGACGCGTGCTCTTCCTCTGTCCGGACGTGTAATCCAGTGTGATTCCTCTTGAGTTATGCTCCCTTTCTTCTCCAACTTAGCTCCAGTTTTTGCATTATTAACCTGCAAACCATCATAACTCAACTTCAATTCGCATAACATTAATCTTGCAACAAATTAATATTATTATCACACTTTCATAACCATATAATCAATCTTCCACCTAATAAATGTAATTATTAGACCTCAATCACACCCCCCCACTAAGACCTTGCTAGTCCCTAGTAAGGCAAGCAATAAACTAAAATACAAATCCGAAAACCAAATAAAACAAATAAAACAAAACCACTTTCGTAGGATTCACGATTGCATTTAGCATATGCAACAAGCCTTTAAACCCCTAGGTTCCCCCTAGTGGACGAGTATAGTCTCGTGAGGGTTTGAAGAGATGATACCCACAAACATCACCTTGTGATCAAATATCTGAATAATAACTCTATAACCTAAATTGCTACCACAATATAAAAATTCTAAGATACAAGCCTTTTTTTAAGCACATGCAAAGCAAAATATAAAACTCTACATTATATGAATGTATGCACTTATCATATTTTCATATAAACTCGTGTGTAGTGTGAATTAACTATACCAAGTTAATGGTTTATCTGATAATCACCCCTACAACTATCAACTATTCGTATTAATGTCAAATCTCACTAGATAATTCACTCGTAAATAATTCTCTCAGAATATAATGATTATACACTCAAGTATCACATGTGAGAAGAAGATATTTAAATCAAAACAAACTAATGCTCACATGTTTCATTAAAAAGAACATAATCCAAAAGAAAAAGATTTGACCTAATCTCATGAAAGGAAATCAACACAAAATAAATAAATAATCACCATTATTTTCCTTATTCACATAAGTCACGCATCCATCAATAGACTATCCCGAGAGAACATGTAAACTACACAACCAAACTTATTTCCATAGCCTTTCACTCTCTATCATTTAGAAGCACAATTTACAACACTTGATCATATAATTATTATTTTTTTTAACTCACGCTTGCTATTTTTTCTTTGCTTTTTCACAGCTAGATATATTTTTTTTTTTAACTCACGCTTGCTATTTTTTTTTATACATAGCAAGGCATCTAATGCAAATATTCACAAGTAAGCCTTTTTTTGTCTTTTTTTTCTTCATCTTTTCTCAACCAACATTTTCCAAATTATATAAACAATAAAAAGCTCAATCTCGGGATAACCATGGGTAAAGAATATTAATTTTTTCATTGGCTTGGTTATATATATTGGGTATAAGAAATAAAATTTTGCTTCAAAGGCTCAATCATGGCTTCTAGGGATAAAAATATTCAAAGAATAAGGCTTAGGCTCAAATAACATCAAAGATGGCCTAAAATCATATCTCAAAAGAGTTCTTGATAACACACTTTTCATGCAAATAATTTAAAGTCAAGAAATTATTCAAAGTATTGGTGTTGACCAAAACAAAAATAATGAGACTATTGAAGGAGATTAGCTGAATAAAAATATTCTTTATTGAGTAAATGTAAATAACCCTCCAAAAAAATTGGATCAAAACTCACTAGGGTTTTTATGCATCTCCACTATATGTGTCAAGTTCTCAAGGTAAAATACCTAACAAATTATCAACTTGGTAAAGTCTAAAGTGTAAAAATTATGAGTTTTTATAAGAACATAATATGAGATACAAAAATATAGAATAAAGTTCTATGTGATGCTTGAACAGTTGCAATTTAAAGCTACGCAAATTATTTATATATTGTGGTTTCAAATTATGCATAAAAAATATTATTTAGATATTTAATAAAAAAAATTATATATTTTTTAGCAAAGTAAATAAACTAGAGAAAAAAAAATATAAACTGGGAGTTTTCACAACACAAAATATACCCATACCCCCCAACCTAAATCCAACATTGTCCTCAATGTAAAAATAAGTATCATAATGCTCAATCAAAATAATGAATAAAGATCAAGGAAATAGCAATACCTGGTGCCGCAACAACTCTAAAACCTAAAAATAAAATACTCAACCAAAAAAAATTAAAAATTGAAACAAACAGAAAAGAAATTAAAATTCAAAAAATAAAATAAAATAAAATCTAACTACTATGTACAAGTAAACATAAAAGCACACACTCAATCCGGCTTAAAGTCAGATTTGAATATACGCCCATTGAATTTTACTAGCTTAAAAATGTGGCATTGAAGTAACTCTTTTAATCGAATTATCCACTCATATATCCAATATATTTTTTGAACATGCAAGAAAAGGGAGATATATACATTTTTATGCAAATCTAACAATGAGATAAAAAATGGATCTTTATCAATTATGGAACTCAACTCAACTTTTATACCCCCACCAAGATTAGATATGTGAATCTCATTACTACTCTTTGATAATGAAAGGTCCTTAGGCCCATTAACCACTTGTGGAATAATAATGTCACTTAATTCTTCTCTATCAAGAGTATTAATGGATTCATCCTCAATTTGTAGTTCATAAAAAGAATCACTCACATCACATTGACCATGTTTAACTTCTTGTTTTTGGGTCAATGTATTAAGCATGTCTTTTATCTCTTCAATATCTTGGCTTATTTGGGCATTAAAAACTAGTTGGCTTTCATAGAAAGCTAGTTAGCTTTCATTGAAAGCCAGCTGAGTTTGCATAAATTCACATAAAATGTCTTCCAAATTCTTTTCTTGTGGGTCATGGTAAAGTGGATATTGGGGAGGCTTTTGTGGTGATGTGAGATGTACCGATAATTAATAATGTTCATTCCCCCAACCAAAATCAGGATAAAAAGTTTCAAAACAATGGTCGGGGTAATGTTGAGAAGAATTAGGTAATACAATTGACCCATTCCTCACAATTTGTCTAGCAGTTGGAATTAAAAGGCAAACCTCAATGGGATGTCCAAATACATCACAAAGCTCACACCATTCCTCCATAGAGGAAGCACTTAACACCACATTAAAAAAAATCTAAAAATATAAAAATAAAAATTATAAAAACCAAAATTAAGGAAAAATAAAATAAATAAAATAAAATAAGAGACGAGATTACCGGATCTGCGAAGAATCTCAAATCTAGCAAACCTCAATAGATGTGATGACGGCTCTTTGTCTTTCAATTCCCCGGCAACGGCGCCAAAAAACTTGCTTCGACTTTAAAAGTGTAAACCCAAGCGCAGGTTGAGCAAAGTA
>CM042190.1:16140294-16152767 GCA_023539305.1 Ilex asprella | reverse complement strand
TGGCTTGCGTGAGAGTGCATCTGCAGCGGTATTTTCTCGACCGGGACTATATTGAATTTCATAATCATAACCCAACAGTTTCGCCACCCATTGTTGTTGATCTGGGGTTGTTATTCGCTGTTCCAGGAGGTATTTAAGACTCTTTTGATCAGTCTGGATGATGAACTTCCTTCCAAGGAGGTAAGGACGCCATATGCGAATGGCTTCTACTATCGCCAACATCTCCTTGGCATAAACAGAAAATGTTCGCTTTGAGATTCCCAATGCTCGGCTCATGAAGGCAATTGGTTTCCCTTGCTGGGAAAAGACTGCACCAATCCCATCACCTGATGCGTCGGCCTCAATGGTGAATGAATCGTCGAAGTTGGACATTGCTAGTGTTGGCATGGTGGTCATGGCCTATTTGAGTGCGAGGAAGGTGGCTTCGACTTCATCATTCCATCCAAACTGGCCGTTCTTTAGGAGATTGGTGAGAGGGCGGGCGATGACGCCATAATTTTTCACAAATTTCCTGTAATACCCAGTGAGTCCTAAAAAACCACGTAATTCAGAGATGTGAGTAGGGCGAGGCCATGCTACCATGGCTTCTATTTTTCCCATATCTACCTTCACCCCTTGTGCTGTAACAATATGCCCCAAATATTCAAGTTCGTGCTGGCCAAAAGCACAATTTTTTGCTTTGATAAAAAATTGATGTTGTCGTAGTACCTCTAAAGCTGTTTTCACATGTTGCAAATGAGTTTCCCAGGTTGGGCTATAAATTAAAATGTCGTCAAAAAAAACGAGGATATATTTTCGGAGATAGGGTCGAAAGATAGAATTCATGATGGCTTGGAAGGTGGAGGGGGCATTGCAAAGGCCAAAGGGCATGACCAAATATTCATAGTGGCCATTGTGTGTTCTAAAAGCAGTTTGAGGAATGTCTGGAGAATGAACCCTTATCTGGTGGTATCCTGCCCTGAGATTCACCTTGGTAAAATAGGTGGCACCATGCAACTCGTCCAACATATCGTCTATTGTCGGGATAGGGAAGCGGTCTTTGATAGTCACTGCGTTGAGAGAACGATAGTCAGTACAGAATTGCCAACTGCCATCTTTCTTCTTAACTAGTAACACCGGGGATGAAAAGGGGCTAGTACTTGGCCGTATGATTCCTTGGTTGAGCATCTCTTGCACCTGATTCTCGATTTCCTCTTTCTGGAAGTATGCATACCGGTATGTTCGTACGTTGATTGGTTCGATTCCTTCTTTTAGAGGAATGCAATGGTTTACTTCTCTTGCAGGTGGTACTTGGGTGGGTTCGGCAAAGACATCTACGTACTGTTCCAACAATTTGTGCATGGCTGGTTGCATGTCTTCTTGCGCCACATCCATTAGTGAATGCACACAAATGGCAAATAGAGAATGACCTTGATGAAATTCCTTTGACAACTCCTTAAGGGAAGCTTTTTGGATTGAATGGTGGTCCAATCCTTTCAACTTCCGTGGTGTGTTCTCCCATTGAAATTCCATAGTGAGCTGCTTCTAATTGCAAGTGACTGACCCTAGCATCTCCAACCATTGAAAACCCAGTACCAAATCGAGACCTGCTATGGGAAGGGCATATAAGGTAAGCAGAAAGGGAATACCCTGTAGGTTGACTGGTACCTGTTCAAATCTCCCTTGGCAACTCAACTTCTCCCCGTTGGTGACTCGCACCTTGAAAGGGTTGGTGGGAACCACTGAGAACCGCAGAAGGCGAGCAACACGGTCACTAATGAAGTTATGAGTCGAGCCACTATCGATGAGGGCTACTACCTCCAGTGATCCGATCTTGGCTGCCACCCTCATTGTTTTTGGTGAGGACCAACCCGTGAGTGCATGCAGCGAAATCTGGGGCTCCTGCTCTGTTCAGGCTCACCCTCCACATGTTGTTCATCTGTCACTTCTTTGCATTTGAAGGAACTGGTTTCAGCAGGTGCTTCCAATAACAGCAATTGCGGGCCTCGACATTTATGACCTGCGGTGAACTTGTCATCACAATTAAAGCACAACCCCAT
Source organism: Ilex asprella (assembly GCA_023539305.1). Classification (NCBI taxonomy): domain Eukaryota; kingdom Viridiplantae; phylum Streptophyta; class Magnoliopsida; order Aquifoliales; family Aquifoliaceae; genus Ilex; species Ilex asprella. Next base: position 16,150,728 of record CM042190.1, on the reverse strand, counting down.
GGCTCGTCTTTTCTGCATCTCTTCCCACGATAAGCGTTTGACTGGGGAAGCTGGTTTGAGGCCGGCTGAAACCGAAAGATTTGGTTGCGGACGGTTGATTTGTGGTGGTTGTGTGAGTCTCCGTTATCGAACCAGCTGTTCATCCCTCATCCTTGCAAGGCTGATAGCTTATTTCAATGTCCGTGGTTTAAACATCCGAATACCTTCAGCAACTTCGGGTTTTAATCCGCCCATAAAGGTCCCTACCAACGCTTTTTGAGTCCACTCATGAACTCGATTGCCCAACTTCTCAAATTCTTGTTGATACTCTCGCAGAGATCCTACTTGTTGTATGTGTGAGAGGGCCTCATCAAAATCTTCGCCGTCCGTGGGTCCAAATCGAGCCCACAGTTCCTCCTCAAAAATTGCCCACGTCACCTCTCTCCTTTCTTCCTGAAATGTACGGTTCAACCATCTCCACCATTGGTTGGCTTCACCTTCAAGATGAAAGGATGCCAAAGAGACCTTTTGTGCCTCTGTCGTGGCTTGGAACTCAAAGAATTGGTCCACTCGAGCAACCCACTCTGTTGGGTCGCCACCTGAAAATCTTGGAAACTTGAGTTTGGCTGTTTTAGAAGACACAACCAAACGGTGTCCGTCATTGTCCTCTCTGTGAGGATGAGAATATGCTTCTTGCTCATGAGTGTCGTGGTTGGTGCTTCCTTTGTTGGAGAAAAGCGCTTCAGACATACAGGTGAGTGTGGCCTCCAGTTGATTGAATTTGGCTGCCATTCCCAACTCCATTCGATGCACGCCATCTTGCAGTCCACCGAGCCCAGCTTCCAGAATCTCAATCCGTTCTTTGTTGGTGGACATGATAATAGCACAGCTCTGATACCAATGATAGGTCCCAGTCAGAGTAATGAGACAAAACACAGTTTTGGAAAATCAATTGCTTGCCCTGTTTATTTACTGAAGCAAACCTTAAATAAGCCGTGGCTTAACAAACTACCAAAAAGCAAGGAAACAACAATTAGAAGCAAACTAAGCTAGAGTCCAACATAACAACTTATTCAAAATAATAGGAAAGCTCCAAAAGACTTGATCTCCTGCATGCCAGCTGGTTCATGCATGCAGCCACTCTTCCACGAGTCAATCAACTCCTAAAGACTTGGTCTCCTGCTTGCCAGCTGGTTCGTGCATGCAGCCATTCTGCCATGAGTCAATCTTCACCACAATACTTGGGATTTGGCTTGCCACATCTGGTGGACCTTCGTCGTGGCCTATCACATTGTGTTTTGTAGTATGCGATGTACAAAAATCTTATTTTCTGATGTACAGAAGAAATGGTTGGAGGGATATATCTGTGTGATGTCATTGTTTTCATTAATGTAATTTTGTGAATCATATTCTTTCCTTGACTTGTACTATTGCATGGATGGATGTGCCTGTTTGTGTTGTTCCTCTTTTATCAATGATATCACGTATTACTCTTATCAAGGCTTACATGTTTGACCTATACTAGGGTGCATAAGTTGCTTCCTTCATAGAGTTAGAATTGTGTTTGATGATTTGGAAAACCTTGTGTTAAGTTTTTTACAAAAATAGTTGATATGTCAATTATTTGGTCAGACACCAATTGCCTATGCTTGAGCTCATATTGATTTTTTATGATGACCTTGTTCTTGGCGTGTCTTGTGTCAAATCCACAAAAAAAAAAAAATAGAACGACTTGATATTCATCCATTGACTTGATGGAGTGACAACATAGAATGACTTGATATTCATCAATTGATTGGATGGGGTGACAACATATAATGACTTTATAGAGTAACATGGTCAAATTTATACTAAAATCAGATTGCACTAATTCATATTGCAATTTGTTCATTTGTAAACATTGAATAACCATAAAATACAGTGATATCATAGAGTGACTTCATAGAATAACTTGATATTCATCCAGATTGCACTAATGAAAACATTGAATAACCAAAATATCTAGTGACAGCATAAAGTGGCTCGATATTTATCTATCGACTTGATAGAGTTGTAACGCCCCAAAATCCACCTTGTACGGAATTACAAACTAAAAATCATTCACATCATGAGAACAACTAATAAAATCCATCGATAAGTCAATTTCATTCATCACTCGTAATATCCACAACATTATCCCAAAAGAATAGACCAAGTTATGGTCATTACATCCAAAAGAAATATGCGATGATATGACAGTTACATTCCAAAAAAAATCAAAATTAACTTGAAGCAGAATAAGACAATATTAACATAGACATTATCTCAAAAAGATCTCCTATTGTAGAACAAAAGGAATAATGTAGACATCCACCTCGACATCTACATATCCGTCTCCTTGAGCTTCCAAAAGAACTCTCTTCTCAACACCAATCTCCTCATCTAGATAGAATTCTGAAAAATAGATATTTTTGTAGGAGGTGAGCACGAAACTCCATAGAAAAATCCTCTCAACCCCGAACAAGGTTTTGAAACATATAAAATGGGTCGGTCTCATTTTTACAAATACCATACATAGCATTGAAATAAAACAGTGATATTTAAACATATTTCAAGTTAATGTACTAACAATGACTTCAATGAGGAGTAAAACCAAGTTACAAATCATTAGTCATTTCTAATGATAAACCATTTCCAACAATTTCTGGTGGAATCTCATACTTCCCACAGATTCTTGTAGAAACCATTTACCATTAGTCATAATAAATCACTTTTCCCAACAATAAACCATAGTCAATAAACTCGTGTATAAATTCATATTCTCAAATGCATCTATATCTCAGGTATGTTGTAACACCTCAAAAATCAAGGGTCCTTAATTTAACAAAATTCGGGCAGAGTTTCCTTTGTACGGAAAGCTCTACCCAAAAACACAACTTGTGCAATTATACTACATTGACCACACCGGGTCCATTTACCTATGACAAAATAAAATTTCATTCACCATATGTAATATCCACAATATCATCCCAAAAGAATAGGCCAAGCTATGGCAATTACATTCCAAAAGAATTACACTCAAACTTAGCAACGGAATAAACAAAATATTAGACTATACATGATCGTAAAGACTATACATGATTGTAAATAAATTCCCTAGTCTAGCACAAAAATAAACTATAACTCCAGATGTCCACCTCGGGATCTAGGTTTTCCTCTGGTGGAACCTCCCAATTACCCGGCTCGTCAACGCCGGGATCTTCCTCTAGCACTAAATCTGAAAAAAAAAATATTATTGGTAGGAGATGAGCACTAAAAGCTTTGTAGGAAAATCCTCCTAAACTTTAACAAGCTTTGAAAAACGTAGAAAACGGTCGATCTCATTTCACAAATAGCATACATAAATTTTGAAAGAAAACATGATATTTTCAAAAGATCTCAAGTTTATATATTAACAATAATTAAGTACAAGAGTAAAGCCAATCTCCCCATAAATAACCATTCCAAGGAGCAATTATTCCCACAACAATTTTCAAAATAATCATATCTAAAAGATAACGCAATAAATAATAACTATAATGTATCGCAAGTCAGATGTAAGAGAATCACATAGATAAACACATAGAGAATATTCTGGCCCACACACACACAAATCCTCGCAAGGATATCAACTTCGGGAAGGGCGCCTACCGATGCATTGTCCCATACCAATGCACCGGCAATAACGAATCCGACCCAGACATAGTATACTAATCCTCTGACACGGCACCCATGAGCTAATAGTAGTTTGGTCCTCGCAAGGCATTAACCCCACTACGAGTGGTAGGAAAAGTTCAAACCCGCATGGAGTAAGAACCACACACATTTATACACTCTACGATACAGGGTCAATGGCCATCCATGTTCATCCAAACACCTCCATAAGATACAATCCCCAACAATTTCTCAACAAAAGTATATAATTCCCAAAATCCCCAAAATTTCTCATATGTTATCCAATAGAACCATGTAATGAAAATAGGCAAGGGATCAACATCAATACAATTTTATTGTTTAATGAAAAGCCTAAAGTTTGGAAATCAAGAACAAAGGAAATATGGAGAGAAAAATTTATTTTTCTTAAAATCTAAGGTTTGAAGATGAAAAAGAGAGCTTAAATGGTTACCCAACCATCACATTGTTTAAAACATGACATTTATTGCAAGAATGGCAAGAATTAAAGATTTTATAACATACTTATTGAATTTAGAGTCAAAAAAGTATACATATACATAAGCTTTAGCCTCAATGCATGAGAATGAGAAGAAATTCCAACCTTAAATCAAAATTCCATGTAAGAACCCAAGCTCTAGTGAGTTCCTTCTCCCCTTTTATTCCTCCCTTAATCTTCCTCTAGGTTTTCAAGAGGTGTGGGGTGAGAGTGGACTGAAAAGAATGGGAGTAAATGAGATGAAAATGGGGTTTTAAACACAGCAGCCCCGAATTTCACTTTTCATGGGCTATTTTGGTTTTCTCCAAAATTACGGTTTTACCACTAAAATCTCCAATTTGATCCATATGACTACCCTAAAGTTTTTCGATGTTCCGGATTCATTTTTAATGTTATTTTAACCTAAAAATATTTATTTTTATGAGTTATCTCCAAACTAAAATAAATTTATACTCGAAACACAAAAATTACTATTTTATTCTTCCGAACCGCTATATGTGTTAAACGGCAAATCCAAGTTTTTTGGATCTCCCAGGTTCAATGATAATATTATTTTAACCTGTAAAAATTAATATTTTTACTTAGTTACCCTTATCAACCTTAAACACTTCCAAAAATTAAATTTCACAATTAATTTGTCTCCCTAGTATCTATTTATACTATTAAAATCAATAGGGTTCATACATACCTTATCACCTATATTAGCATTTTAAAAATAATTACTTTCTATATAAATATAAGAGTGTGGGAGTTTACATATGTTGGTCGCTTCTCAGGAATATACGCAACGGCTCTACCTCGTTCACCCATCACAACTAAATCACAAACCATTTTAGGAAGGGCATGTACCATCCCAATGACATTAACGAATCCTCCCAAGGAACTAGTATACTAATTCTTTTCCTCAGCGTACGTGAACAATAGTGGTTGTTTTTATAAACAACAACCCACTACAAGTGTTGAGAAACACTCTACAGCAATTTCTCGAAGGTAATTCAAGTCCATCAGAACAAACCATACAAGAGATGTAAATACCCACCAATTATCTCAATTTACTAGTAATTTCCAAAACTACCAAATTTCAAATGTATTATTTCAATGGAATACTTTAGTAAAATTTGCATGAGATCATCCACAACTATCATTTTGTCGTTCAATATAAAGCACTAAAGTTTTGAAATCAATAATAAAAGAAAATTTGAGAGAAAAACACATTTCTATTGAAAACTAAGGTTTGATGGCAAAAAGAAGAAGTTTCATGTTTACCCAACCATGGATTCCGTTAAAACATGGTAATCTTGATGAAAATGGCAAGGAATAAAGATTTCATAGCATATATCTAAGATTTAGAAGCAAAACATATAAAAATATATAAACCCTAACCTCAAAGAACAAAAATGGAAAAAAAACCTCACCTTGTTTCCTTAGTTTTGTGTGAAAAAGATGAAGGTTTGGTCTTCCCCAACTTGAATCAACCCTTGAATCTCTTATTTTTCCCTTTCTCTCTCCCTCTCTAAGCCTCTCTAGGGTTATACATGCTGAAATGAGAATAAAAGAGGCATCCTAATGTATTTATAGTGGAAAGAGTGTCAGCTGTTCACGAATTTAAAATGTCAGATTTCTTTCGATAGTACTAGTACATTGTACAAGTATGGTAAACTCTCTGTACCTCGGGTACCGGTACATAGTACCGATACGATTTGTCCAGTTTTGCCTATTTCCGTTGTTTTTCATTTTCAGTCCTTTCCAAACCCTTCTAAAATCAACTTATATTTATACAACATACATTTGTACATCAAACATAGTTGGTATAAGTTCAATTGCAAACTATTTCATACATTCACAAGTTAAAATTACGTTTTTAACTAGTATTTACAATATTAGTTTTCCTACAGTTATAACCTATATGGCTCATCCCTACTTCATTACATATATTAAATTTCTAAACAACTTTATCATTATATTACCATAAACCTGTGGGGGTCTACAGAAGTAAATACACATAGTGACTTTAGGGAGTGACATATTCAAATTTGTACTAAATCCAAATTGCACTACTAGTATGAAAGAGCGTATTTCTTAAATTTTACATTGACAAGATATAAACAAATAATAAAAATATTATTCCACATCCTCGTCTATAAGTTTTATTAAAAGAGAATTGATCGAACATAGAACGAATTTCATATTTATAATTTTTAATATATATTGGGGATTTTTATTGGAGAACAAGATCAGTGAATAACACATGTTATTATGTCACTGAATATAATAATTTGAACTTGGTAATACTCATTGATAATGAAAATAAGACACCGACTATCATTTTTGTTGAAGACGAAATCCTATATGTTAGTTTCTTTGAGGAGGTCATTTTTTAATTTCCAAAATCTTTTGTCTCACAAAATATATGAGAATCTTGTTCAAATTTCGAATGTACAAAATATATGGGATTCATCGTCCATATAGATAGAACGAAATGATAGAATTTTTTTATATTGGACTTCTAATAATTGATAGTTAATTTTTACTTTGTAAAAAACAGACTGAAATTATGGTCCAATAAGATGAGTTCAATATTATTAAGTGATCCATTTTGATGTGCTTATTTACATCTTTTTAATTGATGTGGTTGAGACGGTTAAGTGTAGGCCTTAATCTAATTGTGGTCCGTAATGGGAGAGCCCATTAGATTTATTATAAATAGCAAGCTAGGTTCCCTCTCCACTTCATAATCATAATTGGCTTGTCCAATTGAGAGTTGTCTATTATTTTGAAGAATAAGAGAAAGACATTGTCCTTCCGATAAAGAAATCCATAAATCAGTTATCATGGCTCATACAGGTATTAGAGGTCGATTTAGAAAATTTTTGTGAAACACTAATTTGTATCCCTAGAATTCTACTATCTAATGTCAAAATTTCAGATCAAATGGACATTAAAATAACAAGTTATGATTTAAACATTGGGGCAATATCAAAACTCGCTCTTATTCAAATTCTCCCTGGGTGTGCTTTCACTTCAGAATGCTTCCAACTTCCACAACATACCATATTACCTCAACTAACATTTTTATATCTAATCTTACCATCCAAATAATTCACACATACATCAATATATATATATATATATATATATATATATTAACAGTTCCATAGCATAAGTATGTTACTATATAACGATAGGAATATGGGGGTTTACACATGTCTATGTAGCATTTGAGATTGTTTGTCAAGAACTTGCAAGATTGTGGGATTGTTGCACAATACACTATATATGGTAGTCCCAAGCAAAATGGTGGGCTGAAAGGCGTAATTGCACCCTTAAAGACATGATGAGGAGCATGATGAGTAAGTGTAACTTACCTGGTTATCTTTGGGAAGAAGTCATTAAAACGGCTTCATATATTCTTAATAAAGTTCCTAGCAAATCTATTCCAAAAAAACTTTTGAATTATGAACCAATAGAAAATCAAGCCTTAACTATTTTCGAGTCTGAGATTATCCTACTGAGGTCAAAATGTATAACCCTTTTGAGAAAAATACTGATCCTAGAACTATTCGTTGTTTATTCATAGGTTACCCAGAATATTCAAAAAGATACTGGTTCTATTGTCCTACACGTAGTACTAAATTTGTTAAGTCCTTAACAGCAAAAATTTTCGAGCTTGATGTTGCTAATATTGGTTGCTCGCAAACTATCAGGGAGCAAGAGCAAGATAAATTTATTTCTATTCCTTTATATGTTGTGCAAGAGAATATTATACTTGTTCCTGTTGTTGATTTTCCTACTCTAGTTGTTGATCTCATGTTCCAGCAACTGACCCTTCTATTCTTATTGAGACTCCTCAGGCTTTAGAGTCTACTATTAAAATTTCCTTGTGAAGGACTTTAAGACCAAGGAGACCTGTTATTTCTAATGAATATTATTTATACCTTGAAGAAAGTGATTATTAAATTGGTGATATTGTTGTTCTTGGAACATACCATGATGTTATTACTTGTCATCATTCTGATATGCAGGTAGGTACCATACAAGATGAGATGCATTTTATGGCACACAATGAAGTGTGGGAGCTTGTAGAACTTCCTGAGGGATGTAAACCCATCAGCTGCAAATGAGTGTTTAAAACTAAGACGGACTCCAAAGGTAAGATTGAAAGACTTAAGGCTAGATTGGTAGCAAAAAGATATAGCCAAAGGGAAGGTATAGATTTTAATAAAAATTTCTCACCTATCTCTACTAAAGATTCTTTCAGGATTATTATGGCATGAGTGGCCCATTTTGATCTAGAACTTCACTAGATGGATGTGAAGACAATTTCTTGAATTGTGAGTTTAGTGAAGTAGTTTATATGATGAAGCCTGAAGGTTTTAAGGAGAATGGAAAAGAAGAATTAATGTGCAAGAAGAAGAAGTTTATCTATGGTCTCAAACAGGCTTCTCGTCAGTGATACTTGAAATTAGATGAGATTGTAAGTTTTCTTGGTTTTGTTCAGAACAAGAAGGGTCAATGCATATATTTTAACGTTAGTGGGAGTAAATTTATTTGTCTTGTTCTTTATCTTGATGATATTTTGCTTGCAAGTAATGATTTAAGCTTACTTCATGAGATTAAATAATTGTTGTACAAAATATTTGACATGAAAAATCTTTAGGAAACATCTTTTGTATTAGGCATTTAGATTCATAGGAATAGAAGTCGTAGATTGCTGGGACTTTCTCAAATGACATATATAGATCGTGTGATTGAAAGATTTAATATGAATAAATGCAAGTTTGGGGATGTACATGTGGTGAAAGGTGATAAATTCAGTTTAAGCCAATGCCCTCAAGAATGATCTTGAGGAGGAGTCTATAAAGAATATACCTTATGCGAGTGTGGTTGGCAGTTTAATGTATGCACAGGTTTGTACCAGGCCTGACATTGTTTTTGTAATTAGTGTTCTTAGTAGATATCTTTCCAAACCAGGATTAGATCATTGGGTGGCAGCTAAAAAAGTTATAAGATACTTGAAAAGAACAAAAAATTACATTCTTGTTTATAGGAGAGTTGATAGTCTTGAGGTGATTGGTTACTCAAATTTAGATTTTGCTAGGTGTCAGGATGATTTAAAATCCAGTTCAAGATATATTTTCATGTTAGTTTGAGGAGCAATATCATGGAAGAGTTTTAAACAAACTATCACAACTTTTTTCCTTTGTGCAAGTTGAATTTATAGCTTGTATGGAGCTACAACACAAGCTATATGACTAAGGAATTTTATTTCAAAACTTATGATTGTTGATTTCATCACTAGACCACTAACAATTTATTGTGATAATAGTGTAGTTTTGTTCTTGTCAAAGGCAACAAACATTCTAGTGGGTCTAAACATATAGAAATTAAATATCTTTTTGTTAGCGATCTTGTGAAGAAATGTCAAATTGTGATCAAACATATTGATATAGAATGAATACTTGCTGATCCTTTAACCAAGGGACTGAGACCTATAACTTTTAAGAAACATGTTGAGAACATGGGCATTTTTGAGTCTTTTGATATACTTGGTTAGTGGGAGTTTATTTATGTGTTAAGAACTTAAGTGTTCATTTAATTCCATATGTGATATTTGATACTCATTATGATTGAGATACATCTATTTGATGAATAATAAATATTTAGATGATTATCTTTATTATTAGCATGATGTTCTTGCTATGTTATATGTGTACACATTTATGACATGTCATTTTATACAAAATCTTAAGGCTTGATGTATGTCTTAAGTATGACTGTTTTGTCAATAGAGTATGTCTCTTATTACATCATTTGAGAAAATATTGAGATTTTAAGTTTAGGGACATACTAGCTTATTGTTGAACCTAATGGATTTCTCTAATTTATTGTTGAAGCATGTTGTTAAAGATAAATCATTTAGAAGACTGACAATGAAAATAACATATTTATCAGATCACATATTGAGATGTTATTTTCTTACTGTACACCACATCTTGATCCATCTCAATAGGATTATTATTTTTTGAAATCATGGATTGGTGGATTGGTCCTATGCTAATAAAATATGTAAAGATCATCATGGTTCAAAAATTGTAGTTTTATTAGACCGGGTCATGTATGAGATGTTGTCTCAGGACCATATTATTTTTTATTGTAACCACATTGAGTTTTGTTTGATTAGTCCGAGAGTCATTTTTTAAATATATATATGTGTGTGTGTGGGTATATATATATATATATATATATATATATATATATATATATAT
>CM042190.1:16049134-16105294 GCA_023539305.1 Ilex asprella | reverse complement strand
GATGACATATTGATTTATTCTCGGACACAAGAGGAACATGCACATCATCTCTCCGTTGTACTCCAGACGTTGAGGGAGCATAAACTATATGCGAAGATGAGTAAATGCGAGTTTTGGATGAAGGAAGTAAAATTTCTTGGTCATGTTGTGTCAGAGCAAGGGGTAGCTGTGGATCCCGCAAAGATTGAGGCCGTAATGAAATGGGAACCACCGAAGAATGTGACCGAGGTACGTAGTTTCTTGGGGTTAGCCGGCTATTATCGTAGGTTTGTGGAGGGGTTTTCAAAGCTTGCGCTGCCGATGACTCGCCTCACAAGAAAGGGAAAGAAATTTGTATGGACTCAAGCGTGTGATCTAGTCTTTCGCACCTTGAAGGAGAAGTTGACAACGGCGCCTATCCTTATTATATTGGGTAGTAGGGAAGGATACGACGTCTATACCGATGCTTCGCTACGAGGCCTGGGATGTGTACTAATGCAAGGGGGTGGGGTAGTTGCTTATGGTTCGAGGCAACTCAAGACTCATGAGCATAACTATCCCACTCACGACTTGGAGCTGGCCGTTGTGGTCTTTGCTCTTAAGTTGTGGAGGTGTTACTTGTATGGAGAGAAGTTCCAAGTGTATTCGGATCATAAGAGCCTCAAATACATATTCACCCAGAAAGACTTGAATCTTCGACAAAGGAGGTGGATTGAGTACTTAGAAGATTATGATTTCACACTCAAGTATCATCCGGAGAAGGCAAATGTGATGGCGGATGCACTGAGTAGGAAGTCTAGGGGTGAAATTAATGTTCTTATGGCTCATCGGTGGAAGATGATAGAGGCAGTGGAGGAGTTTGATTGAGGGTCGACCATGCTTGTTTAACCTGGTAGCTCAACCAATTCTACGACAAAGGATTGTGGAATTACAACGGCTGGACCCCGAGTTGGAAGCTATCCAGGATAAGTTGGAGAGGAATGAAATGATAGAAGATTGGTCGATTCATGGTGATGAGTTACAGTTTCGGGGAAGACTATGTGTGCCAAATGATGACCAAGTGAGGGCTGAAGTGTTGAATGAGTGTCACCGATCCAAGTTCTCCATACATCCAGGAAGTACAAAAATGTATAGAGACATGAAACGACAATATTGGTGGAGCGGAATGAAGAAGGATGTAGCAAAATTCATTTCAAGGTGTACGATATGCCAGCAAGTAAAAATTGAGCACCAACGACCCGGAGGATTATTACAGTCTCTGCCTATCCCCGGAGTGGAAGTGGGATCATATCACTATGGACTTCGTGTTGGGTTTTTCACAGACTTCAAGGGGGCATAACGCCGTCTGGGTTATCGTAGATCGACTCACCAAGTCAGCTCACTTTTTGGGGATGAAGACCACAGACTCGTTAGAGACCTTGAGCAGACTGTACATTCGAGAGATTATTCGATTGCATGGAGTTTCACTTTCTATCGTGTCGGATCGCGATTCTCATTTTGTGGCGTGTTTCTGGCAAAGTCTACAACAAGCCATGGGGACAGAGTTACATTTTAGCACCGCTTTCCATCCTCAAACCGATGGCCAATCCGAGAGAATGATTCAGATTGTGGAAGATATGTTACGTGCTTGCGCGTTGGACCTCACGGGGAGTTGGAGCGACCATTTATCGTTGGTGGGATTCGCGTATAACAATAGCTACCAAGCAAGTATCGGGATGGCACCTTATGAAGCATTATATGGAAGACCGTATAGATCTCCTACTTGTTGGTTGGAAGCTGGAGAGAGTAGCTTGGTCGGGCCGGACATGGTTCGAGAGACTACGGAGAAGATCCAATTAATCCAAGAGAGACTACGCACGGCACAAAGTAGACAGAAAAGCTATGCGGATCGAAGACGAAGACCATTGAAATTTCAAGAGGGGGACTATGTGTTCCTCAAGGTGTCACCCAAGAAAGGAGTATTTCGATTTAGCAAAAAGGGAAAATTAGCGCCAAGATATACCGGACCCTTTGAAGTGATCAAAGTTGTAGAAAAAGCGGCGTATCAGTTACTATTACCAGTCCAGCTATCAGGTGTACACGATGTGTTCCATGTGTCGATGTTGAGGAAGTGTCAATCGGATACAACGCCAGTCGTGAACTTGGAGGATATAGAAATTCAAGATGGAGCAACATATGAAGAACAACCGACGAAAATTCTCGACGCCAAGGAAAAAGTGCTTCGCAACAAAGTTATCAGATTTGTGAAAGTTTTGTGGCAACACCATGGAGTGGAGGAAGCTACTTGGGAACCAGAGCAAGAAATGCGGGAGAAGTATCCATTTTTGTTCGCTACTTGAGGTAAGTTTCGAGGGCGAAACTTTCTTTAAGGGGGGTGGATTGTAATACACCACATGCGTATATTAATAAAGTAATATATTAGTTTAATAGTTCTTTTATATATAATGATGTAAAAATGAATCACATAGGTTCAAACATTAGAAATGAATAATTGGGAGACAAATGGATTTAGGACGTTTAAGTTTCAAAGGCGTTTGAGATTGGAAATAGTTATTAGATAAGTTTCTAAATGTTTTTAAGTCAAAATAATGTTTCCATTGAATCCGGAAGGTCGAACAACATTGGGAAAGGCAATATGAGATGTATTAGAGGTTAGAAAGTATTCTCGAGTTAAAATCCACTTTAGAGTGAATTTGGGTAAAAATTATCTTGGACACCTTCTAGTATTTTGGCCATAACTTTTTATCCTTATATCCCATTGATCTAAAATTTTGACATTAGATAGTAGACATCTAGGGCTACACAAGTGTATCTCATGAAAATTTTCCAATTCGACCTAAAAATGGGTCAACACTGCCTTGGAAGTTGGAGGAAAAATCTGTCTACAGAATAGTACCGGTACCAAGTACCGGTACCTCGACTCCAGAAGGTTTTTGGTACCGGTACTAGGTACCGGTACCATATGGTACCAGTACCGGGTACCGGTACACCCGATAAAAATTCGAATATTTAATGTCGCGATCTTGGTCCGATTTTTGGGCCTATAAATACTTTAGGCCGCCTCCTTAGTCGTCCATATACCATTCTAAACCCTAGATATCTTGAGAGAGAAGGAGAGAACTCAAGATCAAAGGAAAATTTCAAGAGATTAAGGGTATATTCAAGAATCCAAGCCCTAGTTCTTCAAGATTCAAGGTAGGGGTTTTCTTCCATTTTCGTCCAATGATGTTAGGGTTATTATACATGTACATTTTGACTCTAAATAGTATGTATTTGTTATGGGTTCATTGTTTCTTAGTATTTGTACAAACATACACATGATTTGAACAAAATAATGGTTTGAAATTCATCAAACCCTAGTTTTTGGGGGAAATATGGATTTCTCCCTATATCTTCACTTCCTTTTGATTTCTAAAATGCTAGAGCTTTGTGTTGGGTATTAAAAATGGTAGTATGGATGATCTCATGCCTATTTCCTTTAAACTTGTCTTTTGTAACATGATTTGCGAAATGAATATATTTCCTTAAATTGTTGTATTATGTACAATGCTTGTGAAAGTTGGGGAATTGATTATATATGAGATTTTGAGTATATTGTTGGTATGTCACTCTTGTGTATGGTGTTGTGAGGGACTTGGATTACCTTCGAAAACTGCCGTAGAGCGTTAGAGGTTAGTCTATCCCAATGGGGGGTGAGATGGTTGCCTAATGCTCGTAGTGGATCATTGTGGTGACAATGACCACTATTGTTCACGGATACCGGGGAAAAGGGTTAGTATACTAGACACCTTGGAAGGATTTCGTCAATACCGTATGAGACGGTACACGCCCTTCCTAAATTGGCCTGTGATTGTTATTATAAATGGGTGAACGAGGTAGAATCGTTGGGTAGATTTATGAGAAGCGACAGCCTACTTGAGTGGTACCAAATAGAAATTATTGTCCTTTGTACCAAATATTATTTCTCCAAGAGTTTCGGGGTAGTATGGGATGCCGCGATAACTTGTGGAAATGGTGTATGGTGGATTGGATTATGTTGAAAATTATTTGCCAATTAAAGTAGATTTTATTCTCTTCCAATTCTTTATTATTGCACAAACTTGAGATCTCTTTTAAAATGTCCTTATTTTACTTCAAAATTTATTGATATGTATGTGCGAAATAAGACCTACCTGTTTTACTTGATTTCAAAACCTTGAATGGGTTTGGAAAGATTTTCCTACAGAGTCTTGTACTCACCCCCCTACCTACAAATATTTCAGATTGTACTCTTGAGGAGGATTTAGGACTCGAGGAGCCCGTACCCTGGGAGATACAGCAAGACGGGAGTGTGGATCCCGGGGAGGACTCTTAGCTGGACATTACCTTTTGTTCTAGACTAAGGTATTATTTTGAGACAATGTAAAGCTTAGCCATATTTTGTAATTTCGCTGCATTATCATAGTTATTAGATTTTGGGGATGTAAATGTCATAGCTTGGCCTATTCTTTTGGGATAACATGTAAATTTGATGAATGGATTTTATGGTAAGTAAATGGACCCGGTGTGGTCATTATAGTAGAATTGCACAGGTTGACTTTTGTGGTAGAGCTCCCCGTACAAGGGAGACTCTGCCCGAATTTTGTACCATATGAATTGTTGATGTAATGTTGATGAATTACTTAGTGCTCTCATGCTTAAATGGTTATTAGAATGTAATGCCGTCCAGGGTGTAGTTTGAGGTGTTACAGGGTAGGGGATGGTGGGGTTGCGTAGCTGGGTATTGGGTGGTGGCTGTGTATATGTATATATACACGCACACACAATGATGGGATGAGAGAGAGAGAGAAAGAAGACTGATGAACAAAGAAGCAAAATAATATTTTTATTAAGATAGTTAACTCCATCTAACTATTGGGGTGTCAGTGTAATTTTTGAAAAGTGAGGGGGTATCCGTGTAATAAATTCAAATGTCAGAGGGTGTGAGTGTAATTTATCCAAATATAAAATATGCATTTTTATAAAATATAACTATCTATGAGTACAAGAAATTAATGCAAAAGTTGAACATATTTCCCGAACCATCTACTCTCTCAGTGACATTTGAAAAAAATATAAAATTATTGTTACTATACTAACATAATATGTATATACATCTATACAATAAAAAACTAAAAGAAGTTAGAATATACATCAGCAGAGGGTCACACAATATTTCTCTGAACGACCAGTCAAATTATATAAATGACATATAAACGAGTCATATCGTGTACATTTCTTCTATTTGGTTTCACCAATAACTAATTCGTTTATAATCGTATCGTGACGAGTCCACTCGTTTACTAAAGATGTGGTTTAAAGAAAACTCAAACTCACTGATTTTATGTCGTGTTAACAGTTCATGTCATATATTGACACCCCTAATTTTGATATAAAAACTTGACTTTGTAGAGTTAAATTTTTTTTTGAACTAGAAATTGTCTTTTGATGTTAAACTACGTAATTTTATAAAATATTATTTGTAACAGGAAAAATAGTTGTTGCCCGTATAATTTTTTTTAGAGTTTTTTAATGTTTTATGAAATATTATATACAACGGAAAAAATAGCTGCAATAAATATAAAAAATTCTTTTGAATTTATAAAATATTATTTGAGGCTAGAAAAACAGCTGTCTCAAATATAAATTTTTTTTTTGAGTTTATGACACTATTTACGGCAAAAAAAATAGCTGCCACAAATATTAACACAAACACGCTTTTTGTGACGGCAAACACAGTCGCCACAAAGAATTGTCTCAAATATGTCTTTTGTGACGGTAAACACATACGCCGTAAAAAATTTGTCACAAAAGACCCTTTTTCTTGTAGTGAAATTAAATCTTATTCGAGTTGAGCTCAGATTCAACCTGTTTATAAAATGAACTTAGAAATCTAAACACATTCAAGTCAATAACACAAATGGAACAAGCCAATACAAAGCCAAATTGAGCTATACAATCCCTTATCATTGTAATGAAAAAAATGATAAGAGAAAAAATTACCATCAAAACCAAATTACAAACTGATTCCAATTTATAATAAACGTGAAGTTTAAACTTGGGCCTACATTAATTATCATGCTAAACTAAAGGGGAAAAATTACCAGTTGAACAAGTTTCAAACTTATGGTTGAACTATTATCAGCTGTTTCGTATAGATGTAGAACTCTTCATTCTTACATCTCCCACTAACAAACTACAAGACCTAGGGAGAGGACTTTAGAGGATGAATATGGAGGAAGAAAAGGAACACGCATGGGCATTGGAATCAACTTACATGGAAGAAGATCCTAATGATATAAAGGAAAACAAAAGGGCAACACTGAAACTCAATAATCACAGGAAGATACTCAAAAGCTCAACAATTTTGCCCACGGTCAAACAAGAGGTTTTACGTTACAATTCAACAAAAAAGATGACTACCCTTGTATATCTAACAGAACTTGAGATTAGTAGGAAAAATCTATGGCCTATTTGGATATGTTCTTTGATAATGATAAATTAAGCACGAACTCATAAGAGGAGCTCTACTGCTCAGAGGAGGAGGTTCATGGCTCGGAAAAGCTCTCAACTCCTTGCTCGCCAACATTATAGCTTTGTCGCTTCTTAGCACGACGCACTTTGACTAATTTAAACCAGTTGAGATATCTACACTAGAGAGCGCCATCTTCTGTTCCACTTCTAGTGTCACCTCATTCAAATAGTTGTTGATGATCTTTCAACTGTCCAATCTTTTGCCTTATAAAAAGGCCAAATTGGGCATTATCCATGTAAGTTGACTACTCCTAACTGAATACAGTTTCCTTCAATTATTCATTTTTGACTGTATCATCAGAGGGTCGACGGTCGGTGCCCCTCTGGTCCTCGACTTCTCTTGCAAGAATACCTCCGGCTAGTCGTGAAGTCACAACTCCGGTCATCCATCACGGTGAATAGTTTTTGGGATCAACAACTGGCGCCGTATGTGAGAACGACAACATTTCCAATTTATATTCACCAAATGCATATCTCATGGCTGTAACCAGATCAAAGGAACCAATGAAGGATCATAGTCAAGTACATGAGTGTCCAAGTTCTCATTCTGCGAATCGAAGGACTGGGCCACCTCTAGAGAAAGAATCGGCAAACTTCAAAAAGCTTTAAAAATGGTGGAGGATTTGAAGCACCAAAACCAGGAGATCTTCCAATTCTTGGAAATAGATCATTCTCAAACTAGGAAGCATGGAAGAGATAATCAAAATGAAGAATGAGCCAAAATGAGGTCGTTTGTCACCAAGTCAATGACCAATGGGAACGAATGTTCCAGAAGGTAAACGAAACGATAGATAATGTCATAAATACTGTA
This sequence comes from Ilex asprella, assembly GCA_023539305.1. NCBI lineage: Eukaryota > Viridiplantae > Streptophyta > Magnoliopsida > Aquifoliales > Aquifoliaceae > Ilex > Ilex asprella. The sequence continues at coordinate 16,097,952 of CM042190.1, read as the reverse complement.
AAAGCCAGGGTCCCAGAGGCCTTAGTGCAACATACGGAGTCGCCCTGCACCCAAGACGTGTCTAACTATCCACTCCCGAAAATTTGTCGATGTCGACAGAATAAAAGATCCGCTTAATTATTTGAAGACTTACAAGTCTATGATGATTGTTCACAATGTCCCAGACTAGATTATGTACAGAGTTTTTGCAACAACCCTTAAATGGACTATAAGGCACTAGTTTAATAAGTTAAAACCTAGCTCCATCAGCCCCTTTGGAGAACTCAACGCATCTTTTATTTCATATTTCATTAGAGGTCGAGCTCATCAAACACCCCCCACATATCTCCTAAATATTAAACAAACCAAAAATGATACATTTAAGGGTTTTTTCAACCGCTTCACCACAGAGTCGCTTCAAATCGACAATGTGGATGACAAGGTAGCCCTTACCGCCTTTATTTGAGGTCTTCAACCATCTCAGTTCCTTTTCTCCTTTTCTAAAGACCCACCTCAATCTATTATTGAGCTTTTATTAAGAGCACAAAGTTATATGAACGCTAAGTACACCTTCCTTGCTCGAAGGGGCCTGAAAGACATGCGTGAAGACAACGAGAGAAGAAAAAAATGTGTCACCTATCAGGCAGAGGAGAAAGGGATAACAGTCTGAAGAAGAATCGTTCTGAGCGAGTAAGTGTAAGGGATTTTTTGGGTCCTCACACCCCGAACGAACTAGCTTGGAGGTATATACCGCTAAATACCTCAATGGAGTAGATCCTCTTTCAAATTTGTGAAAGTAGAAAAGTAGAGTTTTAGAGAAAAGAACAATAGTAGAGGCGGAGGCTATGAGCATAATACTCTAACATCTTCCTCACTTCACACACACACACACACACACACATATATATTGTAAAGAATGGAAAAAAACCTATATTTTCAAGCTGGCAAATATATATCATATAATTCCAACTTCGAACAAATATCTCTCAACCAAATACTAGTCAAAGAGTTAGTAAACATATCAATAAGTTGATCCTTAAACTTGACAAATGGTGTGATAATGCCTCATCGCAATACCTTTTCCAAATGAAATGACAATCAACCTCAATGTGTTTTTTTTGTTCATGGAACATAGGATTAGGTGCTATATGAATAACTAATTGATTATCACAGAACAACTGAAGTGGAGTTTGAGCTAGAAAACCAATTTCCTGAAGGAAGTACTATAGCCATGTTAGATCACTACATGTGTAAGTCATTGCCCTGTATTTGGCCTAAGCACTACATCATACTACCACCATCTGCTTCTTACTTTTCCATGTAACTATATTACCTCCCAGAAAGGTACACTATCTTGTAATAGATCGTCTATCTGAGGAAGATCCTACCCAATATACATTAGTGAACCCTTGTAACTGAAGATGGTCTTGCGACCGTTACAACAATCTAAGTCCGAGAGCTTTCTTGAGATAATGAATAATGTGGCATTCAAGGAGTCTCCATAAACTAACTACACTCACCACATATGAGATATTTGGTCCAGTAATAGTGAGCCAATTCAACTTTTCAACTAGGCGATGATACCATCTAGGATTAGAGAAACATTCACCCGCAGTCCCAAAGAGTTTATGATTTGGATCCATAAGAATATCAATTGGTCGAACACCTAAAAACCCTGTTTCCTCCAAAATATTAAGCATATATTTTCTTTGGGACAAATTGATACCCTGTTTAGATCTGACAACTTCGATACTAAGAAAATATCTAAGTTTATCTAAATCTTTGGTATGAAATCGGTGTTGTAAAAACTGTTTCAACTTGGCAATACCTACAGAATCATCACCTGTAATTGCAATATCATAAACATAAACACAAGGATGATATTACCTGCATCAGTTCGTAAATGAAATACCAAGTTGAATATCTATGAAGGCCAAAATCTAACACTGCTTATAAGAACTTGTCAAACCATGCACATGGAGATTGTTTCTATCCATGCAAGGCTTTCTTTAATTCACACACACTACTTTGATACTCCCCCTGAGTAACAAACTCAGGTGGTTGTTCTTTGTAAACCTCTTCCTCTAGATCACTGTGTAGGAAAGTGTTCTTACATTTAATTGAAATAACGGCCAGCCAAGATTAGTAGCAAGCGAAATCAAAACTCAACCGTAAGTGATTTTAGAAATTGGAGAAAAGGTCTTCGTATAGTCAACACCATAGGTCTGAGTATACCCTTTGACAACCAAATGAGCTTTGAGAAGATCCACAGATCCATCAGGAAGAAATTTGATGGTATATACTCAATGACACCCAACAACCTTTTTACCATGAGGGAGTGGAACTAGATCCCAAGTATGATTATGATGAAGAACATTCATCTCGTCCTCTGTAGCTGTCCCCAAACCTGAATTCGATAAGGCATCTGTTAAAGTCTTAGGAACATATATTTTTTATAATTGAGAAGTAAAATAGTATAATGAAGGTGATAACCAATGAGAAGAAACATAGTAAGTAATACGGTGGTTAGTAACATATGAACGAGTACCTTTATGGAGAGCAATGCGCAGATAATCAGACACTTCTGAGGAGGTTGAATTCGAAGATAAAGAGAACACTGGTGGAGCTAGAGTAGGTGGCCTCAACCAACAAGTGTAAACATGAATACAAGGTGTGGGAGGATGTGGACTCAGAGTTGTGGATACATGAGGAATAGAGGACAAAGGAACTAGAGCTGGAAGTGGAAGTGGAAGTGGGTCAAACATCGAAGACAACTCAAGAAGACCCTCAAAAGATACAAATGGGGTAGAAAAATAAGGAGCAGACTCCCAGGAGGTGCTCCAACTTTAAATATGTATCACCTAAGTGTAGGTGGTCGCGAACTAATATAATACTCAGAAGTCTGAGGTCAAACTACAGGGAATTGGGAAAACTTATAGCATAGAGAAAAATAAAAGAAAAATTGCTTTGTTTGAGAAAGTTGTTTGTTGCCAAGAAAATAAATTGATTGGTTTGGAAAACAATACTTTGAAATACTAAAACATCTGGATACCCTTCAATTCTACACAACAATTATTAATGATCTAGTTTTTGAACTCAATTGGAAATCAGTTGAGGGGTGATCCCAATTGTAATATTTATCGATGATAATATGAAAACATCAAAATTTATAACTAATAAATTATTTGAATAACTATGGAAATTAACTTGCAGATCACAAGCATTCAATGTGCTTGGAGTCTATGATAAATCAAGCTTTCCAACATGTAAACCCTAATTTTATTGCAAATATTAAATCAACTATCTTATGAAAATTCTAATTAATTAATTCAAGCATAGAATAACCAGTTATTTGACTAGCTGGGAATTTCAAGAATTCGATGTACATGACACAACTAATCAAGAAATTATACAGAACAAAATTTTATTAAAAGACAAGAATTAAATTAAAAGAATATTGAATCAAAAATAATATCGTACTTTATTGAAAGTATCACCCCAAGCCTTAGTTGTGTTTTTAGCGAGCCATAAACTAAATTCAATAAAAATAGAAAAGAAAAGACTAGGAAAAGAATGCTCTCTCAACAGGTGTGAGCCTTTTTTTTATTAAAATAAAACCTAGGTATATGTACTAGATCTAGGATTGTCCTGAGAGAAATTTCTTTACAAAAGAAGTATTTTTGGATTAAATCCCGTGCATCAAATTTTGGGGGCGCGGGGTACCATTATTGCTAGACTTTGAGCTCAATTTTTGCATACTTAAAGGTCGATTCACGAAATTTTCATGAAATATAATTTTGTAATCCTTGTAGCCTTCTTTCCAATGCGTTGAAAATAAGGTCAATTAGACATCAGGGTAAAAAGTTATGAACAAAATACTGAAAATACGTCAAAACCTTATTTTCTATAATACTTTCCTAATCCAATTCTCAATGAGTTTTTACTAACTTGGACTCTCATCAGGATTAAATTGCTGCATAATCTTTAAATCTTTATATCTTAATCTTAACTCTTCAATGCTTATTAACTATGATTCTTCCTCTAGTATTTGTTTCACTTGCTTTATTCTTTATTACTTTAAATCAATCAAATTACTTGCAAAATAAATCAAACCACTAAAAAAAGTATCAAACTAGAACATTATGGAATCTAACATATTTAATCACAAAAAATATACAATTAACCAATCATTAAATATAATAAATAACATTTTTAATGGTTAATCAAAAGACAACATCATCACTAATAAAACACCTACGAAGAATTGGACTATAATAGCGGTAGCCATAGTCATACCGATCACTACTGTATAGGCCCCACACCAAACTACCATCATAACCAACTTCTTTGTGCTGGACTGCCCTTTGTCGTACAATGTTATCCTAGGCCATCCAAGCCTCAATTCAATGAATATAGTTCCGTCAATGTATCACCTCCTCCTGCATTTCCCAACTAAAGCAAGAATTAGAGAAGTATATGGGGACCAAGTTTTGAACCCATTTAGATTGGAGATCACCCCGAGTAGGTTAACTACATAGGAAAAATGCTCAGGGAAGATTTGAAGTTACTAATCGTGGAGTTCTTACACTCTAACAAAGATGTTTTCACCTAGAAGCAGTCGAATATGAGGCTTATGGACCCTATAGTAGCTATACACAAGCTAAATGTCAATATGGACTCCAAACCAGTACGATAAAAAAGGCGAAGCTTTGTCCCCGAGCAGAATAGAGCAGTTAAGGAGAAAGTAATGAAGTTTCTTGACACAAAAACCATCAGAGAGATACAATTCCCATTATGGTTAGCTAATGTGGTGCTAGTAAAGAAGGCTAGTGGGAAATGGAAACTATGTGTTGACTTCACCGATTTGAACAAAGCATTTCCAAAGGATTGTTTCCCACTGCCTATAATTGATGTCCTGGTTGACGCTATAGTAGGAGATGCATGTACATGTTTTCTGGCTATAATCAAAAAACGATGAATGAGCCAAACTAAGAGAAAACCTCTTTCATAATAGAAGAAGGAACATATTGCTACAAAGTCATGTCATTTGGCTTAAAGAATGCAAGAATTACCTATCAAAGGCTGGTCAACCACATGTTTAAAGATCTCATAGGTAACTCCATAGAGGTGTGTGTAGACGAAATGCTCGTCAAAATCCTCCAATCTATTGAGCACATTGAACATTTGAAAGGATATTTAAGATACTCTGAAGATCTAATATAAAGTTCAGCCCAACAAAGTGTGTCTTTAGGATTTCTTCAGGAAAATTTCTAGGTTTGATGGTTACTTAGAAAGATATAAAAGCCAACCCAGAGAAAATCAAGGAGCTTCTTGATATGAGATCCCCACGAACCACAAAGGAGGTACAAGTACTCACAAGAAGGGTGGCAACCTTGAACAGATTCATCTATAGTGCTAGTGATAAGTGCCTCCCTTTCTTTAAAATTCTACGGAAAGGCATTTGAATAAAGCCCAGAATGTGAAGTTGTCTTCCAAGCCTTGAAGGAGTACATCAATAAACCCCTATTCCTAGTGAGACTAAAAGAAGGGGAACAATTGTATCTATACCTCGCAGTGTCCCTAGAAGCAACTAGTGCGAAGCTCGTTTGCCAACGAGATAAAGCCCAGCATCTAGTTTACTACGTAAGGTGGAAATTGAGGGGCGCAGAGGCTAGGTACCCTACAGTGGAGAAAGTGGCATTTATATCGATCACAACACCGAAGAAATTGAGATCCTACCCTATGGTGGAGAAACTGGTCGTTGCATTGGTCACACCATCCAAGAAATTGAGACCCTATTTTCAAGCACATTCAATTATGTTGTTAACCAATGTCTCTTTATGATATATCCTCTAGAAACCCAATGTGTCCAGACGATTGATGAAATGGTCTATTAAGCTTGGGAAATTCAGTATTCAGTATGTACTATGAACCTCTATGAAAGGGAAAGTGATATCAAATCTAATAGTAGAATTCACCGTTGAAACAATAGAGCTAGTGGACATCGCCCCCCAGTCAGAAGAATGGCATACGTATGTTGATAAGAGCATAATATTTAATATTTTTAATTCCTTCATGTTTAGTTTTATGACATATTTACTGTTTAAGTGAGCTGATTAATATATTTATTGAATTAGGGAAGCAATGAAGGTAAAAGAATAGATATGGAGTATATTGTGCAATTTTTAGCTTTTAGTAGTTTCGATCTATGGAGCTTCAATTGAGGTTTGGATGGCATTAGAGTTTCAGAATGAGAAAGTGTTCTTCATGAAGTTTTTAGAGAACGTCTTAAGATTTCCAGAAAGGTATGGTTTGTAAAAATCCGAGTTTGTTTGGACCTCCAAACATTGTTTCCAATTCAGACCTGGAAAGCTGATCTGAATCCTGATTGAAGTTGGATTCCTATCCGAACCAGTAAACTTCAGTGGGTCATAACTTGAGTTTCCGAAGTCTAAATCAGGTGAATCAAAATCCTATATTTATCTACACATCCAGGGCTACAAATTTTATCAAGATCTCAAATAAAGATTCATTCGTTATCTGATAGAAAAATTGCTCATAAGTTTCAACATGATTTCTGTGATTTTTGTCAATCTGTTTTGATAAGGAATACCTATAATGTAGGGATTTGAGTTGTACACGTTTTGGGAAGTGGAATATGTTTTCTATATTTATTTAAGGTTTCCTTAAGAAAAGGGGGAGAGAGAGGAGGAGACAGAAAGGAATTATTAGGGATTTCTTATTCAAGTATGTTAGGCTAGATTTTCAAATTCAGATCAAGGAGATTTTGAACCTTCATTGCAGTTTGCTGGTTGAATCAAATCAGTAATATTATTTCTCCATTTTCTTATGAAATCTATTCTTGATAATCTATTTTAATTGTTTTATTGATATTTGGTTTGATTGATTTAATCAAGGCCTATTAAATTGATCAGATTATTACCAATTGCTAGATTCAAGAAGTATATTATGTAATTGATATTGTTCCTAATCAATTGTAGCAGATAGTGATAGATGATTGTGTACAAGCATTTGTTTATTGCTTTGACTTTCATGATTTAAATTAAATAGTCCGAACTTGTGTGATTGTTGCTTATAATCATCAAAGTTCCTTGATATTAATGCTACCATTATATTAAATTTAGAGAACTTATTTTAAATTTTCTAATGGTTAGAATCTAATGAAGATCTTGTTTCATTCGTGAAGGAATATGTGGAAATCACCTTAGAGGGCATTCCCTATCTCAGAAGATCCTTATACTAGACTACTTTCTAGTCCACCATGAAAAAGGACACCCAGATCTATTTATGAAAGTGTGAGAAGTACCAAAAATTTGCCACGATCCAAAAGCTTCCCCAATAGAGCTCATCCCAATAGTGAGCCCATGGCCATTCATCCAATGTGATATTGATATTATAGGACTTTTTTTGATAGAAAGGAGACAAAACAAGTTTGCAGTTGTTGACATAGACTACTTTATCAAATGAGTGAAGGCAAAACCACTAACAGCAATTACTGAACATAAGATCTAGGGTTTCGTGTGAAGGTCAATTGTTTACAGATTTGGTATACCAGTAGCCATCATCAATGATAATGGCAAACAATTTGACAATGATAAGTTTAGAGGATTCTTCTCCAAGCTCAAAATCCATAATCATTATTCCTCACATAGTCACCCACAAGAAAATAGGCAAGCAGAGGTAACCATTCGAACCCTGCTCAAAAGTTTAAAGACTATGTTGGAACAATCTAAAAGACTCTAGATGGTGCAGATTCCAAGTATCTTATGGGCTTATAGGACCACGGTTAAGACACATACTAGGGAGACCCCGTTCTCCCTAGTTTTTGGTACTGAGAAAGTGATCCAAGTGGAAATTTGGATGGCCACCAACCGAACTAAGGAGTTCAACCCTACATCAAATGACCGACAACTTGAAAATAACTTGGATTGGCTAAAAGGAGAGAGGAATCCCAAATAAGAGTGGGTGCATATCAAAATAAAGTGGCCAAGTATTACAACACTAGAGTCAAGCCACGTGAATTCCTACTAAATGACCTCATCTTGAAGAAGGTAACACAGGCCACCAAAGATCCCAAAGAAGGGAAACTAGGGCCAACAAGGGAATGGCCCTACAAGGTTATAAAGGTGCAAAAAACAAGTACCTATCACTTGAAAACTTTGGGAGGAATCAAACTCCCACACCCGTAAAATGTAGAATATCTGAAAAAAAATCTACCAATAGCCTATTTTGGAGCTCTAGTTAATATGAATTTCAACTTGGGGAAATTGCCAATAATTATTACTTTTTCTCAAAAATATTCATTAAGACCTATTATTTTTATTTTATATCAATAAAGTCTTATTCTTGATATTTTATTTCAATTAAGTCCTAAGTTCCATCATATTCTAATTTTATTCGTACCCTCTAGTTAACAAAATTCTTTCATTCTTTTGCATTCTTAGAACCAATTCAGAGGACAAAAATTCTTTACTAACAAAATTAGCATCAAACCCCCATAAAAAAAAACTCAACTAACATAAAATTCATTGCAAGACCCAAAGAAAGCCCACATTTTCTTAGTTTTCTTATCTCACTGGGGTACCTAATCTTAAAACTCAAGATAATAAAATAAGAAATGTTAAAAAAAACTACATCGATAATTCGTTGTCAATTAATTCCATTTTAATGTCATTATCGATTTAAACACGACAACTAAACTAAATCTCTAACTTAATCATTTTAAATCTAACATAAATTAATAAAATAATCTAAAACCACAAAGATAACGTATCAATAGAAACTACAATATAATAATATTATCTTAATCAAAGTAAGAATTAGCTTGTTGTGAGCAAAAAAGCACATCACATAGGAATTGAAAAGCCCCAAGATACGCCCCCAAAGTTGACATACTGGAAAAAATGCAAAATCACATAGCAATTGAAATGCCACGAAAGTTGACATAAAAATGCAAAAAATAAATAAATAAAGGGTTTCGATAACTAAAGGATAAGAATAAAATTGGAATATAATGAAATTAGGATTTAATTAAAATAAAATATTAAAATTAGGACTTCATTGATATAAAATAAAAATTATAGGACTTAATGGATGTTTATAGGAAAATGTAATACTTATTGGTAATTTTCTCTTTCAACTTTCTATATAGGTAGCTCCAAATAAAGTTGTATATCTCACAGCCTTCTAATAAAGAACCTTGTTCACAATAATCATGTAAACCCCCACATTTGTATCGTTATATATTAACATGAGTATGTTTTGATATGCTAATATATGTAATGATGCATGCATGAACTAAGTAGATAGTAAGAGTAGAAATAAAAATGTATTTGAGGTAATAGGGTATGTTGTTGAAGTTTGGGGATATTTTGGAGTGAAAACACACTTAGAGAGAATTTGGGTAAAAAGGAGATCTTGGACACTGCTTAGTATTTTGGCCATAACTTTTTATACTTATATCCAATTGATCTGAAATTTGGACAGTAGATGTAATAGTCATGACTTGGGCTTATTCTTTTGGATAATGTTGAAATATTCGTGAATGACAAATGAAGTCTTATTTCTTATGGAATTATATTAGTGCTATCAGGATATGAATGGTTTTAGAATGTAATACCGCCCAGGGTGTGTTTTGGGGCATTACAAAGTTGGTATCAGAGCTTAGGCTTTAGGTCTTACATGAGAGTTGTAGGTTATGGATCACCACTAAAGATGTAGGATTAGGGTGAAGGAAATTATTGCTCTAATTTTATATGAATCATATGCTTTAGATTAAAGTACTACTTAGGATATCTTGTACATCAATGAAAACTAAATTGTGAATTGATGTGCAGGATGGACAGTAGAAATGTACGCGGATGGGGACGCAGACGTGGGCGTGGCCGTGGAGGTCAAGCGAATCCACCACCTCCGAATGCCATGCAAGGCATTACCAATGCTTGAGGAAGCTCACCACTCTGGTACAACACCAGAATGGTAACAACAATCACAATGGTGGAGCTCAACCTGTCGCTCAAGTACCTGGCAATGGGAACGAAGACCGAAGGATGATAGCTCTTCGGGAATTCTTAAGACAACGACCACCCAACTTCCAAGGGAGCTCCAATCCTTTGGAGGCGGATAGATGGATCCGCCGAGTGAAGAAGATCTGTGATGACATAGGAGTTATCGAGGTGTTTGAGGGGGAGACCGACTATTGGTGGGATGCCATGAAAAGGAGAAGAGACACCGACACCCTCACTTGGGAAGAGTTCGACAACTTTTACAAGATAAGTACTTCCCTGAATCGGTCAGAGACCGAATGAAGGTAGATTTTCTTGCACTACGACAGGGTAGTATGACCGTGGCTGAGTATGAAAGGCGGTTCGACGAGCTCTCCCGTTATGCTACGAGATTTATATCTACTGAGGCCGACAGGGCCACGCTCTTCGAGCAGGGTCTGAGGCCGATCATTAGGGAGAAGTTGGTGGCTCTTAGGATTCGTGATTTTGGGGACTTGGTGGACTGATCTGCACTGGTAGAAAGGGACATAGAGGATAGCCAGCGACGACAAGGCTTCTCAAGATGAGGCACGATCCGTACGGGTGCTAACACTAGTAGGACACATAGACCGACACCATACCGTCGCCCCGACCAGACAGGTGGACAACGAATTTTGACAGCCCGAGATGAAGGAGACACTTAGACTAGAGCCTGTATTATCGCACGATCCTGCTTTGCATGCAGAGGTACAGGACATATTCGGATGCATTGCCCAGTTTTTTCACCTCAAGGGCCTATCCAGATCGCCAGACAGGTACCAGCAGCCCAACCACCACCATTGAGGCCTACACCACAGCGACCGATACATGCTCAAGCCCTCGACGGTGCCAACCAAGGGCGAGTATTTGCTTTGACTTAGCCGGAGGAGGATATTGCCAATGCCGTTGTGGAAGGTATCGTCCTTATTTATAATTCTTGGGCCCGAATATTATTTGACCCCGGTGCAACACACTCATTTGTACGCACGACATATATACTTGATTTGGGATTGAGTTTTGCGAAGCTAGAGCATGTTATGAACATTAGCTTGCCCACGGGAGAATGGTTAGATACTAGCCGAGTCTACAAGGGTTGCGTACTTCGCATTGGGGAGCACAAATTAATTATGGATTTGATTGCTTTAGAGATGAAGGGGTATGATGTGATTTTCGGGATGAACTTGTTGTCCACTTTTCGGGCGGTAATGAATTGTTTTCGCAAGCGAATTACATTTCAGTTGCCAAGAGCAGTCGTTTTCAGTTTTGTGAATAACCGCGATTCTTCCCATCCGTTTCCTACTATGGATAGTAGATTCTTAAAGGCAAAATTAGGAAGTCATTTGAGTTTCTTACCTAGCTTGATGGGAGATGACAAGGATAAAATTCATACGAATGTGGTGTTAATTGTATCAGAGTTTCTGGATGCTTTTCCCGAGGAATTAACTGGATTACGGCCACATAGGAAAATTGAGTTCAAGATCAATCTCTATCCGGGAACCGAACCCATATCCATTGTTCCCTGCCGGATAGCACATTTGGAGTTGAAGGAGCTAAGGAAGCAGTTGGATCACTTGTTGGCGATTGGGTTTATCCGTCTAAGCACTTCACCTTGGGGTGCCCCGATCATCTTTGTGAAAAAACGGATGAGACCCTACGGTTGTGTACAGATTACCGGAGGTTGAATCAGATTACCGTGAAGAATAAGTATCTGTTGCCAATAATTGATGACTTATTTGATCAGTTAAAGGGTTCAAAATATTACTCCAAGATTGATCTTCGCACAGGGTATCATCAGCTGCGGATTAAGGAGGAGGATATTCCTAAGACTACTTTCCGTACCTAGTATGGTCATTTCGAGTATATGGTGATGCCGTTCGGATTGACTAATGCCCCTGTAGCCTTCATGGATTTGATGCACAGAGTCTTCCGGTCATACCTCGATCAATTTGTCATTGTGTTTATTGATGACATATTAATTTACTCACAGACTCAAGAGGAACATGCTCGTCATCTCTCTATTGTGCTATAAACATTGAGAGAATATAAGTTATATACGATGATGAGCAAGTGTAAGTTTTGGATGAAGGAAGTGAAGTTCCTTGGCCATGTTGTGTCCGAGCAAGGAGTAGCGGTTGATCCCGCAAAGATTGAGGCTGTGATGAAATGGGAACCACCGAAGAATGTAACAGAAGTACGGAGTTTCTTTGGGTTAGCTGGCTATTACCATAGGTTTCTGGAAAGGTTCTCCAAGCTTGTGATGCTGACTCGTCTTACAAAGAAGGGGGAGAAATTTTTGTGGACTCAAGCATGTGAACTAGTTTTTTGCACCTTAAATGAGAAGTTAACGACGACACCTATCCTCATCATTCCTAGCAGTAGGGAAGGATACGATGTCTACACCGATGCTTCACTATAAGGTTTGGGATGCGTTCTAATGCAAGGAGGGAAGGTAGTGGCTTATGGTTCGAGGCAACTCAAAGTGCATGAGCAGAATTATCTCACACACGACTTGGAGCTGGCTGCGATGGTGTTTACTCTTAAGTTGTGGAGATGTTATTTATACGGGGAGAAATTTTAAGTGTTCTCGAACCATAAAATCCTCAAGTATATCTTCACACAAAAAGACTTGAATCTACGGCAGAGAAGGTGGATTGAGTACTTGGAAGATTATGAGTTCACGCTCAACTACCATCCGGGGAAGGCTAATGTAGTTGTCGACACTCTCAGCAGGAAGTCTCGGGTGAAATCAATTCTCTTGCGGTAAATAGGTAGAAAATGATTGATACATTAGAGGAGTACGATCTATGGGTGTATGGACTAGAGTATCAACCATATCTATTCAACCTTGTAGCTCAACCGACATTTCGACGACGGGTAGTGGAGTTACAATGCCTGGATTCGAAACTCGATTGGATTAAAGCCCGATTGGAGAATGGAGAAGCGATTGAAGGATGGTCTTGGAAGAATGGAGAGTTGAGATATGGGAAGAAGCTATGCGTTTCCGATGATTCGTCCCTAAAGGAGGAGATACTTGAAGAGTGTCATCGCTCCAAGTTTGCTATCCACCCCGGTAGTACAAAGATGTATAGGGACATGAAGCGTCAGTACTAGTGGAGGGGAATGAAGCGAGATGTGGCCAAGTATGTGGCAAAATGTGTAGTGTGCCAGCAGGTGAAGATTGAGCATCAAAGGTCAGGAGGAGTCCTACAGTCTTTACCTATTCTAGAGTGGAAGTGGGATCACGTCACCATGGACTTCGTGTCGGATTTACCACGAACAATGCGCGGTCATAATATAGTATGGGTTATTGTGGATAAACTCACCAAGTCTGCCCATTTCTTGAGTATGAAGGCCACAGATAACTTAGAGACCTTGAGCAAGCTCTACATCCGTGAAATTGTCAGGTTGCATGGAGTTCCGCTCTCTATTATGTCGGATCGTGACTCGCAGTTTGTGGCATAATTTTGGCAAAGTCTACAACGAGCTATAGGCACAGAGTTACACTTTAGCACCGCGTTTCATCCTCAAACGGATGGTCAGTCGGAGAGAGTGATACAAATTCTATAAGATATGTTACGGGCTTGCGGGTTGGACTTCAAGGGAAGTTGGAGTGATCATCTACCGTTAGTGAAGTTTGCATATGACAACAGCTATCAGGCAAGCATTTGGATGGCACCATATGAATCATTGTATAAAAGACCATATAGGTCGCCTACTTGTTGGTTAGAAGCGGGCGAGAGTAGTTTATTTGGGCCAAAAATTATTCGGGAGACTACGGAGAAGATTCTACTCATCCGGGAGAGACTACGTACGGCACAAAGCTGACAGAAAAGCTATACGGATCGAAGACGAAGACCAATGGAGTTTCAAGAAGGGGAATACGTTTTCCTCAAGGTGTCGCCCAAGAAAGGAGTATTTAGATTCGACAAGAAGGAAAAGTTAGCACCAAGATATATCGGGCCATTTGAAGTGATCAAAGTTATGGGTATCAGTTGCGGTTACCGGCTCAATTATCAGGCGTACATGACGTATTCCATGTTTCGATGTTGAGGAAGTGTCAATCGGATGCAATGCATGTCGTGGACTTAGAGGATATTGAGATTCGAGATGGAACAACCTATGAAGAACAATTGGTGAAGATTCTCGATACCAAGGAAAAGGTGCTTCGCAACAAAGTCATCAAGTTGGTAAAGGTTTTGTGGCAACATCACGGAGTAGAGGAAGCTACTTGGGAACCAGAGCTGGAAATACGAGAGAAGTACCCTCACTTTTTCTCTTCTTAAGGTAAGTTTCGGGGACGAAACTTTATTTAAGGGTAGATTGTAAACCCCCATATTCGTATCATTATATATTAACATGAGTATGTTTTGATATGTTAATATATGTAATGATGCATGCATGAACTAAGTAGATAGTAAGAGTAGAAATAAAAATTTATTTGAGGTAATAGGGTATGTTGTTGATGTTTGGGGGTATTCCGGAGTGAAAACACACTTAGAGAGAATTTGGGTAAAAAAGGGATCTTGGACACTGCTTAGTATTTTGGCCATAACTTTTTATACTTATATCTAATTGATCTGAAATTTGGACAGTAGATAGTAGACATCTAGGGATACAAAAGTATATCTCATGAGAATTTTTCAATTCGACCTCTAAATGGGTCAAAACTACACTGTAATTTGAGGGTATTCAGTCACCCACGTCCAGACGCGCATGGCAGAAACGTGGGCGCAGAAACACACGTCCGGACGGGCCAACCCGAAGTCTACGCATCTTAGACTAATTTTGGGTGTTTTCTCTCTCATTTGCAACTCATTTCATCCATACTATCATAGAGAGAGTCTTAGAGAGGAAGAAGGAAGGGGAGAAACAAGAAATCAAGGGGGATTTTCAAGTGGGGAAGATCAAAGCTCAAGTTCTTTACACACAAAAGCTAAGGAATTAAGGTAGGGGTTTTCTCTCATTCATTTACATTGAGGCTAGGATATATATATATATATATGTGTGTGTGTGTGTGTGTGTGTGTGTTTAAGCTATCAATGGTATGTATATATGCTATGGAAGCATCATCTCTTAGGTTTTGTTTGCATAGATTACATGTTTTGAACAAAGTTAGGATTATACCCATGAAATCTCTTTTCTAGTTTTAAATCCCTAATTTTGGAGAGTGGTGTATTTCCTTCATAAATGCTTTCTTTATTATGAATTTCGAAACCGTAGTGTTTTGTGTTGGGTAGAAAAATGATGTTATTGTGATCTTATGTATTTTTCTTAGTTGTTTGTGGAATTGTTGCATGATATATTTTGGGGATTTTAGATAGATGCTTGTAAATTGAGAAAAATGTTGGAATTGGATGCTTGGTTGGGTTGTTTGCGAGGCACATGAGTGAGAGGTTCCTTATAAGGATGCTCACCCCTTTCCCAAGAGGTTCCCGATAAGGATGCTTGGGAAATAATGTAGTGATTGGTGATAGGTTCCATGTAAGGATGCTCGTCCATTCTCAAGAGGTTCCCGATAAGGATGCTTGAGAAACAATGTAGTGATTGGTAAAAGGTTCCATGTAAGGATGCTCATTCATTCTCAAGAGTTTTCCGGTAAGAATGCTGTGAAATAATATAGTAATTAGTGAGAGGTTCCAGGTAAGGATGCTCGAGAATCAAAGATGAACAAAAAGGGGGTGGAGGTTACCACAAAGTATGCCACCTACCAAAAGAATTGTTGAGAATTATTTTTGGCCATTAATGATTATTATTTGTATGTGGTGCTCGTTTATTCATTCAAGAAATATTTTTAAATAAACTTGAGGTCTTTTTTTTTAAATGTCACTGCTTTATTTCAAATTAGGTCTATTTTACCGTTTTAAATGCTTTTCTAAACCTTGTATGAGTTTGGGAGAATTTTTCTACAGAGCTTTGTGCTCACCCTCTACCGCTAACATTTTTCAGATTACCCACTTGAGGAGGACGTAAGGGTCGAGGAGCCCACTTCTTGGGAGACTCCACTTGACGGGAGTGTGGATCTCGAAGTGGATGCATAGAGCGACCTCCTTTCCTTTTGTACTAGACTAGGACATTCTTTTGGAACATTGTATAGTCTAGCTTCTTTTGTTTATTCCGATGCGCTTCTTTAATTAATTTTTGAAATGTAATAACCATGACTTGGGCTTATTCTTTTGGATAATGTTGAAATATTCGTGAATGAAAAATGAAGTCTTGTTTCTTATGGAATTATATTAGTGCTCTCAGGATATGAATGGTTTTAGAATGTAATGCCGCCCAGGGTGTGTTTTGGGGCGTTACAAATCCCCACTGTTAAGAGCATTTCAAGAATTCAAAGATTCTCGCTTTCTTATTTCAAGAATTTCCTATCTAAGGGAAAGAGAAGGATATCTCTCTATAGCTTAAGTATACAAGGCACCAACTTAGCTCAGATTGAGTCTAAGTGACTCAACAGAAGCACATTAGAGCTTTTCAACTCTTAATTTAGCTTGAACAGAGTCTAAGAGACTCAATAGAAGCGTGTTAGAGTTTTTCAACTCTTAACTTAATTCAAATTAAGTCTAAGTAACTCAACAGAAGCACATCAGAGTTTTTGTGAACTCTTAGCTTAGCTCAAATTGAGTCTAAGTGACTCAACAGAAGCACTTTAAAGCTTTCCAGCTCTTAGTTTAGCTCACATTGAATCTAAGTGAATCAACACAAACACATTAGAAATTTTTAGCTCTTAGCTTAGCTCAAATTGGATCTAAGTGACTCAATAGCAGCGCATTAAAACTTTTCAACTCTTAACTTTGCTCGGATTGAGTCTAGGAAACTAAGTAGAAGCATAAAACCTTACTAAAGCTAGACATACTTGAGTTCTTCAACTCAAAGATAGACACTTCCACTGATGACTTCTACAATGCTATTACCCTTCTAAAAGTCAAAGAGGGTGAAGCCATTAAAGAGGGTAAGAAGGTAAACTATACGATTTAATAGAAGAACTTTCATTTCGTTAGAAAGATACATTGTGTACATTCAAAAGAGAGTGAGAGAGAGAGAGAGAGAGAGAGAAAAGATAAGCTAGTTAAAACTAAACTACATCAGGGAAGCTTTTACTCACTCATGTTGGTAATGGCATCCCAAAGCCGCAAAACAAAAAGAACTTCTATTGCAGCTCCCTCAAACTCCCAAGCATTCCTGGAGATAAGGAAAAAACTACCCACCCAATCGTTAGGGGGAGTAGGAAGGTCACAAATCAGCTCAGGCGCCCTGTCTCTCCTAACAAACTGATAGAAGCCAGAATAATTAGGGGCCAAACAAAAAAAGGCTGATAAACTCGGTCACATTAGAAGAGTCTCCTAACCTGTTCAAATGCAATAAGGCCACAATACTAACCAATATGCCTCATTCCTACATTAAGACCCGGGCGAGGCATAAGTTGAAAAATAAAGAACGACCCTAGTGAAGGTGAACAGAGAAAACCCAAGACCAGCTTTGAAGGCGTACTGAAGAAACAGATTGTCCTTACTGGATAAATACTACATTGAAAGTCTAGAGAAGGGATATGAACTGAGACCCTAGCAAGTAAGCCATAACATTCCTTGAGGACCATCAGACAGTCCATGGTCATCTTAGTTAACACTAAGAAGTTAACCCAAGTAGGGTCTTCCATGTCACGAAGGGCTCGCCTCCTGAAGAGTCAAATTTGTGCCTCACATAAAGCAGCATCCATCAAAGAAATGGGACTACAAGCTGCGAGGGAATGCTAGAAGGAGAAGAAATTTTATGAAAACACTTAAAGAAAAGGGTTTAAATAGAAGTCCCAAGATGAAAATCAATGTGAAAGACATGAATCAAATGACCTTAATGCTCTAACTTCGTGACATTATGGGAATCAAACAACACCTACCATACTTCCCGACGACGTAACTACACGTATAGGCTTCAATTGTCACATACACGTCTTTTCAATATCATTAAGGTTCATTTACGCTAAACCTATTTATGATAATAGGTTCTTTAGCTTCTCGATAAACCCAACTTAGATTGAGTCCAAGAGGCTCAGCGAAAGAACAAGGCATTAAATCCAACTCATATTGAGTCCAAAAGGTTCAACGGGAATGCAAGCTAGTAAACCCAACTCGATTAGAAGCGGTCGAAGTCAAACTAATGACACTGCAGAAGGAGGAACACAAAAAGATGAAATGAGTATAACATAAAACTGTGCAAAAAGAGTTGTTCATTAAAAAGGGATTTACATAAGTACAAAAGGGGATTGTGAATCAAGGAGGCTACAACCCTAGTTAGTTAGACCACCTCCTCAGTCTGCTTTGTTGGGTCAACATCTGTAACAGACTCCTTAGGCATTTCAGCTCCCTAATCCTCTTCGATTGGGTTAGTAGAATCCCCTACGGTCTCTTCAACCAGCATATCAGCTCCTCAGAAGCTACCTTGACACGCTCCCCTTCCCTTTTATCTATAAAGGGCTTGCTACTCACTTTTTCCCCATTCTCTTCTTTCTTGTCCCCCCCGACTACAGTTGCAACGTCATCTCTTGGAATAAATTTGGTGAAGTCTATGCTAGGAAATCTCTTCCGAGCTCATTTCCTAAAATCCGTAAAGCCATCCACATAGTATTCAAGGACCTTTTCCTTAAATTCCTTTTTTTCTTGATTATGGCAGCCTCCCGAACAGACTTAACCCCAAGGACTTTCCGCTCCAGCTTAAAAGAGAGGTAAGAATTTTCTGTGAAAGAGCTTTTTTTCTCCTTCTCCAGCTCCTTGCTCCTTATAGATAGCTTGACGGATTCAGTTATGGAGGTATTCAACTTACCCCTAAGCCATCATTAGCTCTACATCTCTCATATCCAGTTGAGAATGTAAAACTTGAAATTCCTCTTCATAAGCTTTCTTCTCGCCCAAAGCAGCATAAGAGATTTGGTGGTAAGAATGGAAAGCTAAAAAAGTAAAGAAAATTTAGAACGATAAAAAAAAAGAAAGGAAACAAGTCCCAAGTATACAGAGACCTCACCTTTCCGGTGGTAAGTGACAAATTCTTGGTTATGGTTAAATGTAGCCTGCACCTCTTCCTTATGCACAAACTTATAGAGCCTACCCATAGCCTCTTCTACACTGTCCCACATTGTAGAAAACATAGTTGTTAGGTCTGCAAGTGGGGCTAGAGCAGTGTGATCTTTCTCCTTAACTACTACAAAATTTGTTGTCTTCTCCTTGCCTTAATCTATGCAAAGGACAATGGGTGCTTCAACCAAGAGGACCACTAGAAGGGGGTCCTCCAATTGATAAGTCGTCGCAAGGTTGATCCCTTCCTCTAGAATGATCTTGGACGTTAAAGGAGTTGCTACAAGGATGGTGGAGCTTGGGGATGCCCCTTTACCCCAAAAAGACACCCTTAGCTATTTGCTAGAGGGTGGACTGACTTCAGCAGCCCCCTAGCCGTGACCTCTTGAAGGATTTTCTTATCGATTGGCTTAGGGGCCATGGCAGAAAAGGAAGAGAATACAAATCAAAAAATGTTTGAGAGCTATAGCAAGACAAAGATTATACCTTTGGAGTAAGAAACTGTTAGAGTTAGAGGATTGGGGGTGATAGGAGAAAGACCTAGCTGACACTCAAAGAGCGTCTAATCATTCACAAGGTCGGAGAGATATTTGGCGGGATAATTAAGAGGCTTCTTAACTTAAAGCTTCAATTTAGGAGGCGGGGGATTTGATTTGCCTGCATTTCAAGAAGGTAGAAGGTGGTAATTCAACAAATTGAATACTAAATTGCGCCAAAGAAAATTTACTTACAAAGAGAGGGAGTGAGAGATCCTCAAAGACAAAGAACTAGACGAGGCCTGCTAGAAAAATCCTTTGATGGTCCAAATACCTAGTCAGGCTTAGAGACAAAGAAGAATTTATCTTTCCACTCTTTCATAATTCGAAGAGTAACTTATTAGTAAGTTCGAGCCTTCTCTTTTTTAGAGGTAAAACCACCCCAAGACTTACCCAAGACAAGGGGTAAGTTTATAGCAGTGCATGACCTCAACAAGGGTGGGTTGTTTGCTAACACTGTTAGCTCTAACACAAATAGTACTTTTACCAACAAAAAATCCCCAACTATTTAAATTCAATTTACCGAGGGTAAGTGGAGGGCTTCCCTAATGTACTTGGGCATTTGGGAAACAAATTCTAGCCTCAAAGATGGAATCATAGAAGCAGACTTCATTGGGACAAAAAAAATTGACGATTTCATTAGAGGAAGGAACCCCAAGGCGCACAAAGTTGGGGATCTTGTATAAAACCCTAATTTCTTGAAGTGTATCCTCATCGAGGCAACGAAAGTAGTTCTTGGCTCCAACAACCTTGAGGGACAAAAAGTCAATCTCCAGAATAAAGTCAGAGTCCTCGTTGGATACATCGGCCTAGGATTCCAACGCCAGAGTATTCTTGAATGGCATATGCTCAGAATCAAACACTATAATAGGAAAATTGTGGTGATTGATGTATAAATTTTGTGGAAAGGACGATTACGACTATGGACAATCAAAGGAAGACATAAATCAAGCACAAATTCAAGCCAAGCTCGAATAGACCTATCCACAAAGGATTCACAAAGATCAAGATTAAAGTTCCTCCACCAAAGAAAACAAACGGTTTAAAAGTGAAACTGAAAAATATGGTTCCAACCTATGTGCTCTAGGATGAGGAGTTACAAAGAAACAAACAGATGAAAAGATATAAAGATAAAGAGAAAAAGGTGTACCAGACTTCTTAGAGCTCTCAAAGACGTGATGGGTAGTAGAAGGAAAGAAAGATTTATATACTAGCTCCACAACTACTCTATGACAGTTACATATGTACAATCATCATTCCCGCTCTCCCAAGCTTTAACAGACAATTTTATTAAATTCATGGCACATGCAACTGATTAGTCTAAATAAAGGGGCAACTGATAATGATAAATTAAGCACAAGCTCGACAAAGGAGCTCTGCTAGTTAAAGGAGGAACTCCATGGCTCGAAAAGGTCCTCAACTCCTTGTTCACCAACATTCTAACTCTCCGACTTCTTAGCTCCTAATTTAAATTAGTTGAGATATCCACACCAACGTCACCTTCTATTCTACTTTTGGTGCCACCTCATTCAAATTGTTGATGAGGATCTTGCAATGGTTCAATCTTTTAACCTATAAAAATGCCAAGCTAAGCATTATCCTAGTGAGTTGATTACTCCCTACTGAACACAATTTCCTTCAATAAATCCATTCTAACTTTATCATCAAAGGGTTGACCACCGGAGTTCCTCTGATCCTCAACTTCTTTTGCAGGAATACCCCTGTCGTTTGCCAAGTCACAATTCCAGTCATCCACCATGATGAACAATTTTTGGGATCAACATTCTTAAAAACCAGTATTCAAAAATATATTTTTGAGAAGAGTTTTTAAAAAGTATGTTTTAATTTTTTAAAATATCTTAAAATTTGTTTGATTATATGATTCTGAAAGTAGTTCTAAAAGATAAAAAAATTAATAAAATATCTTTCAATAGTGATCCAAAAAGTAATAAAAATATGAGATATAATCTAAATTAACTCTTTGGTAAAAAATTCTGAAAAAGAGCACGAATGTTAAGCCAGAGACGGGGTGTGCTACCACAATTTTTTTTCTTATCCAGTATTATACAACATGTGAACAAACAAGACTAACTCACAAAACTCTCAACATTATATGCTATAAATTAATCCATGAAATTACAAAGAAAGAAAAAACCCCAAGAATAAAGGACAAGTGCTGAATTCCCCTGGATAGATCTAAGCCAATAAAATATTAACTTTAAAAATTGAACATGTTGCAAAAATGTCATCACTCTCCGAACTGTGAAGAAGGACAAAACAAAACCAACAAAATAAATCCAAAATTTGTAATTTACATAAGACTAAATCTAAGAAGAAAATCAACCTCAAGAATATATATAAATCAATCAGGCCAAAAAACAAAAAGTACACGATTCTTCTGGAACTTGTTAGAAGTTAATCGGACTTTTTCTCGTCAACTTGTCCCACTTGAAGGCCGAAGCTTTAGACGACACTGAAGGTGTTAAAAGAAACAATTGAACTTGTTTAAAATCAAGGTTAAAGACACAGAAGAGGGAGGAATTTTTTTTTCTTTTAAATGATATCCTTAAATGTACAATAAATTACATCCCTTGTTTTTAATTTTTTTCAAAAGTATGTCTCAAAACTAGCAAAAATATTTTATTAGTAGTTTTTGAAATTCTGACTTTTTTATTTCGAGTTTTTAAAAAACTAAATACAAAAATTTGTTGTCCAAACAACTTTTATGTTTTTTATATCCGAAAAAAAAAAAAAAAAACTATTTTGCATATGCAAACGAAACAGTCCCCTAGCTTCTTACTGTTTCCACTGCCTGTACACAAGTTTGATAAATATGTTATTTCTACTACTTTGTAGATAGAAAATCCCAATTGGACCTAAGCTTGAACCAACGCTCCTACTTAGTATGATAAACAAGAAAAGAAAATATAGTTATATCTTTACAACCAGTAGAAACATTGTGCAAGAGGAACAAGCGCCGGACATCTTCGCCCCAAACATAACGCTGGAGAACCCAAGATGAGAGAAAACACATTAATGTCTTAACATGTCTTTCTTTGTAAAATACTGGGAGTTTAAAAAGTTTCCGTAATATTCGGATTCTCCCCAGTAAACCCTTACACTTATCCTCTTCCAACAGAAGAAATTAGCTTCTGTCACAGCTCCTGTGCCTTTCGGTCCATAAACCAAACAACGGATTGAACCAGCACAAGCAACAAAATTTGCAACTACACCTTTAGGTCTGGTCTCCTATCAAGTAAATTAATTCAAAATTTGCCAAAACAAACTTCAAAAATATATCTTTCGCGTGCCAAAATTTTGAATATCTAAGATTAGTCATTTATGTGATAAAAGGTGGAATTTATCTTCCATGTAACTTGCGTAGATACAATAATATGGCTCTCAAATGACAAACAATTTCAAATTCCAAATATCTTTCCAAATCATTACTTACTAACTTTAAATGCATTGAAATGAACATAAATCCTCATAATCATTCACAATTTGGATTCTTTTGATGGCACTTTATCCATAATCATGGAATCAAACTTCAAAATATGAAACTACTGTGCAAAGCAATTAAGTAATTGCATAAACCAAATCCAAAAGATATAATATCGCAGATATTTTACATCTATCAGAAAGGTAGAATCGTCAAGAGATCTAATTTTAAATGCTACAACAACACACAAAAGCAGACAAATTACCAAAGTGTGACATAATAATCTTACAAACATTAAAATCCGCAGAGCAGACTATTGTTTCTCTGAAGGGATCACATTAAACGATTCAAGTTCTGTCTTGCAATTCTCTCTCAAATCTTTTAGTGCAAGTAAGCCGGTTTCCTGCCATGGACAAATGAGTACTTAGCACATCTGAAAATCTGTGAAAACAAAATAGAAAAGCTTCATGATACGTGAGTATGGCTCCTATGTTAGTCCTTTACTATAATAGATCAAGATAGTGGTGGAAGGCTTTTGGTTGGGAACATATAACCTACTGCTTAATAATGTAACCAATTAGTGATATGATTCCACCATTAGATAGAGTAATAATATCGATATAATGTAGATCACCTACACTAGATCACAAATGAATGATATGCATATGACCAATATAAAAACAGATAAAGAGCAGGCCTTTGATATGAAGAGGCATGTAAAATGTTTTCTTAAAGCTCTTGTAGCATCCCCATGTGCAAATACTAGCAGCCACGAAAGCTCTAACATACACCCCAAGCTCGCAGCCAATCCCAACAAAGGGCAAGTCCAGTAGGGAGGGACAATATATCAAATTTTGATCTCGTTGCCCGGAATATCAAGAAATTATAACAAAATATATTATAGTATAATAGAAAGACCAGAGAGATATATCACAGAGGTGAGATAGAAGAATGGTCCAGTGTATGCATAGAGGTGAGGTACTATAGTCCAAGAGTGGAGTGTAAGCCTTAGATAGGCTGCCACCATTGAAGCCAATAGCTAGAACACTTGTGGACTTAAAAGGTCCCAACAACTAGTGAGATGAAGATGCATGCTATTATGCTAGGGAATTGAAGGAGTATGAATGCCCATGCTATTCCAGCTGGTGCATTTGAAAGAAATAAGGACCCATGCTTAGGGCATTGACTGGAAATGAAGACCCATACTAGTTTTAAAAACGTACCAAATTTTTGAACCGCAACTTACTATAGAAAGACACTGACACTGCTAGTAAACAATGATCAAAGCAACAACTTGAACACAGCCTAAATGCAACTAATCCAGCAATCAAAATCAAATCCCTGACATTTTGAACATAGTGATCAGATCATTTACAATGTGGACTATGAATGACTAAATTTCAAGAACCATGCTACAGTATCATCACACACTAATACACTATACTTAAGAATATTTACTCCAATTGAAATTTGTGCCAAGAATATGGCATTGGGAACATGAAATGTAGTGCGAAAAATATAAATTTGCACAAATCAATCATGGCCAAGTCTAAAGGTAGAGGTATATATGCTATCTGTTCAAAGAAAATTGCATTTTGTTACATATTAAAAGATATAAAACAAATTCAACGCATGTCACTTTGTTATATGAATCATAATTGCCATGTGTCTCAGATCAAGCAACTTGAAGTAGTGGTAGTTATAGCTTTCATCCATCCCTTACACATAAATATACTCAAGAATGGAAAGGGCAAAGATGTTTGGATGACAAAGTGACTAATATGAAGCAACGTCAGGTTCTTCATAAAGAAATAATAACTTCTAAATTGTAGAAATCTGACTTTATTGATAAATATTAAGTATAAAAGTTGGAGTTGGAGTTGAAGTTAAAGTAGGTACAAGAGTTACACTCACAAACTGGCTACATTCACTTCCAAATACATCCTCCATATAAAGAAAGAGTGACCTCCACTGGCCCATGAGATCAGACTGCAGCTTTGATGATTTATTGGAGTTCCCCTGATCAGGTTTGCAAATCTCCTGTTTCAAGCAACTTCTTTGAAGCAAAATGATAGCTTCTTTCTGACTTTTCTTCAATGCTAGAAATTCAAGATCATAACAAAATATCAATACTAGCTAGTACCTACTATAGACAACTTGCAGTAACTCACCAGCTATTCGACTCTTGATATCCTGGTAGTGGAGGTCTGACCAAATATAAGCAGCTGATTGTCATAACACAAAACAATAACATTCTTATCAGATTAATTGTAAGACAAATTTACAAAATAATAATAATAATAATAATAATTAAGCTTCATGAAGACTAACACCATATGCCTGTGAATAATAAGCCCCTAAATTCTTACTAGTAAGTGCTTATGTATCTCAAATTACTCAATTACCTTTTGTGCAAAAGGAACAAGAGCAGGCTTTGATCAAGTCAACAGCAGCATTTGAATTAGAGCATGTCTCACCCTTTATTCCGTTGCATCTCTCTAAGCCAAAGGTCTTTGATTCCTGTGACTCCACCACTCTTGTGCACTAAATTGACCCAGTTTGACTCGAAGCGAAATTACAACCACTAAGATCATCGCCATCACTCCCAGACCCTTGAGTGACAAGTTGTTCATGCAAACTATCACTCAGCACGGTGTCAGAACTGTGTCTTCCTTCATTGATGTTATGCTTTCCTCCAGCGTCAAGAATGTCACCATCAAATGAGCTCATAGGCATCGAAATGCTATGTCTTGAATCATCACAAACCTCAATGGTACTCTGTTCACCAGCATTGCCTCTACAAATTTTCAAACTGCCATCTGACAAACTGGGCTCCTTTATTTCACTGGATGTTTTCAAAATACTCGATATTACATTTCCCCTTAAAAAATTAATCTCACTACAGGAACCTGGTGAAACACAAGCCGACTTGCGTTTTTCTTTGTCATTATCAACACATTTGATTGTGCATTTCTCTTTCACTAAATTCTCTGCTCCTAGAGATACTTTCTTTGCAAATTCGGAACTCTGGTCTTTGTTCTCAACATTAATACAGTACCCATCTCTAGATTTAAGGACTAAATTACCCGACATGAAGGAAAACCCGCTTTTCCCAAGTTGATTTGTCACATCCCCTAAAACAGACCGGGTTACGCGACTCCCATCAGAAGAATTCCCCCCACTCATGATGAATTCACTTGATTGAAATAGATTCTATCAACAGAAGCCTGAATTTACCTGTCCAGATACCAACATTCAAAACTCATTTTGCCGTTCCGCCAACATCAGTAGATTCTCAACCTTCTGATCCAAAGAAAAAGAAAAAAAAGTGCAAACAGCAAACGGAAAATAACATAATGAACCCAAATTCGATGAACTCTCGAATATACTTGTATGAACACAAATCATCAACAGAACCCCAGTATTCAACTTTCAACGGATACAAACTCAAAACCAAACTCAGGGAGTATCCGAAATCATGAATTCTCAACTTCCCAAATGATATAAACAAAAAATTAGCTTACCATGCAAAAAAGCAACAACAACCATGCAAAAGAGCAACAACAACCATGCAATATTTTCTTATTCACATAGATCTGAATAAAAAGCACAAAAGTACGATTAATTGTAGAATCAATGAACCGCAGCGACAGTAAAATCAAGGAAACGGGGATTGAATTTATGAAAAATATATATACATCTATTCGTACATATAAATGAAGAGTATAGCATAAGACAGATATATAACAATGAAAAATCTAATAGTGTGTTGAGATACGGACCTTTTGGAGGAAAGAAGAGATGTGGGACAGCTTTGGAGGTATTCCTTTTAGATACCCACGAAGAAGAAGAAGAAGAAGAAGAAGAAGGAGGAGGAGGAGGAGGAGGATGAGAGAAATAGATCTTCCATTACTGGGGCGGGAAACGGATTATACAGCACCGGGCCTTGCCCGCCATTCATGCTTTGAAGTAAATTTGGGCGCGCCCAATTTTACATGGTAATTTGCCACTAATTTACCATTCACCAGCATGATGCATCCGCGGGAGGATTGAATTTATTAAATATATATATACATCCATTCGTACACATAAATGAAGAGTATAACATAAAAAAGATATATAACAATGATATGATAGAAATGAAGAGTATAATATAAAAAAGATAAGAGAAATGTTATTTGGATATAAAAAGATATGATATAATTTTTTGATTTAATTACGCAGTTTTAATGAAATTATTGGATCAACACCAAATTTTAATTTTTAATGGAATTCACAGTCAATTTAAATGCCAAAATAAATTAGGTCCTTAAATTAGCTATTTTGAAGTTTTACATGTTGTGTCGGAGATGCTCTAAGGGACATATTTGAGTGAATTTCTTATATTTTTTCAAAGTAAATGTTTTTCTTTTTTCAAAGTACAAAATTATTCATTAAATATTTATATTAATTTTTTTATAAAAAAATATTTTTAATTAATAATATAACTAATTTACTTAATATTTTGTATAATACATCAATTTGAGATAGAATTTTATCAATTTTAATCTTTAAAAAAATTGTATAAATAATTGTTAAAAGTAATGTAAGTAATATATTGTAAGCAAAATTTTAACTTAAAAAAGTTCTGTGTTAAAGTCTCAAAAGATAAATAAAATGATTTTTATTTTTAGCGATCCAGATCATTTTAAATTTTATTTTAAAATTAATTTGACGGGTAATATTAACTCTCAAAATTTAAGAGTGAAAATAGCCCCCTAACGGTATGTTTGGGGTGATTTTTTAAAAATGCTTCTCATAATCACTAGCTTAAAAAAAATAGTATTTGGAACCGTCCCACCACCACCATCACCATCACCATCACCACTACCACCACCACCGCTATCACCGCCCCACCACCACCTCTGCCACAACTACCACCTCTACCACAACAACAACCACACATCACTACCATCACCGTTGCCGCCACCCCCACCGCCCTATTACCACCATCGCCATCGCCATTGCCATTGTCATCGCCACCCGCACCACCACCTCTGCCAAATCCATTACCACCACTACCACTACAATCGTTACCCTACCACCATTGCCTCCGTCTAACCCTTACCACCATCACCACTATCTATCTCGTCATTGCCCCCACCACCACCTCTACCACAACTACTATCACCGCTGTCACCCTACCGCCGTTGCCACCACCCCACCACAAATTGCTACCATTGTCACCCCCCACCACCCACTAATATCTTATATTTATTATCACTACCACAATTATCCCACCACCACTGTTGTCCACCGCTACCACCCACTGCCACCCACCACCACCACCTACCACCATTGCTACCCCACCACCACTACCACCGTCATTCATGGCTGTCACTACCACCATCATCACCAAAACTTAGCACCAGCACAATCGTTGCCACTCATAGCTACCACTACCACCATGGTTGTCGTCGTCCACTATAACCATTATTGTCTCCTGCCACCACTATTGCTACCCACCACTATTACTATTGCTCACCCCCATTAAAACTGGTGCTCAATTTTTTTTCTATCATCTATATTTGTGATTTGATTTTGAATGTGAATACAAATATGTTTATGATTGACAATTTTTTTTATTACTCAATGCCTTCAGACGCGGCAAATAACTAGTAATCTAATTTGTTAACTAAAAAATCATTTAATGGATGTCATATTTTATCCCTTCAGGGACATCCGACAAAATTGAAACGATACAGAGAAGATTAGTCTGGTCCCTATGCAAGGACGACACGCACAAATCGAGAAATGGTTCATTTAATGGTTTGATACTAATCTCATTTATTTATTAATATTGTCATGTTTGAATCGATAAAAAGCAAAAATCTTTTAATGTTATAATGATGCAAAAGATACAAGATTGAAAATGGGCAAAAAATAATTAAAATATTGATGATGCACAAAAGTGAGTTTATGCAAAATCATTCAAGGATGAAATAAAGAGGGCTCAACACAAAAAAAACCAAAGATTAGGTGGTTCGGTCTAGGTGACCTACTCCACTTGAAATAGTTACCGTGGCCGGAGAATCTTATTACTCAAGAGATATAGTGTGCTGAGATGTGTGTGATTCCTCTCAAGTGTAGGCGGCGCTTACAATTTATAAGCAAGTGAAGTAGGCTCCGAAGGGCTCTGATGGAAGTTTCATCCTCGTAACAAGGAGCGTGGTGATTCCGTGAAGCTCGCCCTATCTTCATTACGGGCAAGATGATATCAAGGTCATTCCTTTAAGCTCTTCCTACTTCCCAAAAAGAGAGGTTATCTCGCAAGACTAGCAATGTGCCCTTGATGACTGTGTCCACATGGCTCACGCACATTAATGATGGGTTGGGTCTCTTAGGTAGGTGGATTTGACCCAATTGAAATTGTGATTGAGTCTTTATTGGTCCGCATCTATAATCTGGGTCTGGCCTACATCTGTGGTTTGGCCTTAGTTTGTAATTCTGGGCCTGGTCTTGGCTAGGCCCATCATTTGTCTCCATGCCTGAAGTTCAATAGGATTTGGGGGAAAGGGCATCAGCAAAATAAACTCTTACCTTGATATTTGTCTAAAAAACCTGACTTTGTCCTCCTTTAGTAGAAATTTTTTTTCAGCAATAGGATTCTCTTTTGGCAGTAGACAACTAGGAGTCTCTTTTTAGCAGCAGATTTCCTTTTTAGCAGCAGGTTATCCTTTAGCAGTAGACTAGTCCTTTAAATAGGGCACTCACATACTCATCTTGAGAGCTAAAAGAAATACATTTTTTGTGGTACAAATCCGTATGCACATGTTAAATTTAGAATCATAGCTAACTTTTTTTTGGGTTATATCTAAATAATTATGTCATGTACATTTAAATTAAAAATTGCAAAAAACATGTGCATATATTGTCTTATAATGTGCAATTTATTTTCATAATTGGTCTTTTTTTGCACTAGTTTAGTCCATTGCCACATAAGGATATATTTATGGTTGCGTTGTTCCTATTAAATTGAATTCTTGATATTTTGGTTAAGATCAAACAATATATTAAATATTGGAATCTAATATTGTAAATGCATTTTATCATATTTAGACAATGTTGAACTTTACCAAACTGGATTTTGTCCCCCTCGACATTTCAGGCAACAACTATCTTTTCTTGGATCCTTGATCCATTTGACAACTATGAATCTCAATGAGACTTTTCTCCAACTTAATATTAGCTGAAGCTAATATAACTACATTATCGGGTTTTGAAAACCTGCTTGAAGGCTCCGAAAGATCTATTATCATGTTAACAAATGGAACAAAAATCTATATCAACAATGCTTTATATTCAGTCTAATCTATACAAAATTTGCTAAGTTTCAAATATATACGTTATAATGAATTTTATATATGAATGATAATAATGTAGAATACTTCTATATTACTTCAATTGGTTCTGGTCTAAAGCTTATATGAGATAATTTTTTGCTTTTCCTATTGGTTATACTATACAACAATAAGAACAATTGAATTAAACAATGTGATGAGCTAGAAGCTCTTTGATCCAAAGACTTTTGTACTTTGGCTTGACCAACTTCGTCATACGGGTCAATAATGATGCGTTGAATCATCGACAACTCACATTGACATCCTTTAAAGATTCAAAGATTCATTTACTAAGCGATTGCCCATGTACTACTTGTTCACAAGAAAAATTAGTTATTAGTTCATCTCTTGCAAAAGTCAATATTGAATCCCCAACTTTTTACAAAGAATTCTAGGGGATATTTGTGGACCTACACCATCATGAGGATCATTTCGATATTTTATGGTTTTAATTGATGCCTTAACACGATGGTCACATGTTTCTTTGCTATCTATTCAAAATGTTACTTTTGCCCATTTTCTTGCCTAAATAATCCGATTATGAGCACAATTTCCAAATTATACAATCAAGACAATTCTTCTTGATAATGCCACTGCATTTACATTCCAAATATTTGATGACTATTGCATAACTATTGGGATTGATGTGGAGCACTCAGTTGCTCACATCCATACCCGGCATGGTTTGGCCAAGTCTTTCACCAAACGACTTTAATTGATTGCATGACCCTTACTTATGTGAAAAAAGTTACTCATTTCTATTTGGAGACATGCAATATTACATGCGACAAACTTAGTTCATATTCGACCAACTACTTACCATCAATACTCTCTAGAACAACTTGTACTTGGTCAACCCCCAAATATTTCTCATTTGCAAACATTTGGTTTTATTGTATATGTACGATTGCAGCCCCATAACGCACTAAGGTGGTTCCCCAGAGTCGACTAGAAATTTATGTTTGGTATAATTCATCTTCAATCATTAGGTATCTTGATCCTTTGGCGGTAGATTTTTTTATTACAAGATTTATAGATTGTTATTTTATGAGATAGTTTTCCTGTCATTGGGGGGGGGGATTCGCCGCCTAAAGAACAGGGCGAGGTTTTTGGACTGCAAAAACTATCTCATCTTGATCCACGTAATCCCTATTGTGAAACTAAAGTGAAAAGGATAATTCATCTCCATAGAATTGCTAATTAGCTATTTGATACATTTACTGATGCAGCAAGAGTAACTAAATCTTATGTGTCAACTATAACACTCTGACAAAGATTGATGTTTCAATTAAAAATTTATGGCAACAAATGAATCATCAACTATATGCTTGAAGCATAGACGATCTTGGGTTCGAAAGATTTTGTTCCTCGAAAGAGGAGATTAGAAGAGTACTCACATACAACTCTTGAAGAAGTTATTGAATCCGGAAACAAAGATGCACCCACATCATTAATATCCTTTGAACAAAAAAAATTCCCTAAAGTGACATAAACTCTTAAAGAGATGTAAACATATGCAAAATGAAGAAAATTATATTAGTTATGCATGGAAAGAAAGATGTGGGATCGCACAAAAATGTTCATTAGTGATGTATTTTCTTTTGCATTAGCTATTGAAATATTGAGTAATTACGATCTTCAATCACGCACAATAGATGAATGCTGACATTGGCATGATTGACCAAGGTGGTAAGACGCAGTTTAAGCATAATTGGATTCTCTTGCAAAGTGTGGAGTGTTTGAACTTGTAGTTCTAACGCCTAATAATGTAAAATCTATTGGTTACAAATTGGTTTTTGTTATAAAAAGGAATGACAAAAATGAAATCACAAGACAAAAGTGCATAGTAGCACAAGGGTTCCTTTAGAGATCTGGAATTAATTATGAAAAAACATCAGTGTCATTAACCCGAACTACACTAGCTTGTCAACCCAAAAAATTGGTCAAACTGTGCCTACATCGGGCTGATTCTTTTATCGGATCGATTAAGCACTTAAACCACCAACAAACCGTCTGAACTAGATTTTTGTTAAACTCTCTTGTGAACTGGAGGTTAGTCTTGTTTTGGACGGGTTTATTGATAACCATTTGTTTATGTTTAATACCCCCAAATATAACAAAATTTTAAAATTGGGCTTAAGTGGAAGTTGTGGGGCCAGTACACAGTAGGAACAATTAAATGTCCAGTTGAGGTGTACTTCATATAGGGTTAGATTCCTTCCCTTTTGATAAAACTTTTTGATGTGGGTTGTTGGTCAACAACAATGCATCAGCTATTATTTATGGGCTCATATTCCTTCATTTCTCCAATGGTTCTTCAATGTGAGATAGAGTGCTATTGAAATGCTACACCTTTTTTTCCCATTCTTTTGAAGTTTTATTTGTTCTAGTATACCCAAAACATGTTATATTTATAACTACAACCGTTTTTTGGTATAATGATTACTAATAATAATAATTTTTTATTTTTAATTATATGATTGGCCCAACTAGTTGACTTACTGGTTGAACCAGTGACCCATTTATCCAGTCACTCTATAGGGTTGATGTTTGGGTCAGGTTTAATAATTATGACAAATATACTCACTTGTAATAGATTCAATTACATTTTGATATCTTATTAGTCTAAACAGTCTCAAAAAGACTCGACATTTGTCTTATGAGTGTAGTTATTATTATTTGTAGGGAAAGTTAAATGTCAATATTTATACGAAAGTCCCTAAAGGACTATAATTGCCTGAAGCAAACACATCAAAACCACGACGCATCTACTCAATTAAGTTAACATGATTCTTGTATGAACTGAAACAATCTGGAATAATGTGGTATAATCATCTCAGTGAGCACTTGGTAAAGAAAATGTATGTTAGCAATCTCATATGCCCATGTATATTTATTCAGAAATCATAAATATGAATTTGCGATCATTGCATTATATGTTCATAATATGGATTTTATTGGAACTCCTAAAAAGCTAATGAAAGCTACTAAATATTTGAAAAATGAATTTGAGAAGAAAGATCTTAGGAAAATAAAATATTTTCTTGGCCGGCAGATTAAGCACACGTTAAACAAAATTATTATCCATCAAATAACCTATACTGAAAAGGTCTTGAAATAGTTTAACATGGTAAAGCATATCCATTGAATACTCCAATCGTAGTCTAATCTCTTGATGTTAGTAAGGATCCCTTCCCTTTTAAAGAGGATAATAAAATGTTTCTTGGTCATGAAGTATTATAGCTAAGTGCAATAGGTGTTTCCTCCATTTTTCATTTTCAATCCATCCTAAACTCTTCCAAAGCCAACCCAAACTTACCCAACATACATTTGTACCCCAAATATAGTTGATATACGTTCTTTTATAAATTATCTCATATATTCACTAGCTAAACCGGCTTGAACTATTATTTTTACAATATTAGTATTTCCTACGGTTATAATTTGTGGGTTTCATTTCTACACCCTTACATATCTCACATGACTACAAAATTTATGATTACACTACTTTAACATGTGGGGGTTTACACTATCGCCTTTGATAAATCCTCTTTTGATTTGTGGAATAAAAGTAGTGTTATCTCTGTATAACGTTATTGGTGAGTCTATAATCAATGGTAGTTTGCAAGTATCCCAGATGTGAGGGACTACAAAACTTAGTCACACACATTCACAACTCGCTTAAAGAAGTGCAAGTATCATAAAATGATTGGAAGATGTAGCCACGAAAATCTATTTGTAGATCGTCATTAGATCATTGTGTCACCACATGTGATCACTTACCTAGTTTGTGAACGAGCCTTAAAGAGGTTTGCTATGTATCTAGAATCTGTATATCCAACTAAATGTAGACTACTGACTAATTTCTTTGAGTATAACAAGCAAAAGATATAGTTCTACAGAGGAAGCGTAAGACATGTTTTATGTCATTCCAATGTCATCGGATTGGCGCAGAACTAAATCTTGTCAACAAGTTGCTAAAAATGTTATATCAGACCTAATGTATTTATGGAAAAACCTAGATTTTGGAGGGGCCGAAATAGAGCCAAAGGAGGCGACATAATGTATTTATAGAAAAAGAAACCCACAAAAGAGAGGAAGAAAAGAAGAGAGAAACACTTGCTTCGAAGGGATTTATACCTTGGAGTCCATCAAAACCTAGATTTCAAGAGTCAAGGTAGGGGATTTCTTATCTTTCTCTTTCATTGAGATTAGGGTTTATATATATATATATTTTGCTCTAAATGCTATATATATGATATGAAATCATCCTCTCTTAGTCTTTTGGGCAAAGATTACGTTTTTTAACAAAGTTAAGGTTGAATACCTACAAAATCCCTCTTTTGTTTTGAAAACCCTAGATTTTGGAGAGTGATGAATTTTCTTCTTAAATTTTTCCTTCATTATTGATGTTGGAACCATAGAACTTTGTGTAGAGTACTAAATGATTGAATTGTGATCTCTTGTATTTTTTATAGTTGATTATTAAAATTGTCACATGATGAAATTGAGAATATTTAAATTAAGAATATGTTGGTTTCCTTATTGTAGGGACTTAAATTGCCATCGAGAGATGTCGTAGAGTGTTAGAGGTTAGTCTACCCTGGTGGGGGTGAGATGGTTTCCTAACAGTTGTAGTGGGTTATCATTTGATAATGCGACCACTATCGTTCACTAGAGTTCGAACTAGAGTTGGTATACCTTTCCTGGGAAGGGACTCGTCACTGCCATTTGTATGGTAGACGCCCTTTCCCAAAGTGTTTGTGATCTGATTATGATTGGTGAATTAGGTATAGTCATTGGGTAGATTCATGGGAAGGAATCAACGTACATGGCATGGGATGAACCAATATATATCTATATAACTATATGAGAATATGGATTGGATTGTGGCGGAGCCGGTGCATTGGTATTGGACAATGTAACGGCATGCATTTTTCCTAACCATTTGGAAATGGTTTCTTTGAGAAATGTTTTCTAATGTTTCTATTTACTTATTGTTGTTGTATAAACTTGAGATATACCTAAATGTCCTTATTTTATTTCAAAAGTTGTATATGTTATTTTGTTAAATAAGACCGACCTATTTTATATTTTTCTAAACCTTGTTTGAGTTTGGAAAGATTTTGCTACAGAGCTTCGTGCTCATCCCCTACTGTTGAACATTTTTCAGATTTTGTGCCAGAGGATGAACTTGATGCTAACGAGCCGGGCCATGGAGAGACTTCACTAGAGGGACACTTGGATTTCGAGTGGGACATCTAGAGATGTCGTTTACTTTTGTACTAGACTAAGATATTCTTTTGAACAATGTAAAGTCTAGTTTACTTTTGAAATTTTTCGCTGCATTACAATGAGTTAATTTTGTTGGAATGTAAATACTTGGTTGTGCCTATTCTTTTGGGATAATTTAGTAGACATTATATATCTATGATGAATGGAATTTATTTATTGATGAAATATCTTAGTGCTCCCATTATATAAATGGTTTTAGAATGTAATGTCGTCTAGGATGATTTTTTGGACATTACAGATTTTTGGTATCAAAGCCTAGGCTTTAGGTCTTGCATGTGAGCTGTAGGTTATGGATTCACACTAGAAAAATAGGACTAGGTCAAAAGAAATTGTTTGGTCTTGTTCTATAGAAACCATATGCTTTAGATTAAAGTAATATTTAGGATATCTTGTACATCAATAAAACTAAATCGTGAATTGATGTATAGGATGGACGGAGGAAGAGGATGTGGACGTGGCCGTGGACGTGGACGTGGCCGTGGTGACCAAGTATCCCCTCCTCCGCCACCACCTCCCGATACCATGAACGACATATACCAATGTCTGAGAGAGCTCACCACTCTAGTGCAAAGCCAGAATGGAAACAATAACAACCACAACCACAATGGTGGGGCTCATCCACTAGCCCAAGTACCGGACAACGAGAACGAGAATCGGGGGATGGTAGTCCTTCGAGAATTTTTACGCCAACACCCACCTACTTTCTAAGGAAGCTCTAACCCCTTGGATACGAATAAATGGATTCGCCAGGTTAAGAAGATTTATGATGGTATGGGGGTAGCTAAGGATTTGTGGGTTGGCTTAGCTATCTACTTGTTCAAAGGGGAGGCCGACCATTGGTGGGACTCCGTGAAATGAAGGAGGAAAACCGATGCACTTACTTGGGAGGAGTTCGACCAAGTCTTCCAGGAGAAGTACTTCCCGGAATTAGTCAGAGACTGGATGAAGACTGATTTTCTTGCTCTACGATAGGGCAGCATGACGGTGGCCGAGTACGAGAGAAGGTTTGATGAGCTATACCACTATGCTACGAATTTTATAGCTATTGAGGCCGATAGGGCCAAGCGCTTTGAGCAAGGCTTGAGGTCGATTATCAGAGAGAAGTTGGTGGCTCTCAAGATCCGAGAGTATAGAGATATTGTTAATAGAGCTGCATTGGTGGAGAGGGACATCGACGACACCCAGCGGCAACAAGGCTACATGAGGGGAAGTCCGATCCAGACTGATGCTAGTAGTAATGGAGTACAAAGAGCGGCACCTTACAATCGCCCAGATCAAGCAGTTGGACAGAGACTTCCGACAGTTCGAGGAGAGGGGACTACTCCAACTAGAACAAACACCGATCCCCGTCAATGTTTCGCATGTAGAGGGATAGGACACTTCAGACACAACTGCCCATCACCTCCACCAAGGACTAACCAGGCAACAAGACAAGTGGCAACAAACAGGCCACTACAACAACCGAGACCGATACAAGCTTAAGTCCCCGGCGGTGCCAATCAAGGAAGGGTATTTTCTTTGACCCAATCGGAGGAAGATGCCTCCAATGCAGTTGTGGAAGGTATAATTCTTCTCTATAATTCATGGGCCCGCATTCTATTTGATCCCGGTGCTACACATTCATTCATACGTACCACCTATGCTCTTAATTTGGGATTGGGTTTCGAAAAACTAGAACATTCATTAAATGTTGACTTACCTACGGGAGAACGGTTGGATACTAGCAGGGTGTGTAGAGGGTGTGTACTTCGAATTAGGGATCATGAAATGATTGTAGATTTGGTTGCATTAGATATAAAGGGGTATGACGTTATATTCGGGATGAATTTGTTGTTTTCTTTTTGGGCTGTAATGAATTGTTTCCGCAAGCGGATTACATTTCAGTTACCAAGAGGGGTAGTTTTCAGTTTTATCAATGACCAAAGTTCTTCTCACCCATTTCCTACTACGGGTAGTAAATTCTTGAAAGTTAAGGCGGGGAGCCAATTGAGTTTCTTAGCCAGCTTAATGGGAGATGATCGAGACAAATCCCATGCGGATGTGATATTAATAGTATCAAATTTTTTTGATGTTTTCCCTGATGAATTACCTGGGTTACCCCCACAAAGAGAAGTTGAGTTCAAGATTGATCTCTATCCGGGAATCGAGCTCATACCAATTTCTCCCTATCGGATGACACCTTTGGAGTTAAAAGAGCTAAGGAAGCAATTGGACCATCTATTGGCGATTGGGTTTATTCGTTTGAGTACTTCACCTCGGGGAGCCCCGGTCCTCTTTGTGAAGAAAACGGATGAGACGTTTCAGTTATGTACGGATTACCGAAGGTTGAATCAGGTGACAGTGAAGAATAGATATCCGTTGCCACAGATCGATGACTTATTTGATCAATTGAGGGGTTCTAAGTATTACACCAAAATTGACTTTCGCACAAGGTACCATCAATTGCGGATCCGAGAGGAGAATATTTCTAAGACTACTTTCCGTACTCGGTATGGTCATTTCGAGTATACGGTGATGCCGTTTGGATTGACTAATGCACCCGCAGCCTTCATGGACTTGATGCACAGGGTATTTCGACCGTATCTGGATCAGTTTGTCAGCATATTCATTGATGACATCCTAATCTATTCCCGGACACACGAAGAACATGAACGCCATCTCACAATTGTGCTCCAAACCTTGAGGGAACATAACTTATATGCTAAGATGAGTAAATGTGAGTTTTGGATGAAGGAGGTGAAATTCCTTGGTCATGTGGTATCGGAACAAGGTGTAGCTGTTGATTCCGCTAAGATTGAAGTCGTAATAAAATGGAAATCACCGAAGAATGTGACCGAAGTGGGTAGTTTTTTGGACTTAGCAGGCTACTACCGGAGGTTCGTGGAGGGATTTCCCAAGCTTGCGATGCCGATGACTCGCCTTCCAAAGAAAGGGGAGAAATTCTTGTGGACTCAAGAGTGTGAACGGGCCTTTCGCACCTTGAAGGAGAGGTTGACGAAGGCTCCTGTTCTTATTATTCCGAACGGTGGGGAAGGATACGATGTTTACACCGATGCTTCACTAAGAAGTTTAGGATGTGTGTTAATGCAAGGAGGCAAGGTAGTTGCTCATGGCTCGAGGCAACTCAAGACTCATGAGCACAATTATCCCACTCATGACTTGGAGCTTGCTGCTGTGGTTTTTGCTCTCAAGTTGTAGAGGTGTTATTTGTATGGGAAAAAGTTTCAAATGTTGTCGAACCACAAGAGCCTCAAGTATGTGTTCATACAGAAGGACTTGAATCTTCGACAAAGAAGGTGGATTGAGTACCTAGAAGATTACGATTTCACACTAAACTACCATCCGGAGAAGGCGAATGTAGTGGCTGATGCACTTAGTAGGAAGTCTCAAGGTGAACTAAATGCTCTTGCAAGTCAATGGAAGATGAGGGATGCCCTTGGAGATTATGACCTATGGGTTGGGGAAGGCAGAGCTCGACCATGCCTATTCAATCTAATAACCCAACCTACCCTCCAACGTAGAATTGTAGAGTTACAACGCTTGGATCCTGACTTAGAGTCAATTCGAGATAAATTGGAAAATGGGAAAACAATTGAAGGGTGTTCTTGGAAGAATGGAGAATTGAGATATAAGGAAAAACTATGTGTACCCGACGATTCGTCTCTAAAGGAGGAGATACTTGGAGAGTGTCATCGCTCTAAGAGTGCTATCCACCCCGGAAGTATAAAGATGTATAGTGATATGAAGCGCCAGTATTAATGGAGAGGAATGAAGCTAGATATGGCTAAGTATATCTCCAAGTGTGCGGTATGCTAGCAGGTGAAGATCGAACATCAAAAGCCAGGAGGATTACTACAATCTTTGCCTATCTACGGAGTTCGACGTACTGGTACACAATATCGGTACGGCCGAAAGAAGTCTGAAACTTTAAGGTCGCGATCCTAGCCTGATTTTCACCCTATAAATACATTATGTCGCCTCCTTTAGCTCTATTTCGGCCCCTCCAACCTTAGAAACCCTAAGAGAGAAATAAAGTAGAAAAAGAGAGGAAGAAAGGAAGAGAGAAACACTTGCTTCGAAGGGATTTATACCTTGGAGTCCATCAAAACCTAGATTTCAAGAGTCAAGGTAGGGGATTTCTTATCTTTCTCTTTCATTGAGATTAGGGTTTATTTATATATATATATGTTTTGCTCTAAATGCTATATATATGATATGAAATCATCATCTCTTAGTCTTTTGGGCAAAGATTATATGTTTTTAACAAAGTTAATGTTGAATACCCACAAAATCTCTCTTTTGTTTTAAAAACCCTAGATTTTGGAGAGTGATGAATTTCTTCTTAAATTCTTCCTTCATTATTGATGTTGGAACCATAGAACTTTGTGTAGAGTACTAAATGATTGAATTGTGATCTCTTGTATTTTTTATAGTTGATTATTAAAATTGTCACATGATGAAATTGAGAATTTTTAGATTAAGAATATGTTGATTTCCTTATTGTAGGGACTTGAATTGTCATCGAGAGATACCGTAGAGTGTTAGAGGTTAATCTACCCTGGTGGGGGTGAGATGATTTCCTAACACTTGTAGTGGGTTGTCATTTGGTAATGCGACCACTATCGTTCACTAGAGTTCGAACTAGGGTTGGTATACCATTCCTAGGAAGGGACTCGTCACTGTCATTGGTATGGTAGACGCCCTTTCCCAAAGTGTTTGTGATCTGATTATGATTGGTGAACTACGTATAGTCGTTGGGTAGATTCATGGGAAGCAATCAACGTACATGATATGGGATGAACCAATATATATCTACATAACTATATGAGAATATGGATTGGATTGTGGAGGAGCCGGTGCATTGTTTTGGGACAATGTAACGGCAAACGTTTTTCCTAACCATTTGGAAATGGTTTCTTTGAGAAATGCTTTTCAATATTTCCATTTAATTATTGTTATTGTATAAACTTAAAATCTACCTAAATGCTCTTGTTTTATTTCAAAAGTTGTATATGTTATTTTGTTAAATGAGATTGACCTGTTTAATATTTTTCTAAACCTTGTTTGAGTTTGGGAAGATTTTGCTACAGAGCTTCATGTTCATCCCTTACAGTTGAACATTTTTTAAATTTTGTGCCAGAGGATGAGCTCGGTGCTAACAAGTCGGGCCATGGAGAGACTTCACTAGAGGGACACTTGGATCCCGAGTGGGACATCTAGAGATGTCATTTACTTTTGTACTAGACTAGGATATTCTTTTAAACAATGTAAAGTTTAGTTTACTTTTGAAATTTTCCTTTGCATTACAATGAGTTAATTTTGTTAGAATTTAAAGGCTTGGTTGTGCCTATTCTTTTGGGACAATGTAGTAGACATTATATATCTATGATGAATGGAATTTATTTATTGATGAAATATCTTAATGCTCCCATTATATAAATGATTTTAGAATATAATGCCGTCTAGGGTGATTTTTGGGGCGTTACAGATAGAACCATACATATTTTTCTAAAATTCTTTATTCATGAACTCTGGCAGAGTCATGAAAATTGAAGTGAAGCAGATATGATTTAGTGATAGTATTGCAGATGTATTCACTAAAATTTTACCATTTTTAATGTTCAAAAAATTGGTATATGGCATTGGAATGTGTCGGGTTTGTAACCAATTCAGTTGATATCTTATTAAGGAGAGAATTCCAAAAGGGGCAGTATCCTCAACAAGATATAGGACAATTTGCACATTATACTATTTTTCCTTCATCTAGGTTTTGTCCCATTGGGCTTTCCTAACAAGGTTTTATGAGACAATATTAATGTGTCCAACACTATTCTAAGATTTATCTGAATATGTACTCTTTTTCCCATAGGATGTGATATAGGAGAAATCCGAGACATGGGCCCCCATGGCTAAGAGGCCCGACGAGCCCAAAGGGCCAAGGTCAGGAAACGAAGGCCTAGCATCAACATAAGACTTATTCTTTAGGCTTAACCTAACTGATGAGCAGCCCAAGAATAGGGAATCAGATCCAAAAGTCATTCTTGTGCCATCTGGGGGGACCACGAGTCCTACGAATTCAAGGACCACCCCTGATACCTACGGTAATCTCAGAGCAAAGAAGGTGGAACG
Source organism: Ilex asprella (assembly GCA_023539305.1). Classification (NCBI taxonomy): domain Eukaryota; kingdom Viridiplantae; phylum Streptophyta; class Magnoliopsida; order Aquifoliales; family Aquifoliaceae; genus Ilex; species Ilex asprella. The sequence goes on along the minus strand of CM042190.1, from coordinate 16,056,087 downwards.
CATAGCTACCAGGGATTATGGCTACAAGGGCGCCGAATGAATAGGAGCAGCGATGGTAGAGAAAGGAGCAAGAGGTAGAGCGAAGCATCCACCAAATCCGCACTAAGAGAAGAACAACTGGAAACCCTAGGAAGGTCCCAATATAAATAAGGAACTATCACCCAAAAGGAAGGGATCATCTTCCCCCTCCTAGAGGCATCCTCAATACTATAAAAACCAGCTGATAGAACGAAATCCTCACCCCTGAAAAAGCAGCCAGAACCGGTTGTCCCTTTGTATTGACTGTTGATCAAATAATATACATTCTAGGGGAGCAGGAGACTCCTTTTTACGGTGAACATAGCCTTAAGTCCTTTGACTAAGGTGAACCACTCACATTATATTCCTCTATTGCACTGTAGCATCCATTTACCAATTCAACCAACCCATTTGAAAACCTCATCACTACTTCTAATGGACTTGGGCGATAATTTTCGGGCATCATCAGAATGTTTCTAATAAGGTTTTAACAAGACATATTATCTAAGCATAGAGGTCACACAAGGGGGAGTATTTTAAATGTTATAATTATATTGTAATAAAATGAATAACCCCTAGCCTACCAATTAGTACCCCAGTAAATAGGAATTAGTAGGTCGTAGTGCATTATTGTATAACCCCTTACCCATTGATATATTAACTTTAATATCGTATATGATGATCATTATGTTTGGAGGCCTATAAAAGAAGGTCTTGGTTACATTTAGAAATACAAGTTGAGAAATTCTATTCCCTAGCATTTCCATATTCTTGTCTTTGTGTAATTATATTTGATGGTCATTATTTTTTAGAATGTTAAATTGTTAGTCTTTTGTCGAAGAGAGGGGGAGTGGAAAAGAGAGAATGTGAAGGAAGTGGAGATGTCTTTTTATTTTTAAGAATGTCTAATTGTTAGTCCTTGATCAAAGATTTAAAACCCGGGTGAATTTGAACTTTTTATAAGAAAGGGTAAAACGATAAATTGCCACTACGGTGTGGGTTGAGAACCCTTATTTTTTAGAGTTCGGATGAAGAAATGGACCTCACCGTTGGATTCATCTTGAGAAATCTAGTTACCTAGACAAATTTTGTCGGATTCTGAGATAGTCGAATTTTTTGCATTTTACTAGACGATGGAATCTCGGGTGACCCAAAAATGAAGTTTTTAATAAAATTTTAAATTTTGAAAAATAATTTAAAGAAAGTTCATATAAAATATTTTGAGCTTGAACCGGTACAAAATTTAATCATTTTGGGGTGAAAACAGACCCAGAAATGGGGGACATGTGGCGCGACGTGGACCAAGAGTTAAAGTGTATAACTAGGAACAAAAATACGATTTTTTAGACACATCTCTGATGGTTTCTACTGGGTCCAAGTTAGAAGAAAAAGAGAAGAAAAAAGAAAGATTTTAAGACTTTTTTCTCAGATCTACGGAGTTCCGCTGATCGACATTCTTTGGTCAAGTATTAAAGTCGATCTACGGAGGGCTATGCAACCATACCAAAAAAGAAGGATTTCACCGAAGATTCAAATACAGGATTTTGGTGAAAGTTTGGTTTGGGCAAGGTTTGAGTTCTTGAAGCTTCCTAGCATTGTTTTACGCTTCAAGAGGTACGGTTTTCATCCTACTTAAGTTTATTTTCAACCTAGGATGATTGTATGAAATAGGTAGGTTGTTAGATTTGATTTAACAAATGCCTATTATATTTGAAATGTGAAATGAGTATTGAAAATGGGTAGAATAAATTCTATCTTGACTTGTATACATAGGAATTGCTAGATTGTGATTTCTTGAAATTTTGATAATTGGGTACGTGAAAATCACTAAATGTGATTTTTTTATTTATGTGATGATTATGGACATTTTTAGGTGATAACATGATTTAGTGCCTTGAAGGTGTTTGATTAAATGTCTATGTGAAAATTAAGTATGTTACTGCATAGATTATGTATGACATGCTTGGAAAAAATTATTGTTAAATGTGAATGTTGGTATATGCTTATGATATATTGGCATTGTGATGACTTTATGGAAGTTATATGCTTTGGATATAATTTGTCATGAAAATGTTGAATGTGGTTAAATTAGCCCATATGACATTCATTACATATGAGTCATGATATTGATATTGCAATGGTTCATTATATTGCATATGCACGGAGACATCGCATTTGGTGGGAGTGTGTGCATGGTTTGATCAAACACCATTATTGGTGGATGATACTTGAGCTCGAAAAAAGTTGGATCGAAAATTCAATTGAGTCGCATAGTTTGCATAAAAAACTTGTGTTGGGTATTGCAAGCAAGGATAGGTTCTCCCTCGGGTGCAAGACCTGATTACTTGGTTCATACACTCTCCTGTGGTATAATTCCGGAAAAATGTATCGGTGTGCGGAACCAATGGTGCGACACCAAGACTCCACTACCCAACAAAGACACGTGGTTTTGTTTTATAAAATAGTCATTCGGTGTGTTACATCCAACAAAGATGCATGATTTTATTTTATAATAAAGACATATAATTTTTATTTCAAAAAGATCATTGGATGTATTTCATCAATGACGGATTTATACACATTGACATTGCATTGTGTTGTGGGAGCTGGAGTGTATTTGGGTTAAAGTGCATAAGTGAGTCTCATCTCATTTCATGGGATGACATGGTAGAATTCCAACATTGAATTGCATATTCTTCTTTGGGATGGTTGTTGCTTGTTGAATGTTACATTTCATATGCACTTATGTTGGGGAGTAGCCTTTGTAGAGAATACCCTATTGAGTGTTACTCACCCTATATGAAAAAACATTTCGGTGTGGGGTTTATGCCGGTGGAAAGCTCTCAATCGTGGCCCAAATGTTGAAGAAAAGTCAAAAGGTGACTTTAAATGATGTTTTTGTAAAACTAATTAGGATAAAATCATATTTTTAACAGCTATATTAATAGATATCAACGACAATGAGTTATGTGTTACACGTGCACGAACGTTAGGAGGTGTAGGAATAATATTCTAAATGTAAAAGGATCTAAATAATTTAGTGATAAGCATGGGAGATCTAAGTGTATTTTATTCATTTAGTTTTAGACGGTAAACTGACGGTTGTTAGTTTCAAGTGTGCATTGATACAAATTTATATCTTTTAGGATATAAATTGAAATTTTTTTATCTTTGAGAGTATAAATTAAAATTCAAACAATTTTTCAACGTACAATTTGTAATTAACCCTAAAAGTTATTGATATTAGTGAACCCAAAACCACTTTAACCTGCAATGAAAGAGTATAGTGCTACAATTTACACCAAATATCCAACCCGTTCTATACTATCTCTAAAGGAATTTAAGAATATCTTTAACTTCATTTTTATTCTGTCTTTTTTGAATATATATAATTTTATATTATCTTTTTATTTTGTGGATCTATTATACTCTAAAGTTTAAAATGAAGCTTACTAATTGAATATCCAATATAATACATGTATTTATGTAATATTCTTTATATCTAATGTAATACAACATTTAAACAGAATTATTTTAATGCCCAATTCGGAAAATATTTTTAGTGATTTTTGAATTATCAAGGAATGTAGGTGTAATATTTTAAATGTGAAGAGTGTAAGTAAATAAGTGACAAATATGAAGGGGTCTAGATATAATATATTCATTTAGTTTTAGACGGTAAATTGAAGATTGTTAGCTTGAGGTGCGTATTGATATAAATTTTTATTTTTGATAGTGTAAATTAAAATTTTTAATCTTTCAGAGTACAAATTAAAATTCGAACTATTTTTCATGATGCAATTTGAGATTAGACTTAACCTTTAAATGATTGAAAGGGATATTTAAAATCATGTTTGTCTGCAAACGAAAAAGACATATTGATTCAAAAAAATATATTAATCATGAAATTAAGATAGTTAAAAATAATCATCATATTACGAAAAATATAATCTATATGTCAATGCATATTACATTTAAGGGACTTTTGGAAGCCGGTACACCTAATTAGACTTATTTGGCAAAAAATACACATTAAAAAATATTTTAGAAAAAGGTATACTAGTTGGATACAAAGACATAAATGCCCATTTTAGGAAAAGTAGTGCATTAAATATCTTCTAGTTTTATGGGAGAATTTTAATATTTAATGCACCTTGATTCATGTGTATTTGTTAATATATATGTGCATGTGTGCATACAAATAATTATATATATATAAATACATATATATATACAAGTAAGTATATATACGTATATTAATATATATATGTGTATTTATATACGTGTGTATATATATAAATACGTATATATATATATATATATATACACACACACACGTGAAAAGTGTAAAGTGTAACATTGAAAACGTAAAGTGTAACATTGAAAGTGTAAAGTGTAAAATGTAAAGTATTATCTTATGTTTCACTTTATTTAATAGAAATGTAACGTGTTACACGGTAACATTGAAAGTAACAATAACAATGTAGCAATAATAGTGTAACAAACTATTTACACAAGGTAAGGGAAAACATTAACAAAAGTGTTACACAAACACAATATACATATCTCATCTTACACTAAATGTTCATTAACTGAGAAAGTGTGAAAGTGTTACACTTTCAATGTTACCCTGTAACACTTTACACTTTTCGTTAAGTAATAAGATAATAATTTACACTTAACACTTTCAATGTTACACTTTACACACACACACACACACACACACATATATATATAAATTTGGAGTACCTCCTTCCAAATCGAAAACAAAATCACTTTTCAAATATAAAATACGCATGAATCAAGGTACATTAAAGATAATTCAAAATTTAGATATGAGATTTAACAAGAAATATACATATATATATATATATTAAATTAATTTTAAAATAAAACCACTTTCTAAAATAAACGCATGAATCAAGGTGCATTAAATATAATTTGAAAACAAAATCAATTTAAAAAAAATAAGCATGAATCAAGGTGCATTAAAGATAATTCAAAATTTAGAAAAGATATTTAACAACAAGTATTTATATATATATATACATTATTTATATGTATATGTATTTATTTGAATTTCAAAATTTGTATTAATGTATATATAAAAACGTGTATATATGTATGTATTAAAGTTTTTCCATAAAATTAAGAGATGCTTAATATGTCTATGACACTTTACACTTTCCATTAAGTAAAGTGAGACATAAGATAATACTTTACACTTTACACTTTCAATGTTACATTTTACACTTTCAATGTTACACTTTACGCTATCAATGTTACACTTTATACGTGTATATATAATATATATATATTTATACGTATATACAAGTATATTTATTTATTTATATATATATATATAAATACATACATATATATACAAGTATATATATAGTATATAAATATATATATATTTATATTTATACTTGTATATATATTTATTTATACGTGTATATATATATTTATTTATACGTATATACAAGCATATTTATTTATTTCTTTATACATATATAAATACTTGTATATATATATATATATATATACAAGTATATCTATACTACTTTAAAATGTGGGGATACTTGAAAAATATTTATATTCCACTTTTACCCTTAACTATTGATATAAAGTCAATCATATCTCTCAATGTCTTTTGGTCTTCTTTTAGTATGAAATTAATTATATTTAATTTTATTAATCTATACTATTTTAAAATACCAATATATTCAAAAAATATTTTTTTTTTCACTTTTATCCTTTAACAATACAAGTATGATTATTTTACAATGATCCAATTAGAATGGTTTTAACTTGACTCATACTCTTGTATTTTTCAGTAAGATGGAGACAATGGAACTAAGGTTTGCCAACAAAGGCAAGTTGACTAACCATACTCTATGAATTGGCAAGTGATCTAATCACAAAGTTGTCACCAACTCCTTAAAATAACTTTTAAGTGGTGCTCCCGTGCATCGTGACCTTTCTCGCGGGCACATAGATTTAGAAAGAGATAGTGAACGGGTTTTATCATGATAACTGTTAGAAGAATTTTGCATACATAAAAAAAATAATAATAATACAGTTGTGTGAGATTATCACCAACACTCATTGCCATTAAACCACCATTCATAACAAAAATAATTTATCTCAAATATCAAAATTGTACATATATAAACCCCAAACAATTTTTCTACATAAAATTTAAGCCGATTAAAATTCATTTTTCTATATATTAAAATTCGAGCAGATTAATTTTTTTTTCTACATATTAAAATTTGAATCAATTAAAATTCGATTCGAGCTGATTAAATTTTATTTTTTTATGTATTAAATTTTTAGCCTATTAATTTTTTTAAGTATTAAAATTCAATCCAATTTGAGTTGTTAGCTTCGATTAAAATTTGCTTCGATTCGATTAAAATGTATATTTTTTTTACTTTATTAAAATTTCATTCAAGTTGATTAAAATTTATTTTTTGAGTCAATTAAATTTTATATTTTTTTATGTATCACAAATCAGACAGATAAAAATTTAATGTGAATTGACAAAAATTTGATTTGAACGTCGAATAGATTTTTAATATGTAAAAAAAATATAATTTTTAATGTAATCAAATTTTACTACATAATTTTTTTTAATTATTTCGAATCAAAATTTAATTGGACACGGATTTTATTACATAAAAAATTTTTAAAATTAAATGGGGTCTTATTGAAGATATGCTTATCTAAAAAGGGTGGATGAAATTTTTCTTAAAATATATCATGGATAATTTAATAAAATTATGTTTTAATTAATACCTTTAATCTGACATGGTGTGTCAGTGAAAATTCAGAAAATTAATGGGTGTCCTTAAAGATATAATAATTAAAAGAGGTGTTATTAAAATTTTTCTCTTTGAAATATAACAATGTTCCACAAATGATACGAGCAC
>CM042190.1:15995017-16039134 GCA_023539305.1 Ilex asprella | reverse complement strand
ATTAAATAAACTTGATAAATATAAGAAGTCATAAGACTCTATTTTTAAAAGATATATAATTTAGAATCTCTCTAATGTGTTGGCTATCATATAGTTCAAGTTGTAACAGATAAAAAAATTCAACGTGGTGTATTTTACTAGCAGAGTGCAAAGTGAGTTTTCTTATTGGTTTTGGGAAAATAGTTGGATAATATTTAAGGGTTAAATATAGTGTGGGTTCATTAGATCGATTCTGTAAAATGATTCACGTGCAAAGAACGTGTACATCAACTAGTATATACAAAAATATACATATATATATATACAAGTATATATATACGTATATATTTATATTTGTACGTATATATATATATATATATATATATTAACAAATACACATGAATTAAGTTACATTAAATATTAAAGTTCTCCCATAAAATTAGGAGATATTTAATGCACCACTTTCCAAAGAACATACACATGAATCAATGGAAGACAAAAATGTCACAAAAAATTTAGATAAATTTAAATTGTGTACTTAGATACAAATAAGTATCAAAATTAAGGACTTAATAGCCTTATATTTTTTAATATATACTTTTATCAAATAAATTTAATTTGGTGTACCTTTACAATTTACCCTACATTTAACATGGGATATGGGCCCTTTTTTTGGCCCGAGAACATACTGGACCAACTCAACATTAGGTCACATTGACCAATCTCATCCAAATCCGATCTCACCATTGACGTTGAAAGGCGCGCCAAAGTAATAACTGCCGATTCATCCTCCAATCAACACCTTCCACGTGCACCTCCTTCACGACGCCACGTCACTTAACGTTCCGTATAATACAATTGGGGTCATCGCATTCCTCCTTTTTCCTACATAATCCCATTGTCCTTCATCTTCCCCTCAGACCTCTCTCTCTCTCTCTCTCTCTCTCACACACACACACACACACACACAGCGCATCCGTATCTGTATATCTGTATATAGATTTGTTTTGGAATTTGGACACTCAAACAATGGAGTCCAAGGCAATTCATACAACGGAGTCCAATCTAACGGCTGAAGAAGACCAAGATCAACCCATCATCAGAAGAATCCAACGGCTCACCTTGCATCTCAACCCAACGCTACCCAGTCGTCAGCTTGACCATCTTCAGTTGCTAACATGCTCGGCGCGTGCGAAGCTTAGCGTTAACACCCAACAGCTCTCGGACTACATGAGAGGGAAACATAGGGACATACAAGAAAGAGTGTTCGAGTACTTCAATTCGAGGCCTGATCTTCAAACCCCAATTGAGATAAGTAAAGATGAGCACAGAGAGCTCTGTATGAGGCAGCTTTTGGGTTTGGTGAGAGAGGCCGGGATTAGACCTTTTAGGTATGTGGTTGAGGACCCAGAAAAGTACTTAGCAATTGCCGAAGCTGTTGGGAGTGTTGATATGTCGTTGGGGATCAAGATGGGTGTTCAATACAGGTGATTTCAATCCCTTTTCATTTTTAGGTTGCTTTTGTAAATAAATTTTGAAGTATTTGATTTGGGGTTTATGATTGCTTATTGTCTCAAATTTTGATTATGGTTGAGCCCCATTATTTAATTTTTTGGAATTGTTTTTTGATTCTATTATTTTGTTTTTATGGCCTGTTTGGTATGAGTGAAAATAGAATGAATGAAAAATGGTGAATGGAAGGTAGGATGGAAAATTTAATTTTCCTTTGTTTGGTTAGAGGGGAAAGGAAAGATGGAGGGAAAGGAAATATATGCTGCCCACCATTTTTGATCCCTCCAATTTTGGGCTGAAAGTGGCAGATAAGTTGGTCAAGATGTGTCCACAGTTTTTATGTAATGGTTAATTACTATTTACTCCAAAGTATTCATATCTCAATAAATTATTCATATTTCATTCAGGGTATTTTTGATATTTCACAAGAAATGATATTCTATTATTTTTTTTTCATACCAAATAAAATAATAAAAAATTTATTCCTTCCACTTTTTCATTTTTTTATCGAACACAAAATATGAAAAACCTTTTTCCTTCCTTCAAAGTGAAAAATCTATTCCTCCTATTTTTCCATCTCTCCAACATTTCATCCCTTCTACCAAATGGACCATTAGTTAATACTCCCACCGTTTCTAAATAAGTGACGTATAAGGTTTTTGCATAGGGATTACAGAAGCTATTAAATAGCTCTAACATGAGTAAAAAATAATTGTACAAGACTAAAATACCCTTGTTCAATACATATTGGGAAGGAAAGGAATATAAAAAGCACTTAGCCTTCACTTAATCTGATGCATTGAAAAGTTGAAAAAACTAATTATAGTGTGCAATTATTAAGCACTTATTGGAAAACAGGGATAAGAGTAAATTTGGAAGAAAAAATATTAATTCTGCTTTGGTTTCATTAAACGTTAGATATTATGGAATAAAAAAAATTGTGTAAAATGTCACATATTTAGGAATGGAGGGAGTATAAACTTATTCAAGAGTGATGAGATCTAACCTTTGACACTGTTCATTTGTTGTCCGAACTTTATTAATAGGCCGAGACAATATTAATTATTTTGGGATTTTAAAGAATGAATGCTTTGGGTTTCACTGAAAAATAATTAAAAAAAAAAAGAACAAGGAAAATTTACCAATAAGTATTGCTTTTTCCAACAAAAATCTATTGAGTCTTATCATTTTTATATAAATAAAATTCTATTCTTGATATTTTATTTTAATTAAGTCTTAAATTTTATTATATTTCAATTTTATCCTTACCCTTTAATTACTAAAACCCTTCTATTTTTTTTTTTGCATTTTTTGAACCAATTAGAGTATTTGCAAACATGACTCAAATATAAACTCAAATTTGAGTAAAAACTTTAATTTGGTATAGAGTACTCCGATGGACAAACTCAAGTATCTGCTCAAATTTCTTTCAAAATTTTCTTTTTGTCCCAAAAGTCATTTTTTTTGTATCATTTAAATTATGAAATTTGATAAAATAAATTTAGATAAAAAAAGAAGGAAAAAAAAACAATTACTTTGACATGAGTTTGATCTGAAGAAACAAAAAAGAATTATTTTTAACAAAAATTAATGATTGAAGAAATAAAATAACAAATTTCCTAAATTTGTGAGTAGTCAAGACTTAAAATTTCAGTAAGAATCACTGGCCTGAAATTGCACTATTTACATTGTTTAACTCAAAAAAATCATACCAAAGTTTGATGAATAGGCTTAGTGTTTATATAGTATGAAAGATGAGTGAGATTAGATTTTTGAAAATACAAAAAATTAAGAAGATGGAAGATGGAAGATGGAAGATGAAAAGGAAGAAGGTTATCTACAAGTTTTTAAAGGTTCTGGGAATATTTCGGTGGTAGTCAGCAATGGAAACAGGGTAAAAGAGAGAGGCCAGAAGAGGCAGAGAACAAGTCGTCGAAGAAGTCTTTTGGCTTTGGATAAGGTAAAAAGTTATTGTTAGAAATTTGGTATAGAATTTGAGTCCACCTCAATTTGGGTTCAAAAAAAGTTTTTTCTTCATTTGGTATAGGTTTGAATTCAAAGTTGGAGAAGGTTGTTAGACCATTTAGACTCAAATTTAAATTTGAGTCTAACTTAGAGTCAGGGTTGAATATGCTCTTTAGAGGACAAACATTGTGCTATAAAAGTTTGTGTTAATCTCGCTATAAAAGTTTGTGTTAATCTCGCTATAAAAGTTTGTGTTAATGTTTGTTTTTTTGTCATTTCCCTTAATACCGACCAATTCTCAGTAATTGAATTTTTTTATTGGTCTCTGTATGCCAACATTGTTTTAAAATGTCAGCTTCATTAACATGGTAAAATCATTCACAAAATATAGAAAATTAGGTGGCTGTTGATGAGGTTCACTTGAAGAATTACATGTGTGACATCTGTTACTGAGAGTGAAAAAAACACTTCAAAGGATACTCACCTAGGCCTTCTTAACTTGTGAAATTTAACTGCAAGAAAGAAAAACGTATGTAGTAGATATAAGAGAAATGAGTTTGAGAAGAAAGAGTGCCAAATCATGCAGGAGAAAGAAGGAATGTATTCGAGTAGAATTAATTTATAACAAAAGAATTAAAGCCAATGAAGATGTTTGGTTATGTAACAGGAAAACCTGTTATGGCAGAAACAGGGAAAAGACATACTATTGTGCTAAAATTAGTAGCTAAAGGGCAGTCAGTTAACCAAAAGGGCAAAAAAGAACCCGATCAAAAGACTTGTCTCTATAGAATCAAAGGTGGAAATTTGTGACAATCTTCATATTTTTTATATTGAATATTCGGAACCCTTGAAGCCGATTATGAGATTGGTAACCTTCATACATTTTTTATTACTTTAATTTTGCTCATCTTGTTCAATATCTTCTTTAAGCTCACCCAAATTTATCTACCTCAGTCATTTTCGGCTTAGTAGTACATTCTCTTCCTTCTCCTTTTCTTCGTTAAGCACCTCTCATTTCTTGTCCTTTCAATCTTTGAACTTTTTTTTTCCGAGGTCTTGTAAACCCCCACACTTTTATCTTTATATAACAAGTAATTATTTTTGAAATGCTAATATAGGTGATGAGGTATGCATGAACCCTATAAATTTGAATAGTATAAATAGATACTAGGAAGACAAATTGATTGTGAAATTTAATTTTTGGAAGTGTTTAAGGTTGATAAGGGTAACTAAGTAAAAATATTAATTTGTACGAGTCAAAATAATATTATCATTGAACCTGGGAGATCAAAAAAATTTGGAATAGCCGTTTAGCACATATAGCGGTTCGGAGGAATAAAATGATAATTTTTGTGTTTCGAGTGTAAATTTATTTTAGTTTGGAGATAACTCATAAAAATAAATATTTTTAAGTTAAAATAATATTAAAAATGAATTCGGAACGTCGAAAAACTTTAGGGTAGTCATATGGATCAAATTGGAGATTTTAGTGGCAAAACCGTAATTTTGGAGAAAACCAAAACAGCCCATGAACAGTGAAATTCGGGGCTGTTGTGTTTAAAACCTCATTTTCCTCCCATTTTCTCCCATTCTTTTTACTCCACTCTCACCCCACACTTTTTGGAACCCTAGAGAAAGATTAAGAGAGGTAGAAAAGGGAAGACGGAAGTCACTAGAGCTTAGGTTCTTGCTTGGAATTTTGATTCAAGGTAGGAATTTCTTCTCATTCTCCTACATTGAGGCTATAGCTTATGTATATATGTACTCTTTTGACTCTAAATTCAATATGTGTGTTATAAAATCTTTAATTCTTGACATTCTTGCAATAAATGTCATGTTTTAAACAATGTGATGGTTGGATAACCATTAAAGTTCTCTTTTTCATCTTCAAACCTTAGATTTTATGAAAAATATATTTTTCTCTACATATTTTCTTTTTTTTTTTGATTTTCAAACTTTAGGCTTTCCATTAAACAATAGAATTGTATTGATGTTGATTTCTTGCCTATTTTTCTTATATGGTTCTATTGGATAACATACGAGAAATTTTGGGAATTTTGGAAATTATGAACTTTTTGTCGGAAAATTGTTAGGGATTGTATCTTATGGAGGTGTTTGGATGAACATGGATGGTCATTGACCAGGTATCGTAGAGTAGGTAGATGTGTGTGATTCTTACTCCGTGCGGGTTTGAACTTTTTCTATCACTCGTAGTGGGGTTGATGCCTTGCGATGACCAAACTACTATTAACTCATGGGTGCCGTGTCATAGGATTAGTATACTATGCCTGGGTCGGATTCGTTGTTGCCGGTGCGTTGGTATGGGACAATGCATCGGTAGGAGCCCTTCCCGAAGTTGATATCCTTGTGAGGATTTGTGTGTGTGTGGGCCAAGATATTCTCTACGTGTTTATCCATGCGATTATCTTACATCAGACTTGAGATACATTGTGGTTATTGGTTATTGCGTTATCTTTTGGATATGATTATCTTGAAAATTTTGTGGGAATAATTACTCCTTGGAATGGTTATTTATGGTGGGATTGACTTTACTCTTGCACTTAATTATTGTTAATGTATAAACTTGAGATTTTTTGAAAATATCATGTTTTCTTTCAAAATTTACGTATGCTATTTGTGAAATGAGACCTACCGTTTTCTACGTTTTCCAAACCTTGTTAGAGTTTGAGAGGATTTTCCTACAGAGCTTAGTGCTCACCCCCTACCAATAATGTTTTTTTTTTCAGATTTAGTGCTAGAGGAAGATCCCGGCGTTGACAAGCCGGGAAATTGGGAGGTTACATCAGAGGGAAACCTAGATACTGAGGTGGACATCTAGAGCTATAGTTTATTTTTGTGCTACACTAGGGAATTTATTTACGTTCATGTATAGTCTATTATTTTGTTTATTTCGCTGCTAAGTTTGAGTATAATTCTTTTGGAATGTAATTGTCATAGTTTGGCCTATTTTTTTTGGGATGATATTGTGAATATTACCTATGGTGAATGAAATTTATTTTGTGATGGGTAAATGGACCCGATGTGGTCAATATTTATTCATACATAGACTTGGTGTGGTCAATATAGTATAATTGCACAAGTTATGTTTTTTGGGTAGAGCTCCCCGTACAAAGGAGGTTTTGCTCAAATTTTGTTAAATTAAGGACCCTCGATTTTGGGGTGTATAGGTCTTAATGAGGGAGTTGAGATGTCCAGCCACTGGTAAAATGGTGCTCCTGAGAGCCTTGTGTTTGGGCCAAAATAATCCTTTCCTTTTTCTTTAGATTGAGTTATGGATTTACTGGGCAGCCATTACCTACAATTTTTTGCATATCAACTGGACTTTATAGCATTTATTGTCTCTTGTGTGTGTGTGCGTGTCAAGTTGAAAATATTGAATAGTTTGTACAATAAGTACTAATGTTAGGTTTACAGTTTCCCTATGATCTCATCTAGTGTGAGGAAGGCATCTACTGCGCTTTCCATTCAGAGACCTGAGCTTCGAAATTTCAGCCCCTTTAACTCCTTGGCAATGATCTGTGTGCATTATGGTTGGGGCTGTCTTAGCCTCCAAAATGTGGTGCTAATTGGTACAATCAACTCTTTGGAAGAACATCCATAGTAGAATATGCGCTAATAACTTTCCCATTGTTATGTGGTGCATCAGTTGAAATGCTCAATTCTATTTCCGGAACTTGTTTTTTATTGTTGCTTTGTGTACCAAATATTTAATACCTACAGTATTTTGATTTGATGAAATTGTAAATTTCCAAACCTTTTTTAATCCTTTACTGATTTCTGATATTTTGTGCAGTCTTTGGGGAGGCTCTGTGCTCAACTTGGGAACTAAAAAACATAGGGATAAGTACTTTGATGGTATTGATAATATGGAGTATCTGGGTTGTTTTGCTATGACAGAACTCCATCATGGTATGCTCTTCCTGCAGCATAATTTTTATTTTTTCCTGCATCATCTGTCTGCACACTCGGTGGCTAGCATGCACCATTTGTTATGTTAAGTCTTTGATAACTTCTTGCTCCCATTGTCTACAAGAGCTCTTTGAGTAATGGGGTGGAGCTAATGCATTCACCTCAAGCTTTCACCAAAAAAGAACCAAAATTTGCTGCTCCCTTTGAGTTCAGCATTTTGCCAATCTCACTACATGTACGAGAGGTGGAAAAAATCTATATGCATCACACAATCTGTGGGAAGGTCTTCTTCTGAGCATTCATGTCATAAGTTCTTCCCTTGATTATTTAGGAGAAGATATTCCTAAAGACCAGATAAATTGTGAAAAACTGTATTTCTATTCTCAACTTATTATGGAATTTTTATTATTTATTGCAAAATATGGTTTTGTTCTTTCTTCAGGCAGAATTGATGGTACTTTGATTAACAGAATTTTTTTCAGCTCATTGCTTCTCTTGTTTACACATACAACTGGGATCCATGTGTACTCTAATCTTTCTCAATTGTTTGTGCTTGGAAGGCTCAAATGTTCAGGGCCTGCAGACTCTTGCTACATTCGATCCACTTGCAGATGAATTCGTCATCAACACACCCAATGATGGAGCTATTAAATGGTGGATTGGCAATGCTGCAGTGCACGGCAAGTTTGCTACAGTTTTTGCCAAGTTGATGTTACCAACTCATGATCCAAAAAGTGATTCTGATATGGGTGTTCATGCCTTCATTGTTCCAATAAGGGACTTGAGAACTCACAAAACACTTCCAGGGATTGAAATACAAGACTGTGGTCACAAAGTTGGCCTAAATGGAGTGGATAATGGCGCATTGAGATTCCACTCTGTAAGAATTCCGCGTGATAACCTTCTTAATCGATTTGGAGATGTCTCGCGCGAGGGGAAATATACAAGCAGCCTTCCATCTGTCAACAAGCGATTTGCTGCCACCCTAGGGGAACTTGTAGGAGGAAGGGTTGTCCTTGCATATTCTTCGGTTGGTGTCCTCAAGCTTGCTGTCACTATTGCTACAAGATATTCTCTACTCCGCCAGCAATTTGGTCCTCCCAAGCAGCCTGAGATCAGTATCCTTGATTACCAGTCTCATCAGCACAAGCTCATGCCTATGCTGGCGTCAGTTTATGCATTCCATTTTGCTACACTGAATTTGGTGGAGAAATATTCTGAGATGAAGAAGTGTCATGATGAACAATTGATGGGGGATGTACATGCACTGTCTGCTGGGCTCAAGGCTTATGTGACTTCTTATACCGCAAAGTCATTGAGCATTTGCAGGGAATCTTGTGGAGGACATGGTTATGCTGCTGTCAATCGGTTTGGCAGTTTGAGGAATGATCATGACATCTTTCAGACATTTGAAGGGGACAACACTGTGCTTCTACAGCAGGTTGCTAACAAATCTCATTTTTATCCACATAAACCTCTCCTTTGATATTACTTTTATAACTTATGGTCCTAATATGCGTATCATTAGATAATTTTTGAGAGTAATGAATTTATGATGGTAAATATGTGTTTTGGGGGGGTGGGAGGGGGGGGGGGGAGAAAGGACACTGTATGGGTTGGAATGACTACTACTGTGGCTTTTTCACTCAAGAGCCTGGGCTACCCCCTGCAGTCTGGACCATCCAGTAAATAGTCCAGGACAGTAAAAGGTAGGCTACTACTTTGAAAAAGTTAGTACCATGTGGTATATTACAGTTATCCTATTGTTAAAGTAATATAAATGTCAGGCTTTGAGGAGTTTGTGTGTTAATTTCCTTTATTTCCGTTAATGTAACAATGTCACATCATTTTGTGGGTGCACATTAGTAAGATCATACTAAAAGCTTAGTTTTAACTTATGATCCAGGTTGCAGCAGACCTCCTGAAGCAGTACAGAGAGAAGTTTCAAGGTGGGACACTTATTGTCACATGGAACTACTTGAGGGAGTCCATGAATACTTACCTCTCCCAGCCAAACCCAGTAACTGCTAGGTGGGAAGGTGAAGACCATTTGCGAAATCCTAACTTCCAGTTGGATGCCTTCAGGGTGAGTATTACGGTGTTCCTGCACAAAAGTTACAGCATGCAATTGCATCCTAATTTTTTTATGGTCGATCTTGTTGCAGTATCGTACTTCTAGATTGCTTCATAGTGTTGTCATTCGACTGCGGAAGCACTCAAAGACACTTGGGAGTTTTGGTGCTTGGAATAGGTGTTTAAATCACCTTTTGACGCTCGCAGAGTCCCACATTGAATCTGTCATTCTTGCAAAATTCATTGATGCCGTACGGAGGTACTTTCAATGTCAGATTCAGGATTCCTCCTTTTCCTTTTGATGATTGTTGAGTTTGATCTTTGCCTGGTTTTTGATTCAGTTGCCCTGATGCAAGTTCTCGAGCTGCTCTGAAACTTGTCTGTGATCTTTATGCTTTGGATCGAATCTGGAATGACATAGGAACCTATCGCAATGTGGACTACGTGGCCCCTAACAAAGCTAAGGTACATTGCTTGCTTTAATCATAATAACAAGGGACTTGATTGTTACAAAATAATGTCTAACAAATTAAATTTCTGCATTATAAACGCTTGCTTAAGCTTGAGTCAAAGTCATGGTTACCATAATTCACTAAATTCTTAATGACCCACGATCTAGGTACATTGATCCTAAACGAGGTGAGTTCGTGATCCAAATCACCAAAATGGACGACTTCAAATTGTAATACTAATCTTAAATCAATTCGCTTTAGAACATGTTGCACAAATATTAAATACATATTAATTGACTGCATGTATATTAGTTTATGATTATATATTGTTTTAGATAATTGAAAATCAAGCACAACTATAAAATAAATGATAAGTAACTTAATGTTTATGAATGTTCTGTAATATATAATGTTGTATAATTTAAAAACAATCTACATAAGAGTTTCAAAACGAATTGTGACCTAAAATACTGTATCAGCTAAACTTAATCTCATTGTACTGCATACTTAAGAAAGTGTCGTATTATGTATCTGTACTATTACCACGTACCAAAGCTACCTATGATCCAGATAACATTAGTCAAAGCGTGGTTACCTACGTCTGATCTACAATCTTCAAGTTAGTACTTTGCAAGGAGATGTTGAAAATTCATATGACAAATAGGATATTTGGAACAATAAGAAAATACCCCTAATAGTACCCTTCGAGCCAAAATCCAAAAATCCTTTTGTTTCTCTAGAAAACCCAAACAACAGTATTTAACAAAAAAAGTGCAATCATTAAGGAACCTTTGGTAGCATTTTTTATGCTTTTAGGCCAAAAGGCAAAAATAGTGTTATCTACACTAAAAGGTTGTTTTAGAAAACCAAGAGTACTTTTGCTTTTCTACTATTTTCTTGTACCGCTTCACTTGCATGACCACATATGCATATACGTAAAAAGGGCCGTATAGAGCAGGAGGCTCCCATCACTACATGATATAGGAGTATTTTATGTGGCAAAGTAGGGGAAAAAAAAAGTTATTGCTTAACTCCATTCTAAACAGTGTCAGAAATAAATTTGTATGATGCTTATCATGACTATTACTTAAACTGAAGGTCAATTTACTCATTTTTGTGGAGAGAAGATATTTAGGATAGACAAATGATTGGCCTTTAAAGAATTTTTTAAAATCTTTTTGGTGTCTATGCACTTACTGTTTTGCAGGCAATTCACAAGTTGACAGAATACCTGAGTTTTCAGGTGAGGAATATTGCCAGGGAACTTGTAGATGCTTTTGATCTTCCGGATTATGTAACCCGGGCTCCAATTGGAATGCAGTCTCCTGCAGAAGCTTACACACACTACACTCATAATGTTGGATTCTAGTTCCGACCTAGTTGTAACTGTCACAAATTTGTTGGTTTATTCATACTACATCCACTATGTTGGATTCTAATTCCAAAGAAATCACAGAATAGCTTCAGATGTAATTTGTACAAGAATTGTTGGCAAGGGGTGGTTGGTTAACGTAGCCTTTTTGGAATGTTCCATTAATATGTTTTTAAATTATTGCCCCACAATCTCTATACAAAAGGTGAAGAACACCAAATTGTGAGAAATTTAAAATTCTAGAACTTGATTATAATTTTTTTAAGAAAATAATTATTTTTGAATTGATAATTAAGTTCAAAAGTTTTATTAATGGTATAAGAGTCATTTGACAACTTGGGTAGTTAACCATTGAATTATATTTGTTTCATCTTACTTGTTCATAAATCTTTGATGCTTCAATTAGTAAATTTCTTATTAGTCTAATCTTTTTTATCACCTTAGCTTTGTCACATAAGCCTAGAGAGTTTAGATCTTGGTGTAAGTCTTAGTGAGAGGCAGAATAGGGGAAGAAGACAACAAATCTAGAGGATATGTGCATAAGAGGAGTATGTACAACAAATTAAAAACTTACAAGTAATTTACGAAGTTGAAAAATCACAGATCTAAAAATGGGTAGATTATTCTGATCTAATTCTATGCTTAACTCATCTAGATATTCATTAAATTCTATTCCAGCAATAGTAAATGAAGAAGAATATGAATATCATAAGTCACATACAGACTGGACGGAATGGAATATTTCCAAAGTCCCCACAAGATAAATATATAAAACAAGCTGGATCCCAACAGCTTTCAAGTCACAATTGCAAGTCAAAACAATCGAACAAGTTTTTTACACTCACAAAAGAGGAAGAAATTTGTCAATTACTTAGTAAAGAAGCCATGAAAAAACTTAGATCAAAAGAATACAAATTCATCGACCTTGGTGTAATTCAAGTCGCATTAAAACCATTAGGACAAGAAGGACTCCATTCTTCATCCCTACTAGTTTTAAGAGATGCCAGATTCTTAGATTGTTAACAGATTATGATCTTGGGAATAATGGAAGTTGGTCTTCATAATGAATCAATATATTTCAATTATTTCCCAAACTTTACCTTAAGCCTTGATGATCATAATATGTTAACAACATTAACCTTAAGTATAAAAATTGTAGGTCACTTTACTAATATGACAGAAGGAACAAGAGCAATAGTACTTATCCATATGATTTATTATAAATGCATTACAACAAACCTGGGTGTTCTTGAATCGAAGTTATAATCAGAAAAGCCAAATAGCAAACTTAGATGGTATCCAACAATTATCTAATGGATCAGTAAGAATCTCATTTGATAACACAAGATCTAATAGATCTAGTCAATCATTTAGCAAACCACTTCAAATTGATAAAGGAAGAAAATCTAAGTCAGCACGTTCCAGTTTAACTACAAGAGATAAAAATTTAGCTAATGAATTAAAAAAAAAGATTTAAGCTTAAAGTAATTAACACTTCTTCATCACGAATTAGTAAGCCATGTTACACTCCACAATCACGGTTTCAAGAAGAAGAAGATGATTTCACACCATCTCCATTTGCCACTGAGCTGGAGAGTAACCTCTCAATAAATAAATAATTACTTACAATTAGTAAATCAAGTGATTTGTTTATAATTGATGTAGGAAGACTATACGATGAATTCAAGTCTAAGGAAAATAAACCGAAAAAATGAGAATTTAAAAGAAAATTTAGTGATAGCAAACAACAAAGAATATTTGAAAAATGGACTAAGTTTATGAATTCAAAATAAGATGTGAAATCTATTTCTAAGATTACTTAGAAAACCATTACAAATTAGTCAAAGTAGTAAGAAAAAGGAAGATGCCTCCACATAAATGGAAAAAGGAAGATACCTCCACAGTTTTTTCAAGTCATCCCCTGGCACAAACCTTATTAATTAGCCATAAGAATTCTGAAGTTAAAGCCTCACCATTCAATGAACCTGAAAAAAGAATAGTTGAACAAAATAACTTTACCAATCAATGTTTAACAACAATTGGTAAACAGTTAGATAACATTGAAACAAAAATTGATAAAATCAAACCAAGTAAAAAATTAGAGAAACCTCTACGTCAGTTACTAGAAAACATAAGTAAACTTGGAGTTTCAGTAAAAGATAGTAAAATACTTCAAAAAATTGAAGAAGTTATCCAAAAGATGAAAACTAATGCAGAACCATCCAAAGTAAACACTATCAATCAAAATGATGAACAAAACTCTGAAGATAGTCAATCTCTAGAAGCAAGTGCATTAGAAAGTTCTAATAATTCTGAAATTAGAAAATTAAAAGAACAATTTGATAGCCAAAACCTTAACAAATAACATTTTCAATAGTAAATCCAACTAGTACCATAAAAAATTGGTATTCCAGACAAACACCTCCTAATCTTCAGTTTGAAGAAAGGAACATTAGTAACCAATTCTCAGTTCAATCTAATAAACTCTATGAATGGAACATAGATGGATTAAGTGAAGAAGAAATACTTAACAAAGTAAATCACATGTCTATGGTTATTAACAGTTATATTAACAATCTTGATAACACTGAACTATAAATAGTTGACCTAATCACATCTGGATTCACAGGAATGTTAAACTGATGAGATAACTATATTAGTCAAGAACTAAGAGACAGTATCCGGTATGCTGTTGAAATAGATGATGGAAATATTTCAATTTTTTATGAAACAATTGGAAGAGCAAAATTGGATGTGATTAACACTCTCGTCTACACAATAGTCAAACATTTTGTTGGAACACCTAGTAACATAGCATCAAGAATCCATGATCATCTAAGTAACTTAAGATGTCCAACATTAAGTTATTTCAGATGGTAAAAAGATGTATTCATCTCAAGAGTAATGCTCAGACAAGACTGCGACAAGTCTTTCTAGAAAGAAAATTTTATTAATGGCTTACCTAATCTCTTCACACATAAGATTAGAGAAGCATTAGCAAACCCAAAGGAATCATCGAGTATGATCAGTTAACCTATGGTAACATTATCAATACCATTCAAAAAGAAGGATTAAGAATGTGTATTGATATGAAAATTCGCAAACAAATGAAAGATGATTGGAAAAAAGCTAAGTATGAAATGAGTGATTTATGTGAACAATATGGTCTCCTTTCAGTAGCACAATCTCGCAGAAGTAAGCATTACAACAAAAACAGCAAGAAGAATTTTCCAAAACAAGAATATTATGGAAAATCAAGCAAAAAACATAAGAAGTCCTATAAGCATAAAATTTATAAGAAAAAGTTAGAAAAAAAGAATAGTAAAGAAATTGAATGTTATAATTGTGGCAAAAAGAAACATATTAGCCCAGAATGTCCACTTAAAAAAAATTAAAACAATTAAACTTCACTCAAGAAGATGAAGTTAAGATCTTAACCATCTTTAAGTTAAGAAACCTTAGCCAAAATGAAGAAAGTTTAGATGATTCAAGCAATTCTGAAAGTTCTTCAGATTATCAGTCAATCTCTAGCAATTCCAGTAAACTTGACATTAAGGTAGGTTGTACAGACAATTGTTGTAAAACAATTAGAGTTTTAACCAAGCAAATTGAGGAACATGTACTCATTGATCTCATTAGAAAGATTGAAAATCCTGAGTTAAAAGTCAAAACATTAAAAAAAATCAAAGATTTGTTTGTCAAACAAGATATTAAGCAATCTTTTGGTGAAAAACAACTAATCAGTTTTAATAGAACTATGAAAAAATTCAGTAAAGATAAAAAGAAAGAGAGAACTATACGAGATCTCCAATCTAAAGTTCACAAGTTAAAACAAGATATTAAAAAGCTAAAATTACAAGATAAGAAATTTGAAGAAGCTTTAAATCTTTTTAAAGCAAAAAATAAGTTTAGTAAATCTAGAAACTCAGCTTCTAGTCAATCTGATGAACAATTTGAAACTAAAAACTTAGATAGCTCACATAGTTCAACTAGAACATGTTCCTAGCGGATAGCCATAACCTCTAACTTTAATATGGATCCTTTGGGTGTAACAAAGTTGTCATCTCACAATGGATGTTCGCAAACTACTAACAATGATAACAAGTTAAACTTAATCAATAGGTTAAACCTCTAGAAATGGCATTACAAAGTTAAAATCATAATTGATAATGATTATGAAATTGAGGTTATAGCTCTTATAGATACTGGTGCAGATTTAAATTGCATTCAGGAATGACTTATACCAACCAAGTTTTATTACAAAAACAACTGAAGAACTCAGTTCAGCAAATGATAGTAAAACGAGTATAAAATACAAGTTACCAAATGTGCACATTTGTCAAGACAATGTATGATTTAAAATATCATTTGTCTTAGTACAAAATAAGACAGATAAAGTCATTCTTGGTATACCATTTATATACTTGTTGTATCCTTTTACTACAGATATAGAATGTGTGTCTACCAAGCCATTTAGTCACTCAGTAACATTTAAATTTTTAACAAAACCTCAAGTCAAATAAATAAGGCAACTCAAAGATTATTCGATCTCTAAGTCTCTTAATTTAATAGCCCAGAATAGTAATCAAGTAAAATTTCTCAAAGAAGAAATTAGTCACAAAAGAATTCAAGAACAACTAATCAATCCAATCTTAATCCAAAAGATTGAAATGTTTAAAGAGACGTTAGAAAATTAAGTATTTTCTAACCTTCCTACTGCTTTCTAGAGCATGGAAAAAATATGCTAAAACTTCCTTACATTAAAGGATTTAGTGAACATAATATTCCAACTAAGTCAAGGTCAATCCAAATGAACCATGAAGTAATGAAAATTTGTAAAAAAGAAATTTCTAGCTTACTCAAAAATTGTATCATTAGGAAAAATAAATCTCATTGGTCCTGCCCAACTTTATATATCATAAAAAATATAGAATTAGAAAGAGGAGCCCCAAGGTTGGTCATCAATTATAAGCCTTTAAATTTTGTATTGGAATGGATCAGGCACCTAATTCCAAACAAACATGATTTAATCAAAAGAATAAGCAATTCAGTAATATTTTCAAATTTTGATTTGAAAAGTGGCTTTTGGCATATTCAAATATCTCCAGAAGACATGTACACAACTGCATTTACAACTCTTTTTGGACATTACGAATGGAATGTAATGTTATTTGCATTGAAAAATGCTCCTAGTAAATTTCAAAATATAATGAATGAAGTATTTAACCTAGTTAGTCATTTCTCTATAGTCTACATGGATGATATCATCATCTTCTCCAAGTCTATAGAAGAACATTGAAAACACCTTAATACCTTCTTAGAGATAGTCAGACATAATGGTCTAGTCATCTCTTGTAACAAAATTAAGTTGTTCCAAACCTCAGTTAGATTTCTTGGATATAATATCCAATAGTCAACTGTAGTTCCCATCAGCAGAACTATCCAATTTGCAGATAAGTTCTTTGATGAGATTATAGACAAAACTCAACTACAAAGATTCTTAGGGTCTTTAAACTATATTTCAAACTTATACTAGGATCTTAGAAAAATAGTTAAACCTCTGTATGACAGACTCAAAGGAAATCCTCCCCATTGGTCTTCTGTTCATACATCTATAGTTCAACAAGTCAAAAAATACATCAAGACTTTGTCTTATCTTGGTATTCCCTCAACAAATTCTTTTAAAATCATTCAGACCGATGTCTCAGACATTAGCTATGGTGGTATCATCCTTCAAAAAGTTAGTCAAAACTCTCAAGTGCAAATTGTTCGATTCCACTCTGGAATCTGGAACAAAACACAAAGTAACTATATTACTATTAAAAAAAAAATTTTATCTATTGTCCTGTGTATCTCAAAATTCTAGGATGATATACTAAATAAGAATTTTTTAGTCAGAGTTGATTGTAAATCAACAAAATATATTTTGGAAAAACACTTACAAAACATTGCTAGTAAGCAAAGTTTTGTCAGATGACAATCTATTTTAAATATTTTCGATTTTAATATCGAGTATATTAAAGGCAGTAATAACTGCATCTCTGATTTCCCAAACAGTGAATTTCTGCAGGAATCTCATGACGGATAGGAAACCTAGTAAACCTACAACTTCTTCCAAAAAATCTGGGAGGGCTACTGGCAAACAATTAGCTTTACCCATCCCAAATCCACCTTTGGAAATAGAAAATCATTATCAACCCCTTGGAAACATAGTTAGACCAACCTACCCATCTTCTTTAGTAAGCCCTAGCCTTTACCAAGCCTAGCAACAAAGTGTGTCTAGTCCATATCTAGCCTAACTTGTGTCCTTAGTAAGGCCTAGTCAAATATCTAATTCTTATCCTTCAGATTCAACATATCAAGGTCCAAGAATTGAATATGTGCCAAAGCCTACAACCCATAACATATTCGCTATTGAACTAGTCCATGCTCACTTAAACAATCCTATTGACTTAGTCAATGCTTTTCCTGAATCAGGATGAAATTTTATCCCTTCAGATCTTGAAAAGATTTTCCACTTTTATCAGGATATCCTGTTTCATACTTGATCAATATTTATCAAACCTATCTCTAATAGGAATGATCCCAGTAAAATTATATATCATTCTTTATATATACAGAAGTTCATCTCAACCAAAGAATTGGGATCTCATCCTTCTTTACTCCGAGATCTTTCAGGGCATAGCAAACATTTTCACTACTAAGATTACAAAGAGTCGTGGTTCAAACTGAACCTCTAACAGCATGAGTCTTACACTCATTCCTAGTTCATGCAATTTAGCAAGGACTTTAGGAGCCAGGTTCCTTCCTGGTTTTTACAGTGGTAGCAAGTTCATAGCCCCATGCCTGAAATCCTGCCAGTTGATCTCCAAGATCAAGTTACCTATTTCTCCTCTTGTTTTAAGTTTAGTAATCATGATAGTCAGTTTCCTATATTATTATTATTTATGATTAAATATAAAGTGCCATGGATTTTCAAATGGCAATATAGTAACATAGTAAACACTGTTGTAAGACAGTATTATGTGAAATGGTGGCTGCGATTTGATCACAGCAGAATTGTTGCTCAAGTTGAAGCCGAATTTCCGGTTAAGGTTCCAATTCCCATCAAGGTTACAGGAACAACCACTTGCACACCAGCAAGCAGGTTATGCTAGCTCTCAGGATTTTTTACCAGAAGTTTAGGCATCTCCAGTAAAACAAATCAAATCCTCCTCTAAGGATTCTAGCAAAAGGAAGAAGAAGTATCAGCCTTTTGAATTAATTGAATTAACCCAAAAGCTACTCCAGCAAATAGCTACTTAGTAGAATAGCAGTTCTTCTACATCATCACAAGCATCAGTTAGCCCGTCTATGGATCTCTTCCAGTTTGCCCAAGACCCCAATGATGCTTATGATCTCTCCCACCCATGAATCCTATCACTGTGTGTGAAAAGACTTTGATCAATACTTTCTTCATCTAAAAGAAAGAAAAGTTGTCTTTTATACACTCCGATGGAATCATCCAGCAACAATGCTACTTTTCGCCAGAAAAACAGCCACTAGTCAGTCACCAGTCAATTACTCAATCAACTTTTCCATCGAAAACAAATCCCAGCCAGCATCAGGGTCCATCAATCACATGCTCTTACTTGAAAGTTAGAATTCACCAAAGTAAAACAGATTCACTTCACCTTCTCCACCAAAAAGCAAAAGTGAAAAACATCTCACCCAAGTAAAAGCAAGTTACCTGAGTCAAAACAGAACCAGAAGTCAAAAGAGAAATTATTTCAAAGATTCTCTCCTGAAATCCTTATGCCTATATAATGACTTCAGTCATTCTTAGCAAAGGGAACCCATTTGGTATCAAAGCTAATTTTATTCTCCTTTCTCTTATATCTCTCTTTGTATCCAAGCTTTCATATGATGCTGCAAGAGATTTTCCTGCAGTAAAATAGTAGTAAGTTATTCAAGTTAATTTTAATTATTTGTAATTTGATTTTATTTTTGAATACAAGTAACTATCATTCTTTTTTACTAATTCTTTAGTCTTCCACTTGTAATGGTATCAGAGTCAGGTTAAGATCTTGGGACCTGTGGGTTATCAGAGCCGTCAAAAGTTTTATTTTTTAAAAACTTTTGCAGAGAAATTAATTTTAATTTCGGCTTGAGTTCCATTCCAATGTGGAAAACTTTTTTTGAGATGAGTTTGAGTATGAATTTAAGCCCACTCATGCTTGCACAAAGAACTACCTTATTGGGTCGAGAAAATATTTAGTGCTCATCAAGTATTGCATGACAATGTCATGTGTACATTATTCATAAAATATTTTATACATTCTCAATTAACGATTGTCCCTTGTAGAGTTGTCAAAAAATTTATTGAAAAAATCAATGTCTGCTCCACATGCAGGTGTTGTTACAATTACTCGCCGAATGTGAGCACCACATGACACTGTCACATAGTGGCCTATAAGCACCGATCGACATGCAACATGTCAGATAAATTAGATTGCTCTTGATGTATTTGTTTCATTTCGTCCGTGCTTTATATAAAAAAATTAAGAAATTCTTATTTCTTGCTTACAATAATAGTGAATCTCATTATTCGTGTTTATCATTAATATGATGTATTTATTTATCATTTTTATTGAATTTATATTCGTGTCAATGAGTAAACTTGAGACCCCAACCTCATAAGCTTACTCTAAGATAAAATTCTAGAAGAAAGTTGCGGCTAACATGGAAATATATCTAGTTCCAAAAACAAAAACCCATACATATGGACATAGATCCCAAGGTCAACATCCACCCTTTTGACTTACCCAAAAAATCCACGATTTTTCAATGCAAAATCAAGATTAGATTTTATTTTATCGCCCTGTTTGAAACATACAAAATACACCAAGCACCTTTAGCTAGAATGCAAGAAACAAGTTAAATTTGAAGCTTAAGTGACTACTTAATGTAAAATATATTGCTTATTAAACTGAAGAGACATCAGCCATAACACCACCACCCAGAATTAATAAGACATTAATAGTGATTCCTATGGCAACATTCGCACAAATAAGTCCTAAGCTGTTATAAAAGGAGGATAGCAAGCAGCAGTTATTTCTATTCATCGACTTCCTGGTATGTCTGGAGGATTTTGGGGCAGCTAGACAAAGGCTCATCCTGCAAGAATCCCATGTTATTAGCGTAGCGAATGTTCGATGTCAAGCCATTGTAATCGGTGACGACTACACGGGCACGGTTACGACCTTTGTCCGGTGTAGCACATTTAGGATCCGGGCTCTTAACGAGGACTGCCTCAGCAATATCGTCACCGCAGTTAGTGTTCACCAGTATCTTGTATGTTCCTGTTTCGTCCGTAACACCATCGTTGCTGTATTTGAGCTTGTGGGTGGCCCTGTCTCTGCACTCAATCCTGACCGTCGCACCTAGTAAGCAAAATCACATAAAACTGGTGGTTAAAGCAATATGTTCACCTCTTACTGAATAAAACAAGAGCATCAAGGACCATTTGAAGGAAAACTATAAGAAGGCGAACCAAATTTTTGGCAAGATTGATTATTCATGCAAAATTACGTGGTACCAACATGTCTTGAGGATCCACTACAAATAAAATAACTCTCCATACCAATGCCTGTTCTCGGGTTGGGTTAGGAGAACACCCGAGTGATTGCCTTCGTGATCCAAATGCACTCACAGGGCATACAATAAGAATACAATCAATAGAGACTTCATAAGAAACCATTTGAGTTACATATCATAATACTCCTAGAGAGACATATTTTGAATATAATACAGTCGTGGTGCAGTTATAAATACAATATTTGTGCAGTATTGCTATATTATTTTTTAAGGGAATCAGTTAAGGCGCAATGCAATGTCTATCCTCTAGTTTTTTTTTTTTTTTTGATCAAATCTATCCTCTAGTTTGAAAATTTCTTGAACTACATATATAGTATGTACGAGTAACTTTTGCAATTTGGGAAAATTACAACGAGACCCTAATATGTGGGCTTATTCACTGACCCACCCCTCGGCATTTGGGTTTTTCTCAGTCACTTGTGACATCTCATCTGACCCAAATCGAAAATTTATTGACAACCGAATTTTTTAGCCTCGGTCCAAATGTATAAAAGTTTGATATATGAGTCAAAATCATTGCTATTTTGAAAGAAAAATTCGATTTAGATCTAATTTGGGAACACTACAATTGTGCTTATCCAGTAAAATAATGTTTCCGATAAATCCAAACTGCGTTAAATGGGTAAAAAGAGTGGTTGATTTCGATCTGTGTAAGAACGTTGAACAAATTAAAATAGTACTAAACGAGAAAATTATAAAGCGCATGTATGAGGGTGTGGGTCTTACCGGCGAGATACTTGGTGACGGGGGTCTCGAAGCCACAGCGGCAAGTGTCGCAGTAGGCTTTGCCTTGTACAATGAATGGGCCGTTGTGGTAGAGACCACTGGCAATCGCTGGGAGAATACAGACGGCAAACAACAAGACTAATTTCGCCATTTTCTTGAGTTTTTTCCTTGGTGACGGGCTCTTTAGTGAGCACCCTTCTTAACGAGTTCGAGAGAAGTGCAAATGTGGGGGAGTGATATCATGGGAGAGAAAGAGAGAGAGAAAACGTGTGTGGGCTGGCACACAGCAGAGTTCACATGGTATCTATCACATAATGAAGAAAGAATGGCGCGTCTTGCGGCACTCGTTTTCATTGATTTCAATTGGTGGGCTCCTTCTGCCTCTCTGTTTACGCAGAGATCAGTCTAAATTTAGGAAAAGGGAAAAAAAAGAAAAGAGCGTTCACTTGAGGATAGTTCCTTCGAGCTTCTAGTGTGTAACAATCTATGCATGATTGATACTAAATTAATATGAAATTAAAATTTTTAAGCTTAATTTCAGTGGATGCAAGCGGTAAATGGATAAACTTATTACAATTGTGAAGAAAATAAATCGATGGGAATCTTGTTAAACATGATACAATTTTTACTCTATAATATTATAAATAGATCAAATATAAGTTATATAAAACTTGACATGATATACAACTTGTGATTAACATAGGACATGGTAAGACACATTGACAACCTTAGTCAAAAGTACGATGTCTAACCATTTGGGTGTAACTTAGGCAGAGTTTAGTGGGTTGAGAAATTTACTTGAGTTTAACTTAAACTACATTATACAAAATTCATACATTGATTTTCCATTTCTATTACACATGTTATGAAATTCGGGTTTGATTCTCGAGTACACAAATGGGGTTGAAATTTGAGTTAATACTAAATTACGGAGTTTGCGAAGAGTTTGAGTTGGATCTAAAAAGTTTGAGACTCAAACTTGAAATATTATCTGAATTTAAGTTAAGTAGCAACTTTTTTGCCCAATTCCTAACCTAAATATTTACAATTTGAGTTAGGCTTCAATTGATAG
This sequence comes from Ilex asprella, assembly GCA_023539305.1. Taxonomy (NCBI): domain Eukaryota; kingdom Viridiplantae; phylum Streptophyta; class Magnoliopsida; order Aquifoliales; family Aquifoliaceae; genus Ilex; species Ilex asprella. The sequence goes on along the minus strand of CM042190.1, from coordinate 16,016,417 downwards.
GTTCAAGTTGTATCTCTAATTTATATGGACTTAATACTATCTACAATATAAAATAGGATACGACGGTCTCAAATATACTCATTCAATGATCACAACATTCATCTCAAAACTATTCATATTGTACCGTGCATTCAGACACAGATTACTCCTAGTACATTTATAAAATCAATCATTTGTTGAAGTATTAATTATACTTTTTCCCCTCAAACTATGAGGTTTGTGTCATTTTGTCTCCTCAATTATCATATTTCACATTTAATTATGGCTATTTGTTTGACTTTACCCCCAAACTATATTATTTCATTTCTGGCTCGACACATGGATATTTTCAGTCAAAAAAATAACAAAAGTTTATGTTTGGGGTAATGTCAAACCAATCAAGTAATTAAAGGGGCAATGTAAAAAAATTTAATAATTGAGAGTATAAATTGAAACAAACCTTAATGGGGGCAAAATATAATTAATCATTTGTTTAAAAAATTATTAATAAATTGAAATATCGACGTTCCAAAGAGTATAAAATTGCGGATGACCCTGCGTTTGAAATATATTTAGCCTTCCCGATTAGTAAGGGAATTGAATGTATGTTTTATATTCCACCGACAATGAGCATAGTGCTTTAATGGCTCATTAATATCATCGGCTTGTATTATGGTGGCTTCACATTAGCACAGATCGAAAGCATGTGCACATCACATGCTCAAGTGCACATTTCTTGGGATAGCATTTAGTGCATCACAGAATGGCGTGGCCTGAAATTTAACCTGCCAACAATCTCGTACCTGAAAATATTTTATAATTCTAAAACTACAGCATTCATTGCATAGCATTTGTATTTTAAATACTAATTTACTTATTTCTTTTTCCTTCAATTACATAATTTAAAATAAAAGTATGTATAGAGAAAATAAGATAGAAATAGGTTAGAGAGAAGTTAGAGGTATTGTGAATTAGTAAAAAATATTTGAAAAAATAAATAGTAATTTATTTTTTTCTTCAATTACATAATTTAAAATAAAAGTGGATAAAGAGAAAAAAAGATAAAGGTAGTGGATTAGTAAGATTGTTTGACATTGAGCAGTGGGTTGATTGAATTGTCTGACTTTGATAGTTGTGGAGAAAAAATAATGCTTTTGGATGGAAAAATTATTTTTTGATGAATTTTGTACCAATAGATGAAATAAGATGACAATTAAATTGATCTCAACTCTTGTGTTTTTATAAATGTGTAATTCAAATTGTTAGTTATAATATTAGATAGATTTGACTATCTATTTTTATATTTTACTCTTGTAAATTATAAATTGCATTCAACCCCATAGATTTATTAAAAACGGTATAGTGATCCCCTAATACTTAAAAATTAACTCGGGCATTGGTGCTTCCCTGCTAACCCATCACAAAACACCTTCCTCGCAGCCTCCTTGACAATGACAGAATAGAATAAACTCACAAAAGGAGTCTAATATGTTCTAAAATCAATCATATAGATGATGTTTCGGGGTTGAACTAGTAATATTCATTACTTAATGAAATTAAAGGACAAGCTTATTTATCATGTTATTGGTTAATTTCTTTTGAATATTCATAATATAATCCATACAGTATAAGTTAAGAAGATAGTTTCTCAAGGAGTTGAGAAGATGAGACCTATACTTCTTAATATTTAACTCTTAAATGTTCCTAGTCATATGATTACTATGTGGGCACTATGTAATTGGTTAGACTAGTATACACTATGTTTACTCATATTTAATATTAGGTGACTCATTCAAGTCACTAATGTAGTGATACTGAAACAGATGTGTAGGTACTTGTTAGAGAACAAGTACACTGAACGTGACCATTAATTAATGTATGATTTTTCATATGGAGTTTTACATATCTGTCAATGTTAAATCCTAAAATTTTAATTATGTAACTGATCTTTAGACTTGAGACATCATAGTTGTCTTGTGTATAAACTTCTATACTTTAACTATATAACATATTCATATACTAATCATGTAACTTGGACATAGTTAGACATGCATAAAGATTTATTAGTGTACAACATGACATCTATTATCCTTAGTAAATAAAGAGAGAATTTTCTATGTGATCTTTTAGGATATGACTCAAGGAGTCCTTGTCCAATACAAAACGAAAATTAAAAAAGGGTTTATAATTGATCATTAAGAGTCATAGTCCTAAGATCGAACACATAAAATTGAGTTAAGAGTTTGACAGTAATTACATACCCTAGTAATTCAATTGAGGCATTGTGTGATAGAATGATTGAATTGTCTGGTAATTGTAGACTGAATGAATTATTTACTTACTTTGTAATCCGATGGTTGATCATGATATGCTATTAGGTGTCACTTATGATTAGTAGAAACTCGAAGAATGAAATTAATATAAATTTATTAATTATTCTTCATAAAGGGAGAATTAGAAGAGTTCTAATTTAAGCTAAATTCGAAAGAGTTCTAATTTGAGATGCTACTTGTAGTTAGTATTGAATGCCTATAATCGAGTATGCTTGAACCTATAGAGTCACACAAAATAGAATTGATTGGAAACTAATGGATAAAGGAGGAAAAATCAATTAAGAGTTAATTGAGGTGAAAACCTAATTAAGAGTTAATTAGGGACTTTTATTACAATTAATGATTAATATAGGGGTTATATATAATTATGAGATAATTACAACTTGATCCTAACTAGGATTAGAGTCTTTAAAGTTCTATAAATACCTTTATGTAGGAGGTGAATATAAGATATAACAACTCTCTTGCTAGTACAAGAAGAATCATCACTCTCTCTCTACTAGTTTATCAATGATTGAGGTAGATCTTTCAAGTTTGTCAATTTGCGTGGATACCAAGAGAGACCAAACATTTGCGAGGCTCGCAGTAAAGATCAAATATAGATTTGAAGGTTCAAAGTTTTTGAGAATACTTGAATATCGTTAAAAGCACTCTTCAAGAGGTAATTCTTAACCTTCACTATAGATCTAAAGTTTTTTGGTTTGTACTAAAGATGAATAGATCTTAGTATGAGGAATCAAATTATTATTTTTTAAATTTTTTTGTGTTTATCATATGATTCCTTTCATTAGCAAGGGCAAGCCACTTGACAGACGGTGCTTGATCGAGGGGGATCCTTGTTCAACCACGTCTCGTACCCAAACCCGCCTAAGGAATCACTAGGCAAGGTGAAGTTCGTGTCGGTTGGCACTCATTTAGGGAAGGACCTAGCTCAAGTCTATCAGCAAGCAGAGGCCTCCACAAATAAACTTGATACCTATGTTATTGTGTTCGTGCTTTTTCTAAGAGACTCCTACCTAGTTAAGGATCAACTGGGGACCTAGAGTCCTAATAAAATGCTACTCCAAGTATCAAGGGACTAATGATGAGATCAATAACACCGCTTGGCAGCATATCCATTCCTATAATCTAGGACCCAACATTTATAACTATGAGATCCTGTATTTCATAGAAATATAAATGATATTAACTTGATATTATTTTTAAAATAATTAAAATGATGAGAGAAATTTTGAATCGTTGTTAAAGAAATAGTCACATTGAGTTAAATGCTTAGTGACTTTTTTGTCAAATTTAATTTTTGAGCTATTTAAAGTTGATAAGGGTAATTATGTAAATTTATTAATTTTTTCATATCAAAATAATATTACCATTGAATCCGAGAGATCCGAAAACTTTGGAATAGACGTTTAGCTCATATAATGGTTCAAAGGGGTAAAATAGTAATTTAATGTTTTGGTTGTCAATTGAATTTAATTTTGAGATAAATCATAAAAATAAATATTTTTAGATTAAAATAACATTAAAAATAAATTCGGAATATTGAAAAATCTTAGAATAGTCCTAGAAATCAAATTGAAGATGTTTATTGGCAAAACTGTAATTTCGAAGAAAAATGTAATTTTTGGCCCTATGAACAGTAAATTTTGGGATTTGCTGGTTTTAAAACATCATTTTCAGCTCCATTTGTCCCATTATTTCTTTTCATTCTCACCTAATACCTCTTACAACCCTGGGACAAGATAAAGGGAAAAAGAAGAGGGAAGATCAAGGTCTCTAGAACTGGGGTTTTTGCTTGACAACCTATGAACATTACTTGGAATTATTGGATTCACTAGAACATTTGAAGGTGGAGCTTGGGTTCTATAGGTTTGAAGTAGAGTTCTCATTTCTCTTGTATGTACGTTCTATATCTATTTGTTTAGTATGAACTAAATACATGTTTTCATGATATGAGTCTTAATTAAATGATGAGTTTACAATGAATTTATAAATCTATATGCATTAAATGAATTTGGGCATTGTGGGTTTGTAACCCTAACTTGATTTTGTTATAGGTGTTTGATTGAGCTTAAGATTTTGGGTTATTTAGATTATATGCGATTTTGTATATTACTTTGTAAATGTGTATTTGGAAATTTTATATCTATCACATGCTTGATAAAATAACTAAGTGACTATAAGTATTGAAATTATGAATTGTGGAAAGATGTATTGATTCTTATGATATGATTGAGTATAGTTTACCATGATTTTGGGTATTGTTGAGTTATTTTAAAGTATTGAAATGGTGGTGTTGATATATATAACTTCTCAATTATTTAATTTGCGAATTTTGCTATAAAAGGGTACAAATTATATTTTTGGTGTTTGTGAGAGTTGTCTTAAAAACATGTTATGTTGAAAATAGAAATGTGAAATTTTAGAAAACTACTTATTTTTTTAAAAATGCTGAAGTTGAGGTTGGTGTTGGGAATGGAAGGTGGCCATAAAATTATGATTTGAAACTTGTATGTTCGATACCGACAGAGAGAGGGTTAGTAGATAATTGGGGCCCTTAAGGAGGGTTGTCAAGATGGGTACTAGTCCTAGGGGGTGGGTGGTTGGGACCCTTAAGAATTATTTGGACCGTGAGAATTTTTATCGGTTGTTAGTTCTGATATTTGGATTGACAAAGTTAATTGAAGAATTATAATTAGTATCATAGAGTACAATGAAAATATTTGGTTAGATTTTATATTATTGAGGTTAACCATTTGGTAATGATTACACAGATGAAGGCGAAAAATATAATTGGGAAATACAAATAAATTTCTTGGATAACTAGGTATCTAGTTTGAAAATTATCACTATCAATAATATTGTGGTGTTCACCAATCACAACGGCTTGAGGTTTTTCATAGGATTTAATGTTACGTGGTAGATTTAAATAGAGGAAATATTATACAAGAATGAAAATGAGAGTTTTCCAAAACTTCTTGTTTGATTATTTAGTGATAATATTGAAACGTTAAAATATTGGGACGATAATACTGAGTGTGTGTGAAAATTTTCTAAAGGTTGATAATACTATTTGATCAAGTATGAGAAGTAAATGAAGTAGGTGTGGTTAATAACTTGGGTGGATAGAGTCATGCACATCTTGGGTCGGGTCATGTCTTGATCCTTACACTCTGAAGTAGTATGGATGAGAGAATGGGCCAAGAGTGTCATGGTACTTTGAATAACTATAATATCGAGAATCAAATGATTACCATAAAGGACGATAAACAATGAAGTCGGTGACCTAGTGGTGAATCGTGGTGAGAAATTAGTTTTGCTAGTTGCACGAGTTATTGGAAAAGTTTGATAGCTTAAAAAGAAAGTGAATTTGAGGACTTATGATAACTGTGACAATAGGGAAAATGCAGGAAAATCGAAGACGTTATCATGGGACGTGAAGCAACATTATAACAATGAAACTAAAAAGAAGAAATGTGATGGCATGAATGAACTTGGAAATATTTTAATTAACCATAATACTCATAATTTGAGATTGGTGGATTGGTTGATTATCAACCTACGTAAATATGTGATGGTGAAGGTAGTGAATTCACAAAAGAAACTTGAACATATATTCATGTGTTGGTGAATGGAGTTCACTTGGTTGGATTGGTGGTTAACAATTGAGACTTAGATGAGGGAGCCTAAGTTTCAAGGATAAAACTTATATTAAGGTGGGTGGATTCTGAGATTCCTTATTTTATATAAATATAAATTATATTAACTTGATATTATTTTAAAATGTTAAAAATGATAGAAATTTTGAATCGTTGTTAAATGAATAATCACATAAGTTGGAGTTACAGACGTATTGACTTTTGGGTCAAATTTAATTTTTGAGTTGTTTAAGGCTGATAAGGGTAATTATGTACATTTCTTGAGTTTTTTATTTCAAAATAACATTGACATTGAATCCGGGAGGTCTGAAAACCTTGGAATAAACGTTTAGTTCATATAATTGTTCAAAGGGGTAAAATAATAATTTTAGTGTTCTGGATGTAAATTAATTTTAATTTTAAGATAAATCATAAAACTAAATATTTTTAGGTTAAAATAACATTAAAAAAGAATCCGGAACATTGAAAAACCTTAGGGTAGTCATAGAGATCAAATTGAAGATGTTTAATGGCAAAATAGTAATTTTGAAGAAAAATACAATTTTTGGCCCTATAAACAATGAATTTCGGGATTTGCTGATTTTAAAACACCATTTTCAGCCCCATTTGTTCCATTATTTCTTTCCATTCTCACTCAATACCTTTTTGAATACTTGGGCAAGATAAATGAAAATGGACAGAAAATAGGAAAGAACAAGGTTTTAAGCGCTTGGGTTTTTGCTTGAAAATATAAGAATGATGGCGTAATTTTGCATGAATGAGCAACATGTGTGAGTGTAAAAGCTAGAACAGATCTGAGCTACACGGCTCATGATTTGCAAGGTGAATATGTTAGTTATCTCAGGCGTGGTGTATGTGCCACAACAAAAATATAGTGGTTCACCGGCTGGGGAGCTCGGCTAACCCACTCTTCAATGAAGGCTCTTGCTCCTAGGATCTATATTCCTCTCAAGAATGTTTTTACAATATGCTTTTGATACAAGTAGGGTTCTCTACCTCTCGATGGAGGCACAATACAATATTTATAGTACAATTCCTATCTCTAGGGGATATCCAACGAGATCTTTGCCCTTCACCCATAGGATTCTCCTTGATTTTAGGGGAGGATCTTGGTTAGTTGAGATTTCATGCCTTGATTGTAGCTTCCTATTGATTTTGGGGCATCTGCTATTAGCTAACTGTCCCCTTCGTTTTTCCTCTATCACCTCGCCTGGGATGAGCTCTAGGTCTGTACCCTTGAGCTTAGGATACCCTATCCAACCTCCCTCCTAGGCTAACTTCTCTATCTGAGCTCATACTTAGAATATATTCTTGGTATCATCAGTTTCCCCCTAGCCCTTAGCCCAAGTGAGCTTGGGTAGGTTCTGAGCTGAGGTTTGCAGACCTCCGCGTGTGGACCTCAATTTGTGTGTGAACATGATTTTGACAATTTTTGGTAATCATTTGCTCCCTCGTTTCTCTTGCACATTCTCCACTTCGTGCCGTTAGCTTTAAATGTTCTTGAGTTGATGGAACGAGTCTCATTTTCCTCTTTGAGTTCTTTTCCTTTGAGCTCTTCATCTTCTTCGTCTTAGTTGTCTTTGGTTTTTCCCCAAATTGTCGGAGAACTTAGGGTTTTGCTGAACCATGGATTGATGAGCTCATCTCTTGTTCCGTGGTGAGCTGAAGAGTCTATCGATGTTTTTATGAGCTACAAAGATCTTCTAGCTCTTACGAGATGTGGAGTTCATCTTAGCTGAAAAGTTCATCCTGGGCTATGGAGCTCATTTTATGAACTGACGAGCTCATTGCGAGCTGTGGAGCTCATTTTTATTTTATGAACTGAAGAGTTCGTCTTGAGCTACATGACTCATCTTTGTTTTCTGAATTGCAGAGTTGTTCTTGAGCTACGTGGCTCATCCTTGTTTCATGAAAACTGACGAGTTCTTCGTGAGCTACATAACTCATCTTTGTTTTATGAACTGAAGAGTTCATCTTGAGCTACAAGGTTCATCTTTGTTTTCTGAACTGTAAAGTTGATCTTGAGTTACGTGGCTCATCCTGGTTTCATGAACTGACGAGTTCTTCGTGAGCTACATGGCTCATCTTTGTTTTATGAACTGAAGAGTTCACTTGAGCTACGTGGCTCATCCTTGTTTCATGAACTGACGAGTTCTTCGTGAGCTACATAGCTCATCTTTGTTTTATGAACTGAAGAATTCATCTTGAGCTACATGACTCATCTTTGTTATATGAACTGATGAGTTCATCTTGAGCTACGTGGCTCATACTTGTATCATGAAATGACGAGTTCTTCGTGAGCAACATGGCTCATCTTTGTTTTATGAACTGAAGAGTTCATCTTGAGCTACGTGGCTCATCCTTGTTTCATGAACTGACGAGTTCTTCGTGAGCTACATGGCTCATCTTTATTTTATGAACTGAAGAGTTCATCTTGAGCTACATGGCTCATCTTTGTTATATGAACTAAGAGTTCATCTTGAGCTACGTGACTCATCTTTGTTTTCTGAACTGTAGAGTTCTTCTTGAGTTACGTGGCTCATCCTTGTTTCATGAACTGACGAGTTCTTTGCGAGCTACATGACTCATCCTTGTTTTATGAACTGAAGACTTCATCTTGAGCTACGTGGCCCATCCTTGTTTCATAAACTGACGAGTTCTTCGTGAGCTACATGGCTCATCTTTGTTTTAGGAACCGAAGAGTTCATCTTGAGTTACATGGCTCATCTTTGTTATATGAAATGATGAGTTCATCTTGAGCTACGTGACTCATCTTTGTTTTCTGAACTGTAGAGTTCTTCTTGAGCTACGTGGCTCATCCTTGTTTCATGAACTGACGAGTTCTTCGTGAGCTACATGGTTCATCTTTGTTTTATGAACTGAAGAGTTCATCTTGAGCTACGTGGTTCATCCTTGTTTCATGAACTGACGAGTTCTTCGTGAGCTACATGGCTCATCTTTGTTTTATGAATTGAAGAGTTCATTTTGAGCTACATGGCTCATCTTTGCTACATGAACTAATGAGTTCATCTTGAGCTACGTGACTCATCTTTGTTTTCTGAAATGTAGAGTTCTTCTTGACCTGCGTGGCTCATCCTTGTTTTATGAGCTGAAGAGTTCATCTTGAGCTACACGACTCATCTTTGTTATATGAACTGAAGAGTTCATCTTGAGCTATGTGGCTCATCCTTGTTTCATGAACTGAAGAGTTCATCTTGAGCTACATGGCTCATCTTTATTATTATTATTTTTTTTAGCTATTTCAAGTAATCACCTAGGAAAAAAAAACTTGTCGTTTTATTGAGAATAATCTTATTACAGAAGAAACTTACTGAAAAAACTTCTTAGGATGCTCTGCATTCTAGGAATGGGGTAGAATTTTCCCTTCTTCTGTTTGCGCGAATGAGCTCCCTACTTTTGAAAATAGAGCCTCTTCACCGTTGATGTATTTTTCTGCCTTAGCCTACACCTCGGCCATGCTTGCCTGAGGGTTCTTTGATATTGAGAACATCAAATCCTTAGATTGCACTCCCAAACTAGCTATGAAAGCAGTAATGACGAACTTTTCGTTTGGGACGTCTACCTTCAGTGACTCCGAGTTGAACCTCTGAACATGAGATCGGAGGTTCTTTTGGGGTCCCTGCTTCACACTCAAGAGGTGGTAGCTCAGTTTTTTGTATATCTGAGCTCCTATGAACTGAGACACAAAGTATATGGAAAGCTCCTTAAAGGAGGAGGTCGAGGTTGGGGGGAGTCTATTAAACCAGGCTAGGCCGAGCCCTTCAACGTGATGGCAAAGGCTCTACATCGCACAGGGTCCTGATATCCGTGTAGTTCCATCTGGTGCTTGTAAGTGTTGAGGTGGTCCAAGGGGTCTTTTGTCCCATCAAATGCCTCTACCTCTAGCATTTCCAATTTTGGAGGAAGGGGAAAGCGTAACATGTCAGTGGTGAATGGGGATTCAGTCTGTTGCACCAGTATATTCATTGTGACCAAAAATTTACTTCTCACATCCTCCTTCATGCAGTCGAGCTCTTGCTGGATATCCTTGAAGCGTTGTTTCCAGTACTGTTCTCTTCTTTCCTGCTGATATGGGAAGAAATCACTCCTCTCGATCCCATCAATCTGACTTTGGACTTCTTCGTTATGGGCATTCCTAGGGGGTAGATGGGGAACCTGCCCCATAGTCTGGTTGTTTTCCCTCCTTCATTAACTTCTCTGAGAAGGTCGAGGTGTTGTTGTTCTCTATAAGGGAGGTTATTCTGGCCTTCTTGGGCCGGTCATGCCTCCTCTGGGTGTTTCAAGAGCTTCAAGAGCTCTTCATTTTGCTGCAGCAGGCATTGAATAACTACGCGAAGGGCCTCCAACTCGTTGTTTGTGGGGGATTGCCCATGGGTGGATTATCCTCTGGGACACGTTCGGGTTGTCCGCCGTTGGTAGTTTCCTGTTGATCCTGCATCCGTGTTGAATTTGTTTGACTTCTGCTCATGTTACGAGTTGAAGCCATCAGTCACTGAAAGATCAACGTACTTATAACAGGAACAGTCGTTCTTACAGACGGCGCCAAACTAATGGCGTAATTTCACGTGAATGAGCAGTATGTGTGAGTGTAAAAGCTAGAACATATCTGAGCTACATGGCTCATGATGCGAAAAGTGAATATGTTAGTTATCTCAGGCGTAGTGTATGTGACACAGCGAAAATATAGTGGGTCACCAGCTGGGGAGCTCGGCTAATCCACTCTTTAATGGAGGCTCTTGCTCCTAGGATCTATATTCCTCTCAAGAATATTTTTACAAGATGCTTTTGATACAAGTAGGGTTCTCTACCTCTTGATGGAGGCACAGTACAATATTTATAATGCAATTCCTATCTCTAGGGGATATCCAGCGAGATCTTTGCCCTTCACCCGTAGGATTCTCCTTGATTTTAGGGGAAGATCTCGGTTAGTTGAGATTTCATGCCTTGATTGTAGCTTCCTACTGCTTTTGGGGCACCTGCTATTAGCTAGCTATCCCCTTCGTGTTTTCTCTATCACCTCGCTTTGGGTGAGCTCTAGGTCTGTACCCCTGAGCTCAGGATACCCTATCCGACCTCCCTCCTAGGCTGACTTCTCTATCTGAGCTTATACTTAGAATATATTCTTGATATCATCAAAGAACATTACTTGGGATTCTTGGATCTACTTAGACATTTGAAGTTGGAGCTTGGGTTCTTGAGTTTTGGGGTCATTCTCCTATCTCTTGCATGTATATTAATGCATCTCATGTATGTTCGATATTTATTTGGTTAGTATGATCTAAATAAATGTTTTCATTATATGAGTCTTAATTAAATAATGAGTTTACTATGAATTTGTAAACCTATAAGTATTAAATAAATTTAGGTATTGTGGGTTTGAAACCCTAACTTGATTTTGTTATAGGTGTTTGATTGATTTTGGGTTCTTTAGAGTATATGTGATTTTGAATATAATGTATTTGATTTGTCTCTTAAGAATGGGTATGTTACTTTGTAAATGTGTATTTAAAAATTTTATGTCTATCATACGTTTGATAAAATGCCAAAGTGACTATAAGTACTGAAATTATGAATTTTGGAAAGATGTATTGATTCTTATGATATGGTTGAGTATATTTTACCATGATTTTGGGTATCGTTGAGTTATTTTAAAGTACGAAAATGGTGGTGTTGATGTATATAACTTCTCAATCATTTAATTTTTAATTTTTCCTATAAAAAGGTATAAATTATATTTTTGGGGTGTGTGTGAGTTATTTTGAAAATGAATTATGTTATAAATAAAAATGTGAGATTTTAGAAATCTACGTATTTTTTAAAAGTGCCAAAGTTGTGGTTGGTGATGGGAATAAAAGGTGGTCATGAAATTAAGGTGTGAAACTTGTATGCTCGGTACCGACAGGCAGAGAGTTAGTAGATGATTGGGGCCCTTGAGAGGGGTTGCCAAGACGGCTACTAGTCCTAGGAGGGATTGGTGATGGTAGTGATTTTTGGTGGTAGCCTTTGTGGCATCACAAGTTTTGTCCTGCACATCCCCCTTAAAAAGAAAGAAGGATGATGAGACCCAAGGGTGTAAGACCCAAAAAGTTCTTCGGGGATGGGTCATCTGTGAACCGGTGTTAGTTTGATGATATTTGTCTTTATAGGTAGCATACATGAAGTTTTGGTGCCAAGAAACCAATAGATCAATATTCCCAAAAAAAAAAACCTCTTGAGTGGGGTGAGGTAAGGTGATCTTGAGGAAAAAGTACGTAAAATTAATATTATTGAAAAATGTCCCGCACCAAGATACAATGGTAGGGAGAGCTTTGCTGCCTTTGTGGTCCTACCCAGCTCGAATCCGAATTAGTCGGAACCCAAAGTGACTTTTGGATACTAGATGGTCTGACAAAAAAAAAAAAAATATCCGGGATAGGACAAGTTTATGAAATTGTGTAAAAAAAAAACTTGCTACTTATCATGTACCTAGACCTATTGATAAATTATTTCATTACCTATCATTATGATTGTGAATTGTAGGTATTTGAAACATTGTATAGACTAGAGAAAATGATTATCTAACTGAGCGTGTGGTTGCTCACCCTTATCATTTAACATTTTTAGTTATGTGCATATGTTAGTGGACTACATAGTGGGAGTATTGAGATAGAAGATAATTGTTATAAATTTTATATATTTAGTTAAAGCATGTAAAGAACAATATACGATGATATATATTATTGACGATTTGTAAGTGATTTTGTAAACCAACACACTCTTATTTTTATATAGCAAATACTTATTTTTGAAATACTAATATAGGTGATTAGGTATGCATGAACCCTATAGATTGTAATAGTTAGAATAAATACTAGTGAGACAAATTGATTTTGAAATTTAATTTTCGGAGGTGTTCAAGGTTGATAAGGGTAACTAAATAAAATATTAATTTTTTTATAACAAAATAATATTATCATTGAACCTGAGAGATCCGAAAAACTTGGAATAGCCGTTTAGCACATATAGTGGTTTAGAAGAATAAAATAGTAATTTTAGTGTTTCGAGTGTAAATTTACTTTATTTTTGAGATAAATCATAAAACTAATTGTTTTTAGGTTAAAATAACAATGAAAAGGAATTCGGAACGTAAAAAAATCTTAGGGTAGTCATATGAATCAAATTGGAGATTTTTAGTGCCAAAATCGTAATTTTAGAGAAAACCCAAATTTCAGGTCACGAACAGTAACTTTCGGGATTGATGTGTTTAAAACATAGATTTAATCCCATTTTCTTCCATTCTTTCATTTCACTCTCACCCCAAGCCTCTTTGAACCCTAGGAGAAGATAAAGGGAAAAAGAAAATGAAAGAAAAAAGTCTCTGAAGCTTGAGTTTTGCTTGGAATTATTGATTTCTAGGTAGGCGTTTCTTCCTATTCTCTTACATTAAGGCTAAGGTTTGTATATATGTATGTTTTGACTCTAAATCCTATTTATATGTCATGGAATTCTTGATTCTTGATATTATTGTAAATATTATCATGTTTTAAACAAATCTGTGGTTGGATTGCCATGAAATCTTTTTTCTTGTTTTAAAACCGTAGTTTTCAAGAAAAAAGAATTTTTCTCTTGATTTTTCTTTTGTTCTTGATTTTAAAACTCTAGTGCTTGATATTGAACAATAAAATGGTATTTTTTTAGGATCTCTTGCATATTTTCTTAATTTGTTCAATTAGAATAATACATGTGAAATTTGAGATTTTAGATTTTACTAGTGATTTGATAAATTGGCTGGTATTACATCTCTTGTGTGGATGTTTGGATGACCATGAGTGGCCATTGACCGGGTATCATTGAGTGGGTAGATTCATTTTTTACTCCATGTGGGTTTGAATTTTTCCTATCACTCGTAGTGGGGTTGGTGCCTTACGAGGACCAAACTACTATTTGCTCACGAGTATCGAGACTGAGGGTTAGTATACTATTCTTAGGTTGAATTCGTCATTTCCAATATGTTAGAATGCACCCTTCCTAAAGTTGTATATCCTTGAGAGGATTTGAGTGTGTGTGTGGGCTAGAATATTCTCGATGTGTTTATTCATGCGATATCATATATCATACCTGAGATACATGGGGGACTATTGTTTATTGTGCAAATGGTTGGTTATGGTTTATTGTGGAAATGAGTCTATTGTGGATTTATTGGGGAAATGGTAACTCGTTGGAATTGTTATTTTTGGGAATTAGTTTTATTTTTCATTTAATCATTGCTATTGTGTATACTTGAGATCCATTGAAATGTCTTTGTTTTCCTTCAAAAGCTATATATGATATTTGTGAAATGAGACCTACTGTTTTATATGCTTTCAAAACCTTGTTCGAGTTTGGGAGGATTTTTCTACAGAGCTTAGTGCTCATCCCCTACAAACAATATCTTTTTCAGATTATGTTCTAGAGTAGGAGCTCGGAGTTGATGAGTCGGTACATTGAAAAGCTCCAATAGATGGGAACATGAATCCCGAGACAATTTGAAGTCTAATATTTTCGTTATTAAGTTACAAGATAATAGTAGATTTGTTTTTGTATGTAATTTCCATAATTGGGCACATCATTTTAGATGATGGTGTATATATTGTGGATGACAAATGAAATTCTCTATTGTTATGAAGTCAATTTAGTTGCTCTCATGATGTGAATGGTTTTAGATAGTAATGTCGTCCAAAGGGGATTTAGGAGCATTACAAACCGAACTCATATGGACTGTTTTAATGTAAAAGAAAAATTGCATGTGGTTATATGAGTATGAAAAAATAGATCCAGTGTGGTCAATGTTAACTTATAAATGGACCCAATATGGTCAATATTTATTCATAAATGGACCCAGTGTGATTAATTTAGTATAATTACACATGTTGTGTTTTGGGTAGAGCTCCCCGTACAAAAGAGACTTTATCCGAATTTTATTAAATTAAGGTCCCCCAGTTTTTGGGTCGTTATAGGTTTGGTATCAGAGCCTAGGAATTAAGTCTTACATGGGAGTTGTAGGTTATGAATTACCACTAGAAAGGTAGGATTTGGTTGAATGAAATTGTTGATTTAAATTTTATACAAGCGTTGTGCTTTAGATTAAAGTGATAGTTAGGATGTCTTGTACATCATGTAAAACTAAATTGTAATGTACAGGATGGACGGTGGACGTGCACATGGGCGTGGGTGTGGTGGCCCAACTAACCCACCACTACGACCTCCCGATGCCATGAATGACATATACTAATGCTTAAGGGAGCTAACCACTCTGGTGCAATGCCAAAATGGAAACAACAACCACAACGGGAGAGTTTATCAATTAGCTCAGGAACCGGGTAATGAGGACGAAAATCGAAGGATGATAGTTCTTCAAGAATTTTTGAGGCAACAACCACTTACTTTTCAAGGAATCTCTCACCCCTTGGATGCGGATAAGTGGATTTATAGGGTGAGGAAGATATGTGATGGCATGGGAGTTGCCGATGATTTGAGGGTTGTTTTGGCTACATACCTATTAGAGGGGGAAGCAGACCATTAGTGGGACTCGATAAAGAGAAGAAAGAACATTGATGCGCTTACTTGGGAGGAGTTTAGCCAAATCTTCTAGGATAAGTACTTTCCTGAATCGGTTAGGGACATGATGAGTGCAGATTTTCTTGCTTTACGACAGAGTAGCATGACGGTGACGGAATATGAGAGGAAGTTTGATAAGCTACTTGCTATGCCATGAAGTTCATATCTACTGAGGCTAGGAGGACCAAACGATTTGAGCAGGACTTGAGGCCTGCTATCAGGGAGAAGCTGGTGGCTCACAAGATCCGGGACTATGGGGATCTTGTTGATAGAGCTGAACTAGTGGAAAGAGACACAGAGGACAACCAGCGGTGACAGAACTTCACGAGGGGAGGTCCAATCCGGATGGGTGCTAGCAGCAGTGGAGTGTAGAGGACAACACCATACCGTCGCCCAGACCAAGTGGTTGGATAGAGACTTCAGACAGTTCGAAGAGATGGGGTTATTCAGATTAGAGCAGGCACTGACCCGCGTTAGTGCTTTGCATGTGGAGATTTCAGACACTTCAAAAATAACAGCCCATCATCTTTAACAAAGAACAATCAAGCAATAAGACAATTAAATGCAAACAAGCCCCTACTACAGAAGTCACTGTAATAGAGACCGTTAAGAGTTCTTGTCCCAGCGGTGCCAATTAGAGGGGAGTATTTGCTTTGACCCAATCGGAGGAAGTCGTTTTCAATGCAGTTATGGAAGGTATCATTCTTCTTTATAATTCTTGAGCTCGAATTTTATTTAATCCCGCTGTGACTCATTCATTCATACGCACTATATATGCTCTTAATTTGGGATTGAAATTTGAGAAGTTAGAACTTGCCTTAAGTATTGACATGCCTATGAGAGAACGATTGAATACTAGAAGGGTGTGTCGAGGTTGTGTGTTTCGAATTGGGCAACAAAAATTGATTGAAGATTTGGTTGCGTTAGACATGAAGAGGTATGATATAATATTTGGGATGAACTTGTTGTCCACTAACTCTAGAATAGTTTTAAACTTATGATAGAACTCATATAAACTCTTTCAATGTTTTTCGACCTTTTGGATTTGATGAAAACCTTATTTTGACCTAAAAATATTCATAAAATTACTTAACCACCCTTCTCAAACTTAAACATCTCCAAAACTCAATTGACCCCAAAAGTAAATATGCGTGAAACTCAAACTTCATAATCAATTATTTAATAATGATTCTAAATTTCTACCCTTATTTTATTCATCTTAGGAGAACTTTAAAGATAATATTGATTATCTTTATTCAATTTTTATTACAAGTTCTTACAACATCCTAGTCCGATTCTACCTCAAAAGTCTAGGGGAATGGTGATGAGGTCTATCCTCTCACAACCTAGAATTTGAGGCAATGTGGAACATTGCTTCCTATACCAGTATAAATAAAGGTTCCAGGTACTAGGTAATTCATTCAATCTAAGCCAATTCACTCAATACTACACTCTGACTTGCGATCTAACTTAGACATTGGAGTCCCTTTGACCGCCTTTGGTCATGAGTTCACCTAGGTGTATTCTTGTCTTGTCTTGTAGGTTCAATGAGGCTTCTACACCATCCCCTCCGTCCGTACAACGTGGTTAGCCCTTGTGTGAAATTATTCCAGCACAATAGACGCCGTTTTGTGGGAAACGACTAAGTTTTCTACCAACCAAAAAGCCTTGAACCATATTCGGAGAGAAAAACCTTGATCTAGCATCCGGCTGCATGAAACTTCTACTACCCTCAATCCTCAAAGATCCCACTAAATACGACTAACTATTATATGAGGACGTATTACCATGTTATAAACAAGAGCACTCTAGAGAAAAAGTTCCTTCTCATCGCAACCTACCTGCCCTCGGTGAAGAAGGTGGGTTAGCTACCAAGAAAAATTATCAGGAATCAATAAAAAATAAGACGGAGGAGTTAGAAACCCTCAAGCAAGGGCTCTTTCACCAAAAGGGGAACAAACCTGCTAGCCAAGTTGAACGCCTGCCTAGTTAAAAATGACTACCATAACAGTCGCTTTCATGAGGCTTACTCTACCAATCGTAGGATTAAGTCTATGGTAAGGAGCTATTCGACCCATGGTTGCTGTCAAGGAAGGAAGGAAGGTATTCATCAAGATGCTCTACTTCTCAATGCTTTCCTAGGGACCTTTCACCCATAAAGTACCCCTCGTTACTAGAAGAAGAGGGGCAAACCATACAAGGAAGACTGCACTACAGAAAGTATAGAAAGACATGGGAGTTCAAACCATCACTTTATACGAGATGATTGATAAGAAGATTATAGAAGATTGAAGCATAGGTGCTCTAAACCAGCCCGTGAAGTGGTCACCTGATTCCTGATTGTAACATAACTTCGCCCAAGATGATCTCATATATTCAATGAAGAAGAGGGCAAGACAGACCCTCATAAAAATGATCACTACTTCTTTTGTTCAGTCCATACGAGAATTTGAGCCCCCATGTAAATTTTTTCCTCCATCATTTGAGTTATTTGATGGAAAGTATGATCCCTTCATCCACATTAGGGCCTTTACTAATAAGATGACACTCTGGACAAGCAACGATGTGTTGGCGTGTAAGATGTTCACCTCTAATTTGGGGAGGTTAGCTTTTAAGTGGGTTCCATGGGATGCCCTTGAATTTGATCTTCTCTTGGGAATAACTCATAGGGGAGTTTGTCTCTTGATTCATAGTCAATAGTCATGAGCCAAAGATCATTGATATATCTTGGCGCTACGCTAAAAACGTGGAGAGACTATGTGATTATGCCACGAGGTACTTGGAAACCTATACTGACATAAAAAAATGCGATGAGAAGACCGCAACTATCTCTTTTTGTTTGGCCTCTACGAGAAAAGTGAATTGAGGAAGCACCTCACCATGTGGCCTCCCCAGAGTATGTCTGTGACGTCCCAAAATCTGGGGGTCCGTTAATTACCCATCAACTCGTGGAATACTCGTGGATACCGAGTAACTCGATATCACACCGTTAGGACCCGTTTATCAGGGTCCTTAATTTAACAAAAAATCGAGCAGAGTCTCCTTTGTACGGGAAACTCTACCCAAAATACAACCTGTGCAATTATACAATCATACGACCCATCCGAGGCATAATATAAAACACTGACCACAACAAGTACATTTATCTATACTTTTGACGCCCTTAAAACCGGGGTTCCTATGTCGATGTATGAAGTGTGAAATGACATGTAAAAGTGTAACATGACGTATAAAAGTGTAACACTGCAATGTACCATTATAACCTATTAAAACATCACACCTATACATCAAACATAGTTAATATAAGTTCAAATTTCAATCCTTTTACATACATTACGTGCCAAAATTAAATTACAAGTCTAGTTTTACCAAAATAAATAAATTAAAAGCCACAAGTCGGCTTTTCTTCAACCATGGGGCCTCGATTGTGAGCCATCCGCTGGCGTATACCCCGCACCTGAAATATTTTCCCGTATAGGGCGAGCCACGCTCAATAGAGTATCTCCTATAGAGGCTACTCACCAACTTAAGTGCATATGAAATGTCACATGCAATTTCACAATAACAAAAATTCCAAACAAGAATATGCAATTCAATGTTAGAACTCTACCATACCATATCATGAAATGAGATGAGACTCACTAATGAAACCGTCATTTGACGAAAACATCCAACTTTCCCGAGCCCACCCATTAACCACCAAGTATGGTGTTTGATTAAACCATGCATACACACACCCACACTCATGCATAAAACCCATGAAAGTGATGTCTCCGTACAAATGCAATGTAATGAACCATTACAATACCAATGTCATGCACCATATGTAATGAGTGTCATATGAGCCACTTTAACCACATATCATGTCCCATATGTAATGAATGTCACATGGATGAATTTAACCATACATTTCAATGCACATGTGTAATGAAACCATCATTTGACGAAAACATCCAACTTTCCCGAGCCCACCCATTAACCACCAAGTATGATGTTTGATTAAACCATGCATACACACACCCACACTCATGCATAAAGCCAATGAAAGTGATGTCTCCGTACAAATGCAATGTAATGAACCATTACAATACCAATGTCATGCACCATATGTAATGAGTGTCATATGAGCCACTTTAACCACATATCATGTCCCATATGTAATGAATGTCACATGGATCAATTTAACCATACATTTCAACATGTATCATGGACAATTATATCATATGCTTATAATCTCCAAAAATTCATCATAATATCAATATGAACAATTTCAATATATCCCATGATCAATTATATAAAAATATATAGTTTCCATGGTCATCATAATGCTAACATATCATTAAGGATACATCAACATGACCTTTCAAATTGTAAATCACATTATAAGCATATGATTTCACTTTACCACATTATCCAATCATGTTATTTCATCAAACAACAACTTCAATCACTCAAGGCATTTAATCAAACACCTTCAAGGCACCACTCATGTTCAAGGCATTTAACATACACCTTCAAGGCACTACTTATGTAAACACATAATCATGTCCAAAATTTCACATTTTTCAAGAAACTACACTAAGTAATTTCTACATACACACTTTAAGATAGAATTTATTCTACCCATTTTACCATTTAAACCACAATAGGCAAGTGATTAAAATATCTAACCACCTACCCATCTCATGTAGACATCCTAGGTTGAAAATAAACCTAAGAAAGAGGAAACTCTACCTCTTGAATCGTAAAATACCTGTAAAAAACTTCAAGAACAAGATTCAAGCCCAAAACGTTGATTTCTCCAAAATTTTCCCTTTGGATCTTCGGTGAAATCCCTCGTTCTTGGTGTGTTTGTGTAGCTCTTGTCGAGGATAAAACTTTTTGTTCTTGGTCCAAGTTGATTTGACCAAAGCTTAGCCCTAGATCGCAAAAAGAAAGACTTGAGAACCCTTGTTTTCTCTCTTTTGCTCTCTCTATTGTCTAACGTGCAGAATAGCAGAGAAGCCAGTAGAAAATGATCTGAAAAATCAGATTTTAACACCTATTTATAGTCCCAAACCCTTGGCTCACAATACGCCACATAACCCCTATTTCCGGGTCCGTTTTTGCCCTGAAATGATTAAATTTCGTACCGATTTAAGCTCAAATATTTTAAATGATATTTACCTAAATTAATTTTTCAAATTTCAAAATTTTCTTAAAAATTTTGTTTTTGGGGGTCATCGGACGCTTGTTGCCTCGAAAAACGTAAAAATTTTGACTATATCGAAATTCGATGAAATTTGACAAGGTAACTAGATTTCGTGATAAGCATCCAACGATGAAGTCCATTGTGTCATATGAGTTCTAGAGAATACATATTTTAAATCCACATTCTAGTGACATATTACCATTTTGCCTTTTTTTCAGGAAAAAAATTAAAATTTTTCCCTGGTTTGATAATGTCATACTTTCAAGAGCATATCAAGAGGTACGTGAAGGAGGTGGAAGATGTAACACCCCGTATTTTCTTTTTATATATTTGTATAGATGTATACATAATAAAATATTGTTGTGAATGTGTGAATATGTATAATAAGGGAAGGATAAACCATATAAATTTTTAATACTAGGATAAATACTCGAGATGCACATTGATTGGCAAGTTTGAGTTTTAAAGACGTTGAAACATGAAAATGGGGATTAGATGAATTTCTAAATACTTTTAGGTCAAGATAAGGTTTCCATTGAATCCGGAAGGTCGAAAAACCTTGGGAAAGGTAATAGGAAGTGCATTGGAAACTTGGAAGACGGAGGAAGACTCTGTCTGCTGAGTGGTACCGGTACTGGGTA
>CM042190.1:15930325-15983041 GCA_023539305.1 Ilex asprella | reverse complement strand
TTCTCTTTCTCTTACATTGAGGCTAGGTTTACTTATATGTATTCTTTACACTCTAAATTTTATATGTATGCTATAAATCATTGATTCTTGATATCCTCATGAATATTAACATGCTTTAAACAATATAAGTGGTGAGCCAACCATTAAACCCTAGTTTCCAAGAGAGATGAACTTTCTTTTCTAAATTTTGATTTACCCTTGATTTCAAAACCTTAGTGTTTCATATTGAAAAATAAAATGATGTTGTTGTGATCTCTTGTATTTTACATACTTAGTTATTGAAATTGTTACATGATAAATTTGGGAATTTTACTTATAAATTGGAGACTCTTGAAATTGTTGGGCATTTGAGAATATATTGGCTAACGTATGGCTTGTGTTGTGATTTGGATAAACCTTGAGGGTGAGAGGTTCCTTATAAGGATGCTCATGCCAAGAGAGGACAATTTGTAATATTATCAAGAGGTTCCTTATAAGGATGCTTGAATAACTCAAACCTTGAGGGTGAGAGGTTCCTTATAAGGATGCTCATGCCAAGAGAGGACAATTTGTAACATTATCAAGAGGTTCCTTGTAAGGATGCTTGAATAACTCAAACCTTGAGGGTGAGAGGTTCCTTATAAGGATGCTCATGCCAAGAGAGAACAATTTGTAACATTATCAAGAGGTTCCTTGTAAGGATGCTTGAAATAACTCAAATCTTGAGGGTGAGAGGTTCCTTGTAAGGATGCTCATTCCTAAGAGAACAATAGTATATCATGTGTTGGAAAAATAATGATATTTAAAATGGATGATTATGGGAATTGGTTGTTATGGTATATTTCTATTAGTATTGTTATTTAAACTTGAGATCCGTTGTTAAATGTCCTTGTTTTACTTCAAATATTATGTATGCTATTTGTGAAATGAGACCACCCCTTTTATATGTTTTACAAACCTTGTTTGAGTTTGGGAAGATTTTGCTACAGAGCTTCGTGCTCATCCCCTACAATTACATTTTTCAGATTTAGTGCTAGAGGAGGATTTCGGCATCGACGAGCCGGGATATTGGGAGGCTCCACTCGAGGGGAACCTAGATCCCGAGGTGGATATTTAGATCCATGATTTCTTTTGTACTAGACTAGAAAATTCTTTTGAACATTGTGTAGTCTAGTTTCTTTTGTAATTTTCGCTGCGCTATAATAGTAAACTTTTCATTGGGAATGTAAAGGCCAAAGATGTCATATTCTTTTGGGATATTGATGTAAATGTTATGAATCATGGCTATGAAGTATTCTTTATTGATGGTCTATTTTAGTGCTCTCATGGTATGAATGGTTATTGAATGTAATGCCGTCCAGGGTGTGTTTTGGGTTGTTACTTTTTTAGCTCATTGCAGTAAAACCTACTGGTAGGTTTCCATCGACCTAGTAGTAGATTTTACTAAAAATTGTCAGACTCTGCATGTAAAACTCTAAAACCTTGGGGGTCCTACCAAGCACACTTCCATGTGTCCTTGACACTCCTTACACGTTGAACATCCTTCCTCAACCTACATTGGACTTTTGGAGCGTTGGACATAAATGAAGAGACAGGAGAGAGAAGATTGCTAGGTGTGCAGGCTATGCCTACACCACCCTGTCCAGCCCATTCCTTGGCAGCCCTTAGTGATTGGGATCACATCACACAGCTAGGAGACACTCCATGGACGTTTTTGGAAGCCAAAGACTCCATTATTCAGCATTATTCCATACACATTGTAATATAGAGAGAGAGTCCAAAAAAGAAGATGAATAGTGCTAGAGAGAGAAGTTAAGATTTTTGCATTTTCTTCCACACATTGTCTTGTAATTTCTTGAAGAACCTTCTAAGCTTTGTCTAAAGTCTTTAATGTCATTTATTGCAAGTTGCTTTCAAGTTTAGTCTTTCAGTCAAGTTTTCACCATTAACGCATTTATTGTTCTTCATTTCTTAGTTTTAAAATGGGTATTTAATGCACTCTCTTTTAGCTTATGTTTAGTTTTGCTTTAATTGAGCTAAAATCTTTCATTGCCTGACACTTTCTTTCCTTTAATCATGAGTAGCTAAGTCTTTAAGTTGGCTAATCCAAGGGAGACCTCCTCTTAGGTATGCCATTTCAACTCATCTTCTTTTCTCCCCTCGGTGTACGATGGTTTGATTTGACTGAGTTGAGTGTGGACATGGTTGTGAGTCTTTGATATTCCGTAGACTAATCACGGGTTATACTTGGATCCTCACTTCCATCTTGTCCCTTCTTTCCCATGAATCAATCGTTCATCTATGCACCATCGGAGGAGGGTTTCGAGTTGACTTGACATTCCCATTGGAGCGAATCTTTTGGATTAGCCAACACTTGTTTCCCATTTCATTTTCACCAAAATATAAATCACAAACCTAACTTCAACAACAAAATATTTTTCACTTTTCCTCTTTTTTCCAAAATCACCTTCAACAGGATTCACCTCATTCCCTGAGGAGACGACATTGGAGTACTCTCCAAGTAAAACATGACACACAAAAGTCCTCTAGCTCTTGGGAAGCATTTTTGTTCATCGACATTCTACATTTCCACCATTCCATTTTATTTTTTCGTTGCCCTTTCTTTTGACATCATTCTTAGGGAGAGTGACACTCCCCCTTCATGCATACACCATACATATATCAAGGGATGATGTCCAGAGACTAGAGCAAACAACAACGAAAATCATCAAGCATTTTTTGTGCCATTATTGGGGAAGTCAAGAGTCGAATTACGAAGGTGATTTTCAGACAACGGAGGTAAGTCTTGTGATGTTTATCATGGGCTGAGGTATGTTGATCCTTGTATATACTTTTGTTGTTTATATCTTCATTTGTAGATAGTTTTGTTGGGACAAACAAACCGACCAGTTATACAACCCTTGGGCCCCAATATGAACATTGACCAAGACCCACATGAGGATGCATGTGATAATTTTGAGAATGTAGGTGTCAATCCAAACATGCAATGGGGTGGGGGAGGAAAAGAACCTAGAATATCCAATCCATGAATGCAATTTCTCTCTCCTATTAATGAAGGGAACAACATCCACATTGAGCCTCTAGCAAGGTCAAAGAGGGATTTCCTTCAACCCACACAAAGTAGCACACCCTCATGCATCCTCTTTCCGGCCTAAGCTCATCATTTCTTAGTTAAGCCGGGGATGTTGCAACTACTTCCCACGTTTCACGAAATCGAAAGAAGAACCCCTATTTGCACATAAGCGATTTCGAGGAAATAGTTGCGACCTTCCTCGCCAATCATGGTATGGAGGACATAGCTAGGCTAAAATTATTCCCCTCTTCTCTGAGAGATAAGGCAAAAATATGGCTTAACTCCTTGAGACCTCGATCTATAACATCTTAGAACCAAATGCTTTTCGAGTTTTTAAACAAAATTTTCCCGGTTCACAGAACCACCATTTTGAAAAAATAAATTCAAAACTTTTTTGGGGAAGCTCAATGAGCCATTCTACCAATGTTGGGATTGGTACAAGGAATTAATATAATCCATTTCACATGATGACTTTGAATCATGACAATTGGTTAATTTCTTCTATAAAGGAATCATACCGAGCCATAGACAATTCATTGACATGATGTGCAATGACGAGTTTTTAAACAAAGACCCCGATGAGGCCTTAGATTATAGTGATAAATTGACACAGAAAGCACAATTATGAAACATTACAGATCCCACCGATTTGCCAAAGTCTTTTCCTCAAGGGAGTAGTCAAACTCACGTGGGAGGGATTTATGACTTGAGAGACTGGAAAGACTTGCTTTCCAAAATTGCTAAATTGTCAAGGAAGGTTGAGAGTCTTGAAGTCAACAAGTGGCACGTTGTGTCTGATGTTTCAAAGATCGATGAGTTTTGCTCGATTTGTGAGAGTGTGGAGCATTCCATATTGGAGTGCCCCAACATTCAGGCACTTAAGGAAGTGTATCACGAGCAAGTCAATGTCTTTAACCAAACGAGACAATCATTCTCTCCACACTCAAACACCTATAATCCTAGTTGGAGCAATCACCCAAATTTTAGTTGGAGAAATGAGAATCCCACTCCTCATGGTTCTAATGCATACTCACCTCCCGTGCCTCCTAAGCAAGGACATTATCAAAGTCAAGGACAAACGTCTAGTTGCCAATACCTTCGAACCAATCCACAAGGGTATTCATCGAATCCACCACCATAATTTTTTTTTCAAGGACCATCTAATCCTCCCACCTATCAACCTCCCCATAAAAGGAATATGGAGGATGTGGTTCATGCTTTCATTCAAAGCCAAACCGCTATTAACAATTAAAATACCACAACTTTTAATGACATTAGGACCCAACTCACTAAGTTAACAAACTCAATGGGGGCATCACAACAAGAGAAGGGAAAATTCTCCGCTCAACCTAAAGAGAACCCTAGAGGTCAATATGTCATTGAGTCATCAAAGCCCTTAAGAGAGAGTTATGAGCAACTCAAGGCGGTTACCACCCTTCGTAGTGGCAAACAAATTGATAAAATCATTGTACTAAAGGCCTCACCTGTAACACCCCTCAACTTCTTTTATATGTGCATATATATATATATATTAATGAGTGTGATAAAAAGGTGGATATATGTAGTGACGTGTCTTTAAATCTTGGTAGATTTGAAAAGTAAAGTTTTAAAGGGGTAGTGGAAGTAATAGTGAAAATTTTGTTTTAATAGGTGAAAATATGAAACTTAAGGTCCTAGAACTTGTATTAAATAGGTTTGGTGCAGAAATAGGTGTTGGCTATGTATAAAATGGCTTTGGAAGGTTTAAAGATGGATTGGAAATGAAAAACGAAGAAAATGGCAAAAATTGGGCAAAATCGTACCGGTACTGAACTGTACCCGTACTGCGTACCGGGGCAAACTGGTCCAGAGAGTTCGACGTACCGGTACTGCGTACCAGTACAGCCAAAAGAATTCTGAAACTTAAATGTCGCTATCTTGGTCCGATTTTAGCCTTATAAATACCCAAGGTCACCTATTTTGACTCCATTTCAGCCCTCCAACCTTAGAAACCCTAAGAGAGAAAGAAAGGAAGAGAAGAGAGGAAGAAAGGAAGAGAAAAACAAGAGTTTAAAGGGGTTACCCAAGATCTAAACCTAGCTTCCAAGAACACAAGGTAGGGGTTTTCTCTCATTCACTTGCATTGAGGCTAGGGTTTACTTATATGTACTCTTTCCATTATAAATCTTATATGTATGGTATAGATCATTGATTCTTGATATCCTTATGATTATTACCATGCTTTAAACAACATTAATGGTGGGTAACCATTAAATCCTTGTTCTTTGCTAAAAAACCCTAGATTTCAAGAGAGATGAACTTTTCTCTAAAGTTTGCTTCATTTCTTAATTTCAAAACTTTAGTGTTTCACATGGAACCATAAAATGATGCTTTGGTGATCTCATGTACTTTTTTTAGATGGTTGTTGAATTGTTGCATAATATATTTTGGAAATTTTGGATAAATGCTTGTAAATAGGGATGAATGTTGAAATTGTATGCTTGGTTAGGTTGTTTGGGGATGCACATCAGTGAGAGGTTCCTTGTAAGGATGCTCGCTCTTTCTCAAGAGGTTCCCGGTAAGGATGCTTGAGAAATAAGTCCGTTATAGTGAGAGATTCCTTATAAGAATGCTCACCTCTTTCCAAGAGGTTCTCAGTAAGGATGCTTGGGAAGCAATGTAGTGATTAGTGGGAGATTCCATGTAAGGATGCTCACCCATTCTCAAGAGGTTTCCGGTAAGGATATTTGAGAATCAAAGGTGACCGAAAAGGGGGGGTGGAGGTTACCCCAAAGCATGCCACCTACCAAAAGAATTGTTGAAAATTGTTTATGACCATTAATCATTATTATGTGTATGAGGTGCTCATTTAGTCATTTAAGTAATGTGTTTAAATAAACTTGAGATCTTTTTAAATGTCACCGCTTTCTTTCAAATTATGTATCTATGTTATGTTCAAAATGAGATCGACCGTTTTAAATACTTTTCTAAACCTTGTATGGGTTTGGGAGAATTATTCTACAGAGCTTCGTGCTCACTCCCTACCGCTGACATTTTTCAGATTACCCACTAGAGGAGGACGTGAGGGTCAAAGAGCCCGCTACCTGGGAGACTCTAATTGACGGGAGTGGGGATCCCAAGGTGGACACATAGAGCGACCTCCATTCCTTTTCTACTAGACTAGGAAATTGTTTTGGAACAATGTAAAGTTTAGTTTATATTTTGTTATATTCCGCTGCACTACATTTGTTAATTTTTGGGAATGTAAAGGCCAAGATGGGTCAATTCTTTTGGGACAATATTGTGAACATTTTATATTTTTGAAGAATGAAATTTACTTATTGATGAATTATTTAGCGCTCTCATGATGTAAATGGATGTTAGAAGGTAATGCCGTCTAGGGTGTGTTTTGGGGTGTTACAGATTTGGTATCAAAGTCTAGGCTTTAGGTCTTACATGGGAGCTGTAGGTTATGGATTCACACTAGAGAAATAGGACTAGGTAGAAAGATATTGTTCGGTCTTGCTTTGTAGGAACCATAGACTTTAGATTAAAGTAATATTTAGGATGTCTTGTACATCAATGAACTAAATTATAAATTGATGTGCAAGATGCACGGAGGAAGAGGACATGGACATGGCCGTGGACGAGGACGTGGTGACCAAGCACCCCCTCCTCTGCCACCACCTCCCGATGCCATGAATGACATTTATCAGTGTTTGAGGGAGCTCGCCGCTCCGGTAAAGCACCAGAATGGGAACAACCATAATGGAGGAGCTCATCCTTTGGCTCAAATGCCGGGCAACGAGGACGGCAGCTGAAGGATGATAGTTCTTTGGCAATTCCTGAGGCAACACCCGCCTACTTTTTCAAGGGAGCTCTAACCCTTTGGATGCGGATAAATGAATCTGGTGAGTGAAGAAGATTTGTGAATGCATGGGAATTGCTGAGGATTTACGGGTTGACTTGGCGACCTACCTATTTGAGGGGGAGGCCGACTATTGGTAGGATGCCATAAAGAGGAGAAGGGACACCGACACCCTCACTTGGGAGGAGTTCGATCAACTCTTCCAAGATAAGTATTTTTCGGAATCATTCAAAGATCGAATGAAGACCGATTTTCTTGCTCTATGACAAGGCAGCAAGTCTATGGCCGAGTATGAGAGGAGGTTTGATGAGCTATCCCGGTATGCTGCGGAGTTCATTTCTAGGGAAGCCAACAGGGCCAAGCGCTTCGAGTAGGGCTTGAGGCCGGTCATCCGAGAGAAGTTGGTGGCTCTCAAGATTCGGGACTACGTGGATAATGTTGATAGAGCTACACTGGGGGAGAGAGATATAGAGGATGGTCAGCGATGATAGAGCTTAGTGAGAAGAGGTCCGATCCTGACGGGTGCTAGCATTAGTGGGGCACAGAGACCGACACCATACTGTCGCCCAGACCAGACAGGTGGACAACGACTTTTGACAGCCCGCGGAGATGGAGACACTCAGACTAGAGCCGGTATTACCCCGCGATCCTGCTTTGCATGCAGAGGTGTGGGACATATTCGGATGCATTGTCCAGTTTTTCCACCTCAGGGGCCTATCCAGACAACCAGACACATGCCAGCAGCCCAACCACCACCACCGAGGCCTGCACTGCAACGACCGATACAAGCTCAAGCCCCTGACAACGTCAACTAGGGGCGAGTATTTGCCTCCAACCAACCGGAGGAAGATGCCTCCAATACAATTGTTGAAGGTATAATTCTTCTTTATAATTCTTGGGCCCGAATCTTATTTGACCCTGGTGAAACACAATCATTTGTACGCACGACATATGCACTTGATTTGGGATTGAGTTTCGCGAAGCTAGAGCATGTTATGAACATTAGCTTGCCCATGGAGAACGGTTAGATACTAACCGAGTCTGCAAGGGTTGCGTACTTCGCATTGGGGA
This sequence comes from Ilex asprella, assembly GCA_023539305.1. Lineage (NCBI taxonomy): Eukaryota > Viridiplantae > Streptophyta > Magnoliopsida > Aquifoliales > Aquifoliaceae > Ilex > Ilex asprella. The sequence goes on along the minus strand of CM042190.1, from coordinate 15,975,050 downwards.
ACACAAATTGATTGTGAATTTGATTGCTTTAGAGATGAAGGGGTATGACGTGATTTTCGGGATGAACTTGTTGTCCACTTTTCGAGCGGTAATGGATTGCTTCCGCAAGCGGATTACATTTCAGTTGCCGGGAGGAGTCGTTTTCAGTTTTGTGAATAACCGAGATTCTTCCTATCCATTTCCTACTACGGGTAGAAGGTTCTTAAAGCCGAAAGTGGGAAATCATTTGAGTTTCTTAGCTAGCTTGATAGGAGATGACAGGGATAAAATCTATACGGATGTGGTGTTAATTGTATCAGAGTTTTCGAATGTTTTTTTCGAGGAATTACTCGGATTATCACCACCTAGAAAAATTGAGTTCAAGATCGATCTCTATTCGGGAACTGAACCCATATCCATTGCTCCCTACCAAATGGTACATTTGGAGTTGAAGGAGCTAAGGAAGCAGTTGGATCACTTGTTGGCGATTAGGTTTATCCGTCTAAGCACTTCACCCTAGGGAGCCCCGGTCCTCTTTGTGAAGAAAACGAATGAGACCCTACGGCTGTGCACGGATTACTAGAGGTTGAATCGGGTTACCGTGAAGAATAAGTATCTGTTGTCGAGAATTAATGACTTATTCGATCAGTTGAGGGGTTCGAAGTATTACACTAAGATTGACCTTCGCACAGGGTACCATCAATTACGGATCCAAGAGGAGGATATTTCTAAGACTGTTTTTCGTACCCGATATGGTCATTTTGAGTATACGGTGATGCCGTTCGGACTGACGAATGCACTAGCAACCTTCATGGATTTGATGCACAGAGTCTTCCGGCCTTACCTCGATCAATTTGTCATTGTGTTTATTGATGACATATTGATTTACTCACAGACTCAGGAGGAACATACTCGTCATCTCTCTATGGTGCTACACACATTAAGAGAACATAAGTTATATGCGAATATGAGAAAGTGTGAGTTTTGGATGAAGGAAGTGAAGTTCCTTGGCCATGTTGTGTCCGAGCAAGGGGTAGCGGTTGATCCTGCAAAGATTGAGGCCGTGATGAAATGGGAACCACCAAAGAATGTGACAGAAGTGTTTAGTTTTCTGGGCTTGACAGGTTACTATCGGAGGTTTGTGGAAGGGTTATCTAAGCTAGTGATGCCGATGACTCGCCTTACGAAGAATGGAGAGAAATTCTTGTAGACTCAAGCGTGTAAGCTAGCCTTTCGCACCTTGAAGGAGAAGTTGACGATGGCTCATGTCCTCATTATTCTGAATAGTGGAAAAGGATACGATGTTTACACCGATGCTTCACTACGAGGCTTGAGATGCTTTCTAATGCAAGGAGAGAAGGTAGTTGCCTACGGCTCTAGGCAACTCAAGGTTCATGAATAGAACTATCCCACCCATGACTTAGAGCTTGCCGCTGTGGTCTTTGCTCTTAATTTGTGGAGGTGTTATTTATATGGAGAGAAATTTCAAGTGTTCTCTGACCATAAGAGCGTCAATTATATCTTCACACAGAAAGACTTGAATCTCTGACAGAGAAGGTGGATTGAGTACTTGGAAGATTATGAGTTCACGCTCAACTACCATCCATGGAAGGCCAATGTAGTTACTGACGCTCTTAGTAGGAAGTCTCGGGGTTAAATCAATTCTCTTGCGGTAAATAGGTGAAAAATAATTGATACATTAGAGGAGTATGATCTATGGCTGGATAGGCCGGAGTATCAACCATATCCATTCAACCTTGTAGCTCAACCGACGTTTTGGCGACGGGTAGTGGAGTTACAATACCTGGATTCGGAACTCGATGGGATTAGAGCCCGATTAGAGAATAGAGAAGCGATTGAGGGATGCTCAGGGAAGAATGGAGAGTTGAGATATAGGGAGAAGCTATGTGTTCCTGATGACTCATCTTTAAAGGAGGAGATACTTGGAGAATGTCATCGCTCCAAGTTTGCTATCCACCCCAGTAGCACAAAAATGTATAGGTACATGAAGCGTCAGTATTGGTGGAGGGGAATGAAGCGAGATGTGGCCAAGTATGTGGCAAAATGTACAGTGTGCCAACAGGTAAAGATTGAGCATCAAAGACCAGGAGAAATCCTACAGTCGTTGCCTATTCCAGAGTGAAAGTGGGATCACATCACCATGAACTTCGTGTTGGGTTAACCACGGACGTCCTGCGGGCATAATGCAGTGTGGGTCATTGTGGATAGACTCACCAAGTCCGCTCATTTTTTTGGGTATGAAGACCATAGATACATTCGAGACTTTGAGCCAGATGTATATCCATGAGATAGTGAGGTTACACGGCGTTCCGCTCTCGATTGTGTCGGATCGTGACTCTAGGTGTGTGGCGAGATTTTGGCAGAGTCTATTACAAGCGATGGGGATGGAGTTACACTTCAGTATGGCTTTTCATCCCCAAACGAATGGCCAATCCGAGAGGGTGATACAGATTGTGGAGGATATGTTACGCTCTTGCGCGTTGGACTTTAAGGAGAGTTGGAACGACCACTTACCGTTGGTGGAGTTTGCTTATAACAACAGCTTCAAGCAAGTATTGGGACGGCACCGTATGAAGCCTTGCATGGAAGGCCATGTCGATCACCGACTTGTTGGTTAGAAGCGGGCGAGAGTAGTTAGTTTGGATCGGACATTGTTCGAGAAACTATGGAGAAGATTCAACTCATCCAAGAGAGGCTACGGATGGCGCAAAGTAGACAGAAGAGCTATGCGGACCACAGATGAAGACCCTTAGAATTCAAGGTGGGAGACTACGTATTTCTCAAGGTGTCACCCAAGAAGGGTGTGTTTCGATTTGGCAAAGAAAGGAAAATTAGCACCAAGATATATCGGACTGTTTGAGGTGATCAAAGCAATAGGCAAAGCGGTGTATCAATTGCAGTTACCAGCTTAGTTGTTGGGGGTACATGAGGTGTTTCACGTGTCCATGTTGAGAAAGTGCCAATCGGATGCAACGCCCGTCGTAGACTTGGAAGATATTGAAATTCAAGACGGAGCAACCTATGAAGAACAACCGATGAAGATTCTCGACATCAAAGAGAAGGTGCTCTGCAACAAAGCCATCCGACTAGTGAAGGTTTTGTGTCAACACTAGGGAGTGGAAGAAGCTACCTGGGAACCGGAGCTAGAGATGCGGGAGAAGTATCCAAATTTGTTCGCTATTTGAGGTAAGTTTCGAGGATGAAACTTTCTTTAAGGGGGGGATTGTAACACCCCACATCTTCTTTTATATGTGCATATAAATATATATATATAAATATATATATATATATATATATATATAGTAAAGAGTGTGGTAAAAAGGTGGATATGCGTAGTGATGTGTGTTTAAATCTTGGTAGATTTGAAAAGTAAAGATTTAAAGGGGTAGTGGAAGTAATAGTGGAATTTTTGTTTTAATAGGTAAAAATATGAAACTTAAGGTCCTAGAACTTGTACTAAATAGGTTTGGTGCAGAAATAGGTGTTGGATATGCATAAGATGGCTTTGAAAGGGTTTAAGATGGATTGGAAATAAAAAACAGAGAAAATGGTAAAAATTGAGCAAAACCGTATCGGTACTGTGTACCGGAGCAAACTGATCCAAAGAGTTCGACGTACCGATACAGCATACCGGTACGGCAGAAAGAACTCTGAAACTTAAATGTCGCGATCTTGGTCCGATTTTAGACTTATAAATACTTAAGGTCGCCTATTTTGACTCCATTTCAGCCCTCCAACCTTAGAAACCCTAAGAGAGAAAGAAAGGAAGAGAAGAGAGGAAGAAAAGAAGAGAAAAATAAGAGTTTAAAGGGATTACCCAAGATCTAAACCTATCTTCCAAGAACACAAGGTAGGAGTTTTCTCTCATTCACTTGCATTGAGGCTAGGGTTTACTTATATGTACTCTTTCCACTATAAATCTTATATGTATGATATAGATCATTGAATCTTGATATCCTTATAATTATTACCATACTTTAAACAACATTAATGGTGGATAACCATTAAATCTTTGTTCTTGGCTAAAAAACCCTAGATTTCAAGAGAGATGAACTTTTCTCTAAAGTTTGCTTTATTTCTTAATTTCAAAACCTTAGTGTTTCACATGGAACCATAAAATGATGCTTTGGTGATCTCATGTACTTTTCTTAGTTGGTTGTTGAATTGTTGCATAATATATTTTGGGAATTTTGGATAAATGCTTGTAAATGGGGATGAATGTTGGAATTGTATGCTTGGTTGGGTTGTTTGGGGATGCACATGAGTGAGAGGTTCCTTGTAAGGATGCTCGCTCTTTCTCAAGATCTTCCCGGTAAGGATGCTTGAGAAATAAGTCCATTATAGTGAGAGGTTCCTTATAAGGATGCTCACCCCTTTTCAAGAGGTTCTCGGTAAGGATGCTTGGGAAGCAATGTAGTGATTAGTTGGAGGTTCCATGTAAGGATGCTCACCCATTCTCAAGAGGTTCTCGATAAGGATTGTTGAGAATCAAAGGTGACCAAAAAGGGGGGAGGGTGGAGGTTACCCCAAAGTATGCCACCTACCAAAAGAATTGTTGAAAATTGTTTATGACCATTAATCATTATTATGTGTATGAGGTGCTCATTTAGTCATTTAAGTCATGTGTTTAAATAAAGTTGAGATCTTTTTAAATGTCATCACTTTCTTTCAAATTATGTATCTATGTTATGTTAATAATGAGACCGACTATTTTAAATGCTTTTCTAAACCTTGTATGGGTTTGGGAGAATTTTTCTACAGAGCTTCATGCTCACTCCCTACCGCTAACATTTTTCAGATTACTCACTAGAGGAGGACGTGAGGGTCGAAGAGCCCGCTACCTGGGAGACTCTAATTGACGGGAGTGGAAATCCCAAGGTGGACACGTAGAGCGACCTCCTTTCCTTTTGTACTAGACTAGAAAATTCTTTTGGAACAATGTAAAGTCTAGTTTATATTTTGTTATATTCCGCTATGCTACATTTGTTAATTTTTGGGAATGTAAAGGCCAAGATGGGTATATTCTTTTGGGACAATATTATGAACATTTTATATTTTTGATGAATGAAATTTACTTATGGATGGATTATTTAGCGTTCTCATGATGTAAATGGATGTTAGAAGGTAATGCCGTTTAGAGTGTGTTTTGGGGTGTTACATCACCCAAGGCCACTTTGCCAAAAGAAAATGAAGCGTTGGGTGACATCGAGGGGGGTGAGGTGAGTGATGAGGTGGTTGAGAAAGAAAACTTGAGTGATGGAAATGTGCATGTTTCTCCTAATACTGATACTTTTCCTAATCATTTGAAGCCATCCGTCAAGGTGATCAATTATGCTAATATACTTGAAATCTTTAAGTAGGTGAAGATCAACATCCCACTTCTTGATGCCATAAAATAAATTCCATCATGTGCAAGGATCTTGAAAGACTTGTGCACGGTAAAGAGGAGACTCAATGTCGATAAGAAGGCATTCCTCACTGAGCAAGTGAGCTCAATCTTGAGGACGAACACCCCATCGAAGTTTAAAGACCACGACTGCCTCATCATTGCCATAACAATTAGTGTATTATCGGGGTGGAGCAAACATTGCTTGATTTGGGTGCTAGTGTGAACCTCCTTCCATACTCGATGTACTAGCAAATTCAGCTCAAAAAAATGAAGCCTACTTCAATCACACTTCAACTGGTGGACCGTAGTGTCCGAATACCAAGGGGAGCAGTTGAGGATGTTTTAGTGTAAGTTGATAAATTTTACTTTTTTGTTGATTTTATTGTACTTGACACTCACCTGGTTGTAAATCTTAGCTCCCAAATCCCTGTAATACTTGGAATACCTTTTCTTGCCACATATAATGTTGTAGTTAATCGTAGAAACAGTCTTATGAAGCTAGCATTTGGGAACATGACTATGGATCTCAACATGTTAAACTTGTCCAAGCAACCGGGGGATGATGAGGAGGTGCATGAAGTCAATAGAATTGAAACCTTGGTGGAAGAACACTTGAAACTTTTGGGCATGTTAAAATTGAAATAAGAAGAGAATGTTGATCTAGAGGAAGTTGATGAGCAAGAGGAATTAGAAAGTTTGAAAGCGGTAGAAAAGTGGACTCCTACCTTTGAGAAGCTCCCACTCGAAGACAAGAAGATTTTTCCATCTAGTGATCAAAAACCCAAATTGGAATTGAAGCCATTACCATCCCATTTGAAATATGCATATCTTGGGGACGATGAGACATTTCCGGTGGTATGTAATGCCCCAAAAATTACCCTGGACGGCATTACTATCTAAAATCATTTACATCATGAGAGCAATTAAATAAATTTCAGCAAAAAGAAATATCGTTCATCATATATCATATCTACAATATTATCCCAAAAGAATAAGCCAAGCCATGACCACAATATTAAAAGAATAAGCCAAACTATGACAATTACATCCCAGAAGAATCAAAAGTAAACTTGCAGCGGAATAATAAAGTGTTAGACTTCACCTAGTCTCCAAAAGAAATTTCCTAATCTATTTCGTAGGAAAGTAAATCCCTAGGCATCCACCTTGAGATCCACGTGTACGTCTACTGGAACTTCCCAGGGTACCTATTCGTCAACGCTCGGTTCTTCCTCTAGCACATAATCTGAAAAATGTGTAATTTGTAGGGGGTGAGCACTAAGCTCTGTAGCAACATTCTTCCCAAACTTGAACAAAGTTTAGAAATCATATAAAACCGGTCGGTCTAATTTCGCAAATATCATATATCATTTTTTAACAAAAATAGAGACATTTTAATAGATCTTAAGTTTACACAATTGTAATAATTAAATGGAAACAATAAACTACATTTCTCAACAATAAACAATTTTTTGCTGCAACTTCCAGTGAAGTTTTGACCTATTTAGAGGTCGAATTAGAAAATTTTCATGAAATTAAATATTTTAGCCCTAGATGTTTACTATCTATTTTCAAAATTTTAGATCAAATAGACATCAGAATAAAAAGTTATGAAAAAAATACTAGGCGGTGTCCAAGATCCCTTTTTACCTAAATTCTCTCTAAAGTGTACTTTCACTCCGAAATACTTCCTAGTTTCTAATACACCCTATATTACCTCTCCCAATATTTTTTGATCTTCCGAATTTAATAGAGACCTTATTTTGACCTAAAAATATTTAGAAACTTATCTAATAACCCTTCCCAAGTTTAAATGCCTTTGACACCTAAACTTTACAATCAATTTGCTTCCCTAGTATTTATTCCTACTGTTACAATCTATATGGTTTATTCTTACTTCATTAAATATGTAAGAATTACTAACAAGTACATTACCATATTAATATAAACAGGTGGGGGTTTACAATCCACCCCCCTTAAAGAAAGTTTCATCCTCGAAACTTACTTTAAGTAGTGAACAAATAAGGGTACTTCTCTCCAATCTCCAGCTCTGGTTCCCAAGTAGCTTCCTCTACTCCACGCAGTTGCCACAAAACTTTCACCAGTCGAATGACTTTATTGCGAAGCACCTTCTCCTTGGTATCAAGAATCTTCACTGGTTATTCTTCATATGTTACTCCATCTTGAACTTCAATATCCTCCAAATTCATGACATGTGTTGTATCCGATTGACACTTTCTTAACATCGACACATGGAACATGTCATATAACCCTGACAACTTAGCTTGTAATCAAAGTTGGTATACCACTTTGCCAACGACTTTGATCACTTCAAATGGCCCGGTATATCTTGGCGCTAATTTTTTCTTTTTGCCGAATCTAAACACTCCCTTCTTGGGTGACACATTGAGGAACACATAGTCCCCCTCTTGGAATTCCAATGGTCTTCGTCTTCTATCCGCATAGCTTTTCTGTCTACTTTGTGTCGTGCATAGTCTCTCTCGGATGAGTTGAATTTTCTCCGTAGTCTCTCAAATAATTTTCGACCCAAACAAACAAGTCGGTGATCAACATGACCTTTCATACAATGCTTCACATGGTGCCATCCCAATACTTGCCTGGTAGTTTTTGTTGTACGCGAATTCCACCAATGACAAATGATCATTTTAGCTTCCCTTGAAGTCCAACACGCAAGCACGTAACATGTCTGCCAAAGTCTGGATCACCCTCTCGGATTGGTCATCCGTTTGGGGATGAAAGGCGGTGCTAAAGTGCAACTCTGTCCCCATAGCTCTTTGAAGACTTTGCCAAAATTGTGCTACGAAATGAGAATCATGATCCGATACGATAGAGAGTGGATCTCCATGCAACCTGACAATCTCGTGAATGTAAAGCTTGCTGAAGGTATTTAAAGTTTCTATGGTCTTCATACTCAAGAAGTGAGCAGACTTGGTGAGTCTATCAATGATGACCCATACATCATTGTGCCCTCATGAAGTCTGTGGAAAGCCCGACATAAAATTCATGGTGATGTGATCCCACTTCCACTCTGAAATAGGCAAGGACTATAGTAATCCTCTGGGTTTTTGATGCTTGATCTTCACCTGCTGGCACACCGCGCACCTTAAAATGTAGTTAGCCACATCTCGCTTCATTCTTCTCCACCAATACTAGCACTTCATATCCCTATACATCTTGGTACTACCTGGATGTATGGAGAACTTTGAACGATGACACTCGCCCACCACTTCTTCCCTCGCTTGGTTATTCTCGGGTACACATAGTCTTCCCCAAAATCGTAACTCATCATCCTTTATCGACCAATTCTCAACACTCTTATTCCTCTCCAACCTACCCCGGATAGCTTCCAACTTGGTGTCTTACCGTTGTAACTCTACAATCCTTTGTCTAAGCATTGGTTGGGCAACAAGATTAAATATGCATGGTCGATCCTCTTGTCTGTCCACCTGTAGATCGAATTCCACCAAGGCATCCATCATCTTCCACCTATTCACTGCAACAAAATTGATTTCACCCCGAGATTTCCTACTCAGTGCATCTTTTACTATGTTTGTCTTCCCTGGATGATAGTTAAGTATGAAATTGTAGTCTTCTAGATACTTAATCCACCTTCTTTGCCGAAGACTTAAGTCTTTTTGGGTGAATATGTACTTGAGGCTCTTATGATCCGAATACACTTAGAATTTTTTTTCATACAAGTAACACCTTCATAACTTAAGGGCAAAGACCACAACGACCCGCTCCAAGTTGTGAGTGGGATAATTATGCTCATGAGTTTTGAGTTGCCTCAAGCCCTGTGCAACTACCTTACCTCCTTCCCCACTACTCGGAATAATGAGGACATGAGCTGTTGTGAGTCTTTCCTTCAAGGTGCGAAAAGCTTGTTCACATTCTTGAGTCCACAAGAGTTTTTCTCCCTTCTTCGTAAGACGTGTCATTGACATTGTTAGCTTGGAGAATCCCTCCACAAACCTCTGGTAGTAGCCTGCTAAGCCTAAAAAACTATGAACTTTGATCACATTTTTTGATGGTTCCCACTCATCACTGCTTCAACCTTTGCGGGTCAACAACTGCACCCTGTTCTGACACAACATGGCCAATAAATTTCACCTCCATCCAGAACTCGCATTTGCTCATCTTAGCATATAACTTATGCTCTCTCAATGTCTGAAGCACAATCGTGAGATGGCGTTCATGTTCCTCGTGTGTCCGTGAATAGATTAGTATGTCATAAATGAACATAATGACAAACTGATCTAGACACGGCCGGAACACCCTATGCATCAAATCAATGAAGGCTGCTGGTGCATTACTCAATCTGAATGACATCACCGTATACTCGAAATGACCATACCGGGTATGAAAAATTGTCTTAGGGTTATCCTTTTCCTTAATCTGTAATTGATGATGCCCTGTGCGAAGATCAATCTTGGAGTAATACTTAGAACCCCTCAGCTGATCAAATAAGTCATCTATTCATGGCAATGGGTATTTATTCTTCACTATCACCTGATTCAACCTTTGATAGTCCATGCATAACCGAAGTATTTCATCATGCTTTTTCACAAAGAAGACCGGGGCTCCCCAAGGTGAAGTACTCAAACAGATAAACCCAATAGCCAACTGATGATCCAACTATTTCTTTAGCTCCTTCAACTCCAAAGGTGCCATTATATACGGAGCAATAGATATGGGTTTGATTCTCGGATAGATATCAATCGTAAACTCAATCTCTCTTTGTGGGGTTAACCCTAGTAATTCATCAGGAAAGACATCCAAAAAATCTGATACTATCAACACCATGTCTTTAGGGAATTTATCCCGATCCTCTTCCATCAATCTAGCTAAGAAAATCAAATGGTTCCCCGTCTTAGCTTTCAATAATCTACTACCTATAGTAGGAAATGGATGGGCAGAATTCCGATCATGACAAAGCTGAAAACTACCCCTCCTGATAATTGAAATAAAATCCATTTGCGGAAATAATTCATTATCGCACTGAAAGCGGACAACAAGTTCATTCCAAATATAACGTCATACCCCTTCATGTCTAATGCAACCAAATCTATAATTAATTATTGCTCCCCAATTGGAAGTACACAACCTCTACACACCCGGCTAGTATCCAACCGTTTTTCTGTTGGCATATCAATATGCAAAGTATGTTCTAGCTTCTCAAAGCCTAATACCAAACTAAGAGCATAGGTATTAAAAATGAATAAATGAGTCGCACCGGGATTAAATAAAATTTTGGCCCAAGAATTATAAAGAAGAATGATACCTTCCACAACTGCATTGGAGGTATCTTCCTCCGATTAGGTCAAAGAAAATACCCTTCTCTGAGTGGCTCCACCTGGGGCTAAAGCTCCTAACAGCCTCTGCTACTGTAGTGGCTTATTTTGTAGCCACTTGTCTTGTCGCTTGGTTAGCCTTTGGTGGAAGCGATGGACAGTTATTTCTGAAGTGCCCTACCCTTCTACATGCGAAGCATTGACGGTGGTCAGTGTCTGTGTAATCCCTCACATGTTTAAAAGTGATGTAATGATAAATTGATTAGTATTTAAATATGTATAAAGATGAAAAAGTGAAACCCATGAGTTATAACTATTAACATTATAAAAATAATAGTTAACGCCGGTTAACTAGTGAATAGATGACATAACTTGTAAAAGAAATTCAATCAACTATATTTGGGGTACAAATGTATGTTGTGTAAGCTTGGGTTGGCTTTGGAAGGGTTTAGAATGGATTGGAAATAAAAAACGAAGGGAAAAGGCTAAACTGGACAAAACCGTACCGGTACTGAAGTGTACCGGTACTGCGTACAGGAGCAAACTGGTCCAGAGAGTTTGACGTACGGCTGAAAGAATTCTGAAACTTAAATGTTGCGATCTTGGTCCGATTTCGCCTTATAAATACATTATGTGCCTCTTTTGGCTCCATTTCGGCCCCTCCAACCTTAGAAACCCTAAGAGAGAAAGAAAGGAAGAGAAAAATAAGAGTTTAAAGGGTTATCCAAGATCTAAACCTAGCTTCCAAGAACACAAGGTAGGGAATTTATTCTCTTTCTCCTTCATTGAGATTAGGGTTTATGTATATGAGTATGTTTTACTGTAAATGTGATATATATATGATATAAAATCATCCTCTCTTAGTCTTTTGGGCAATGAATACATATTTTATCAAAGTTAGGGTTGATTACCCATGAAATTCCTCTTTTATTTGAAAAACCCTAGATTTTTGGAGACGAATGAATTTTCTTCTTAAAGTTTTCATTTATTATTGACATTGAGACCATAGAACTTTGTGTTGAGTAATAAATAATTTCATTGTGATCTCTTGTATTTTAATAGTTGATTATTGAAATTATGACATGATGAAATTGGAGATTTCTAGAAATATGCTTGTAATTGAGGATATGTTAGTTTGCTTGTTGTATGGTTATTGTGAGGGACTTGAATTACCATCGAAAGATGCCGTAGAGTGTTAGAGGTTAGTTTACTCCAGTGGGGGTGAGATGGTTTTCTAACACTTGTGTATATCTTTCCTGAGAAGGGACTCGTCACTGTCATTGGTATGGTAGGCGCCCTTTCCCAAAGTGCTTGTGATTTTGATTATGATTGGTGAACTAGGTATAGTTGTTGAGTAGATTGTTGAGAAATAATCAACGTACATGGTATGGGATGAACCAATATATATCAACATATCTAGATGAGAACATGGATTGGATTAAGTAGGAGCTGGTGCATTGGTATGGGACAATGCAATGGCAGGCGCCTTTCCTAACAATTTGGGAATGGTTTCTTTTGAGACATACTTTTTAATGTTTCCATGTATTTATCGCAGTTGTATAAACTTGAGATCGATCTAAATGTCTTTGTTCTATTTCAAAAGCTATATATGCTATTTTGTTAAATGAGACCCCACGGTTTTTACATTTTTCTAAACCTTGTTTGAGTTTGAAAAGATTTTGTTACAGAGCTTTGTGCTCATTCCGTACAAATACATGTTTTCAGATTTTGTGCTAGAGGAAGAGTTGGGAGTAGAAGAGCCGGTATACTGCGAGACTCCGCTTGATGGGAGTGTGGCTTTCGAAGTGGACGCTTAGATCACCATATTCTTGTTCACTAGACTAGGATATTCTTTTGAAAATGATGTAAAACCTAGTTTATTTTGTTATATTTTGCTGTGCTGCATTATCTCATTTTGTTGAAATGTAAAGGCCAGGATGGACCTATTTTTTGGGGGTTGTAAATGCCATAACTTGGCTTATTCTTTTGGAATAATATTGTCCATGTTATATATGATGAATGAAATATTTATTGTATCAATGGTGGTATTTAGTGCTCGCATGATGTAAATGATTGTTAGAATATAATGCCGTCCAAGGGGGTGTTTGGGGTGTTACAGATTTGGTATCAGAGCCTAGACTTTAGGTCTTACATGGGAGCTGTAGGTTATGGATTCACACTAGAGAAATAGGACTAGGTGGAAAGAAATTGTTTGGTCTTGCTTTGTAGGAACCATAGGCTTGAGATTAAAGTAATGTTAAGGATGTCTTGTACATCAATGAAACTAAATTGTGAATTGATGTGTAGGATGGAAAGAGAAAGAGGACGTGGACATGGCCGTGGACGAGGACGTGGTGACCAAGCACCCCCTCCTCGACCACCACCTCCTGATGCCATGAACAACATATACCAATGTCTGAGGGAGCTCACCACTCTGGTGCAAAGCCAGAATGGAAACAACAACAACCACTACCACAATGGTGGGACTCATCCACTAGCCTAAGTACTGGGCAACGGGAACGAGAATAGGAAGATGGTAGTCCTTCTAGAATTTCTACGCCAACACCCACCTACTTTCCAAGGAAGCTCTAACCCCTTGGATGCGGATAAATGTATCCGCCGAGTGAAGAAGATCTGTGACGGCATGGGAGATACCGAGGACTTGCGGGTTGGTTTGGCCATCTATTTGCTCGAGGGAGAGGCCGACCATTGGTGGGACTCTGTGAAACGAGGGAGGAACGCCGATGTACTCACTTGAGAAGAGTTCGACCAAATCTTCCAAGTCAAATACTTTCTGGAATTAGTTAGAGACCGGATGAAGACTGATTCTGGCTCTACAATAGGGCAGCATGACCGTGGTCGAGTACGAGAGGAGGTTTGATGAGCTATCCCGATATACTATGGAGTTTATAGCTACTGAGGCTGGCAGGGCCAAGAGCTTTGAACAGGGATTAAGGCCGGTTATTAGAGACAAGTTGGTGGCTCTCAAGATTCGGGATTATGGGGATCTTGTCGATCGAGCTTCCATAGTAGAGAGAGACATAGAGGATAGCCAGCGGCGACAGAGCTTCACGAGAGGAGGCCCGATTCGGACTGGTGCTAGTAGTAGTGGAGTGCAAAAGGCGGCACCTTACCATCGCCCCCGATCAAGCAGTTGGATCGAGACCTCAAGCAATTAGAGGAGACGGGGCCATTCAGACTAGAACCAACACTGACCCGCGTCAATGTTTCGCATGTGGAGGGGTAGGACACTTCAGACACAACTTCCCATTGCTTCCACCAAGAACCAACCAAGCAATAGGCCAAGTGGCAACTAATATGCCACCACAACAACGGTGACCGTTACAAGCTCAAGCCCCCGGCGGCACCAATCAAGGAAAGGTATTTGCTTTGACCCAACCGGAGGAAGATGCCTCCAATGTCGTTGTGGAAGATATCATTCTTCTTTATAATTCATGGGCCCGAATTTTATTTGATCCCGATGCTACGCATTCATTCATACGTACCACCTATGCTCTTAATTGGGATTGGGTCTCGAGAGGCTAGAGCATGTATTGAATGTTGACTTGCCTATAGGAGAATGGTTGGATACTAGCGGGGTGTGTAGAGGGTGTGTACTTCGAATTAGGGATCATGAACTGACCGTAGATTTGGTTGCGTTAGATATGAAGGGGTATGACGTTATATTTGGGATGAACTTGTTGTGCATTTTTCGAGCGGTAATGGATTGTTTCCGCAAGCGGATTACATTTCAGTTGCCAGGGGGAGTCATTTTCAGTTTTGTGAATAACCGAGATTCTTCCCATCCATTTCTTATTACGGGTAGTAGATTCTTAAAAGTGAAAGTGGGAAGTCATTTGAGTTTCTTAGCTAGCTTGATGGGAGATGACAAGGATAAAATCCATACGGATGTGGTGTTAATTGTATCAAAATTTTTGAATATTTTTTCTGAGGAATTATCTCGATTACCGCTACACAGGGAGATTGAGTTCAAGATTGACATCTATCTGGGAACTGAACCCATATCCATTGCTCCCTACCGTATGACACCTTTCGAGCTGAAGGAGCTAAGGAAGCAGTTGGACCATCTATTGGATATTGGGTTTATCCGTTTGAGTACTTCACCATGGGGAGCCCCAGTCCTCTTTGTGAAGAAAACGGATGAGATCCTACGGTTGTGCATGGATTACTGAAGGTTAAATCGGGTTACTATGAAGAATAAGTATCCATTGCCAAGAATTGATGACTTATTTTATCAGTTGAAGGGTTCAAAATATTACTCCAAGATTGATCTTCGCACGGGGTATCATCAGTTGCGGATTAAAAAGGAGGATATTCCTAAGACTGGCTTTCGTACCCGGTATGGTCATTTCGAGTATACGGTGATGCCGTTCGGATTGACTAATGCCCCTGCAGCCTTCATGGATTTGATGCACAGAATTTTTCGGCCTTACCTCGATCAATTTGTCATTGTGTTTATTGATGACATATTGATTTACTCACTGGCTCATGAGGAACATGCTTATCATCTCTCTATTGTGCTACAAACATTGAGAGAACATAAGTTATATGAGAAGATGAGAAAGTGTGAGTTTTGGATGAAGGAAGTGAAGTTCCTTGGCCATGTTATGTCCGAACAAGGAGTAGCGGTTGATCCCGCAAAGATTGAGGTCGTGATGCAATGGGAACCACCATAGAACGTTAAAAAAATCCAGAGTTTCTTGGGGTTAGCCGACTATTACCGTAGGTTTGTGGAAGGGTTCTCCAATCTTGCGAGGCCGATGACTTGCCTTACAAAGAAGGGGGAGAAATTCTTGTGGACTCAAGCGTGTGAACTAGCCTTGCGCACCTTAAAGGAGAAGTTGACGATGACTCTTGTCCTCATTATTCCGAACAGCGGGGAAGGATACGATGTTTACACTGATGATTCACTAGGAGGCTTGGGATGTGTGCCAATCCAAAGAGATAAGGTAGTCGCCTATGGCTCTAGGCAACTCAAGGTTCATGAACAGAACTATCCCACCCATGACTTGGAGCTTGACGCTGTGGTCTTTGCTCTTAAGTTGTGGAGGTGTTATTTATATGGAGAGAAATTTTAAGTGTTCTCTGACCATAAGAGCCTCAAGTATATATTCATCCAGAAAGACTTGAATCTTCGGCAAAGAATGTGGATTGAGTATCTAGAAGACTACGATTTCACACTCAATTATCATCCAGGGAAGGCGAACGTAGTAGCAGATGCACTGAGTAGGAAGTCTTAGAGTGAAATCAATTTTCTTGCGGTGAATAGGTGGAAGATGATGGATGCCTTGGAGGAATTCGACCTATGGGTGGATAGACAGGAGGATCGACCATGCCTATTTAATCTTGTTGCCCAACCAATTCTTCGACAAAGGATCGTAGAGTTGCAGCGGTTAGACACCGAGTTGGAAGCTATCCGGGGTAAGTTGGGGAAGAATGAAATTGTTGATAATTGGGCAATAAATGGTGATGAGTTGCAGTTTTGGGGAAGGCTATGTGTACCCGATGATGACCAAGTAAGAGAAGGAGTGTTGGGCGAATGTCATCGTTCCAAAATTTTCATACATCCGGGTAGTACCAAAATGTATAGAGATATGAAGCGGCAATATTGGTGGAAGGGAATGAAGAAGGATGTGGCTAGATACGTTTCCAAATGTGTGGTGTGTTAGTAAGTGAAGATTGAGCAACAAAAGCCCGGAGGATTATTGCAGTCCTTGCCTATTCCCGAGTGAAAGTGGGATTACATCACCATGGATTTTGTGTCGGGTTTACCATGAACTTCGCGAGGACATAATGTTGTATGGGTCATCGTGGATAGACTCATCAAGTCCGCTCATTTCTTGAGTATGAAGACCACGGACAACTTAGAGACCTTGAGCAAGTTATATATCCGCGAGATCGTCAGGTTGTATGGAGTTCCGCTATCTATCTTATCGGATCGTGATTCTCATTTCGTGGCACAGTTTTGGCAAAGTCTTCAAAGAGCTATGGGGACAGAGTTACACTTCAGCACCGCATTTCATCCTCAAACCGATGGTCAATCCGAGAGAGTAATACAAATTCTAGAAGATATGTTAAGGGTTTGCACGTTGGATTTCAAGGGAAGTTGGAGTGATCACGTGCAAACCTTTAACATATCACTTGCGAATTCGCATATAACAACAGCTTTCAAGCAAGTATTGGGATGACACCATAAGAAGCATTGTATGAAAGGCCATGTCGATCACCGACTTGTTGGTTAGAAGCGGGCAAGAGTAGTTTGTTTGGATCTGACATTGTTCGAGAAACTACGGATGACGCAAAATAGACAGAAGAGCTATGCGGACCACAGACGAAGACCCTTAGAATTCAAGGTGGGAGACTACGTATTCCTCAAAGTTTCACCCAAGAAGGGAGTGTTCCGTTTCGGCAAGAAGGGAAAGTTAGCGCCAAGATATACCGGACCATTTGAAGTGATCAAAGTTGTGGGCAAAGCGGTGTATCAACTTTGGCTACCAACTCAATTTTCAGGCGTACACGATGTATTCCATGTATCGATGTTGAGAAAGTGTCAATCGGATACAACCCCGGTGGTAGACTTGGAAGATATTGAGATTTAAGACGGAGCAAACTATGAAGAACAGCCGGTGAAAATTCTCGATACCAAGGAGAAAGTGCTCTACAACAAGGTCATCCGACTGGTGAAAGTTTTGTGGCAACATCATGGAGTGGAGGAAGCTACTTGGGAACCGGAGCTGGAAATGCGTGAGAAGTACCTGCACTTATTCGCTACTTGAGATAAGTTTGGAGGACGAAACTTTTTTTAAGGGGGTGGATTGTAAACCCCTACATGTTTAAAAGTGATGTAATGATAGATTGATTAGCATTTAAATATGTATAAAGATGAAAAAGTGAAACCCATGAGTTATAACTATTAACATTATAAAATTAATAGTTAACGCCGGTTTAGCTAGTGAATAGATGACATAACTTGTAAAAGAACTTCTATCAACTATATTTGGGGTACAAATATATGTTGTGTAGGTTTGGGTTGGCTTTGGAAGGGTTTAGAATGGATTAGAAATAAAAAACGAAGGAAAAATGCTAAACTGGACAAAACCTGCGTACCGGAGCAAACTGGTCCAGAGAGCTCGACGTACCGGTACAGCGTACTGTACCGGTATCGGCACGGCCGAAAGAATTCTGAAACTTAAATGTCGCGATCTTGGTCCGATTTTTACCCTATAAATACATTATGTCGCCTCTTTTGGCTCCATTTTGGCCCCTCCAACCTTAGAAACCCTAAGAGAGAAAGAAAGGAAGAGAAGAGAGGAAGAAATGAAGAGAAAAATAAGAGTTTAAAGGGGTTATCCAAGATCTAAACCTAGCTTCCAAGAACACAAGGTAGGGGAATTCTTCTCTTTCTCTTTCATTGAGATTAGGGTTTATGTATATATGTATGTTTTGCTATAAATGTGATATATATATGATATAAAATCATCATCTGTTAGTATTTTGGGCAATGAATACATGTTTTATCAAAGTTAGGGTTGATTACCTATGAAATTCCTCTTTTATTTGAAAAACCCTAGATTTTTGGAGACGAATGAATTTTCTTCTTAAAGTTTTCTTTTATTATTGACATTGAGACCATGGAACTTTGTGTTGAGTAATAAATAATTTTATTGTGATCTCTTGTATTTTTAATAGTTGATTATTGAAATTATGACATGATGAAATTGGTGATTTTTAGAAATATGCTTGTAATTGAGGATATGTTGGTTTCCTTGTTGTATGATTTTTGTGAGGGACTTGAATTGCCATCGAAGGATGCCGTAGAGTGTTAGAGGTTAGTCTACTCCTGTGAGGGTGAGATGGTTTCCTAACATTTGTAGTTGATGGTCATTTGGTAATGACACTACTATCGTTTACTGGAGTTCGAACTTGGGTTGGTATATCTTTCCTGAGAAGGGACTTGTCACTATCATTGGTATGGTAGACGCCCTTTCCTAAAGTGCTTGTGATTTTGATTCTGATTGGTGAACTAGGTATAGTCGTTGGATAGATTCTTGAGAAATAATCAACGTACATGGTTTGGGATGAACCAATATATATCAATATATCTAGATGAGAACATGGATTGGATTAAGTCGGAGCCGGTGCATTGGTATGGGACAATGCAACGGAAGGCGCCTTTCCTAACCATTTGAGAATGGTTTCTTTTGAGACATACTTTTTAATGTTTCCATATATTTATCGCTGTTGTATGAACTTGAGATCGATCTAAATGTCCTTGTTTTATTTCTAAAGCTATATATGCTATTTTGTTAAAAGAGACCGACTGGTTTCTATATTTTTCTAAACCTTATTTGAGTTTGGAAAGATTTTACTGCAGAGCTTTGTGCTCATCCCCTACAAATACATGTTTTCAGATTTTATGCTAGAGGAGGAGTTGGGAGTAGAAGAGCCGGTATACTGCGAGACTCTGCTAGATGAGAGTGTGGATCCCGAGGTGGACGCTTAGATCACCACATTCTTGTTCACTAGACTAGGATATTCTTTTGAAAATGATGTAAAACCTAGTTTATTTTGTTATATTCCGCTGCGCTGCATTATCTCATTTTGTTGAAATGTAAAGGCCAGGATGGACCTATTCTTTTGGGGTTGTAAATGCCATAACTTGGCTTATTCTTTTAGAATGATATTGTCCATGTTATATATGATGAATGAAACATTTTCGTATCAATGGTGGTATTTAGTGCTCTCATGATGTAAATAGTTGTTAGAATGTATTGCCGTCCAAGGGGGTGTTTAGGGCATTACAGTCTGTTCTCCATGGTATGCCTCCCACTCCTCGAGCTATTTGAGGTCTCTGTCCCACTGCTTGATCAGGGCGACGGTAAGGTGTCGCTCTCTGTACTTCACTACTGCATCACCGGTCTGAATTGGACCTCCCCTCATGAAGTTTGTTACCGCTGATTATCTTATGCGTCTCTCTCCACTAGTGCAACTCTATCCATAAGATCTCGATAGTCCCGGATCTTGAGAGCCACTAGCTTCTACGTAATTGTTGGCTGTAAGCCCTGCTCAAATCGTTTGGCCCTCCTTGGCCTTGGTGGATATAAACTTAGTGGCATAGCAAGATAACTCCTCAAACTTTCTCTCATAATCAGCTACCGTCATGCCTCCCTGTTGGAGAGCTAGAAAATTGGTGCTCATCTTATCCTGACTGATTCCGAAAAGTATTTGTCTTGGAAGATTTGGTGAAACTCCTCCCAAGTGAGAGCATCTGTGTCCCTTCTTCGTTTCACTTAGTCCTACCAATGGTAGGCCTCCCTCTCTAACAGATAAGTAGCCAAGCCGACCGGAAGATCCTTGGCTATCCCCATGCCGTCACATGCCTTCTTCAACCGGCGAATCCATTTATCCGCATCCAAGGGGTTAGAGCTCCCTTGGAAGGTAGACGGGTGTTGCCTCAGAAATTCCTGAAGAACTACCACCCGTCGATTACCGTCCTCGTTGCCCGACACTTGAGCTAAAGGATGAGATCCTCTGTTGTGGTGGTTGTTCCCATTCTGGCGTTGTACCAAATTGGTTAGCTCCCTCAAGCATTGATATATGTCATTAATGACAATGGAAGGTGGTGGCAGAGGTGGGTTTGCTTGACCCCTACGACCATATCCACATCCACGTCCTCGTCCTTGTTCATCGTTCATCCAGCACATCAATTCACAATTTAGTTCCTTGATGTACAAGACATGATTAGGTTGTCAAGATCTTAGCATAAGACTTGTATACAAATTAAATCAACTATTTCATGCAACCAAATCCTACATCTCTTGTGGTAATCCATAACCTACAGCTCCCATGTAAGACCTAAAGCCTAGGCTCTGAAATCAAACCTGTAACACCCCAAAAACCACCTTGGACGGCATTACTATCTAAAATCATTTACATCATGAGAGTGACTAAAAAAATTCCATCAAAAAAATATTGTTCATCATATATCATATCTATAATATTATCTCAATAGAATAAGTCAATCCATGGCAAAAATATTAAAAGAATATGCCAAACTATGACAATTACATCCTAGAAGAATCAAAAGTAAACTTGCAACGGAATAATAAAATGTTAGACTTCTCTTAGTCTTCTAATCTATTTCGTAGGAAAGTATATCCCTAGGCATCCACCTTGGGATCCATGTGTCCGTCTGCTGGAGCTTCCCAGGATACCTGCTCATCAACGCCTGATTCTTCCTCTAGCACATAATCTGAAAAATGTGTAATTTGCAGGGGGTGAGCACTAATCTTTGTAGCAACATTCTTCTCAAACTTGAACAACATTTAGAAAAATATATAAAATCGGTCGGTCTCATTTTGCAAATATCATATATCAATTTTGAAAGAAAATACAGACATTTAAATAGATCTCTAGTTTACACAATATCAATAATTAAATGAAAACAATAAACTACATTTCTCAACAATAAACCATTTCAAAAAAGGTTAGGAAGGGTGCCCGCCGTTGCATTATCCCATACCAATGCACCGATTATGACGAAATTCAAACCATATTCTCATGTATATTGGTTCATCCCTGTTGCCATGTACGTTGATTGCTTCTCAGGAATCTACCCTAATGATTATACTTAGTCCACCCATCAAAATCACAGGCACTTTAAAAAATGGAGTATATCGTCTCACACGATATTGACGAATCCTTTTCAAGAAAGGTATACCGTCCTTAGTTTGAACTTAAGTGAACAATAGTGGTTGCGTTCACATATAAAAATCTCCCTAGTGGGATAAACTAACCTCTACATTCTATGACATCTCTCGATGGAAATTCAAGTCCGTCACAACAACCATACAAATGAGAAAACCAAAATATTCTCAATTAATCAACCATTCTAAATTATTACCAAAATCTCTAATTTTTCCCATTTAGTTGTACAAAGAGCAATATAAGAAAATGTGCAAGAGACCATCATCAATACCATTTTTTTGTTCAATATGAAACACTAAAGTTTTGAAATCAATAATAAAGGAGAAATCAATAGAAAAATCCACTTTTCTTGAAATTTATGGTTTTGAAGCAAGAAAAGTGATTTGAGGGTGATTCTACCATGGCTTTGTTGAAAACGTGTTCATCTTTGCAAAACTATCAAGAATCAAGGAGTTCATAGCCTACATATAGCACTTAGAGTCAAAAGATACTCATATAAGTAAACCCTAGCCTCAATGTAAGAGAATAGAAAGAAACCCATACCTTAATCCAAAGATCAAAGCAAAGACCAAAGCTTTAAGGACTTATTTCCTCTTTTTTCTTTTCCCCTTAATATCCTCCTAGGGTTCTTAAAATTTGGGTGAGAGTGGAGTGAAGATATAGAAAAATATGAGTAGAAAATGGAGTTCTTGAGAAATTGAGGTTTTGATCTCTATAAGGTATAAATCTCTCTTGATCTTTGTTTTTTTTCAAGAAAAGTGGATTTTGAACCCTAAATAGCCTTAGAGATGAAGAAATGATCATCTCTCTTTGTCATTCCTCGACCAAGTGTTGGAACTAGTAATGGGGCATCTATTATATTGCTTCTTAGATGGATACTCCGGCTACAATCAAATCGATATTGCATTGGAAGATCAGGAGAATACCACATTCACTTGTCCCTACGGTACTTTTGCTTACCGTCACATACCTTTCGGGTTATGCAATACTTTTGGAACCTTTCAACGTTGCATGATAGGAATATTTAGTTATATGTTGGAGAAGATTGTAGAGGATTTTATGAATGACTTCTCTGTGTTTGGGGATTCCTTCAGTGGATGCTTGAAAACTTGGAGAAAGTTCTTAAGAGATGCGAATAGAAGAACTTAGTCTTGAATTGGGAGGAGTGTCACTTCATGGTGACACAAGGAATTGTTCTCCGGTACATCGTCTTGGTGAAAGAGATCGAAGTTGACAAATCAAAGGTGGATGCCATCTCCAACCTCCCCACGCCGAAAGTCGTCAAGGATATTAGGTTGTTTTTCGGCATGCTGGATTTTACTGCCATTTCATAAAAAAATTTGGTGCATTGGCCCAACCTTTGACCAATTTATTGTCTAAAGATGTTCCATTTGAGTTTCAGATGATTGTGAGACAACTTTTAAAAAACTCAAAAACATGCTTGTCATACCTCTGATTATGCGACAACCCAAGTGGGATTTTCCTTTTGAGCTTATGTGCGACACGAGTGATTACGCAGTCGGTGCAATGCTCAATCAAAGGGAGGATAATAGACATTATGTAATATACTACGTTAGAAAACCTCTCAATAAAGCTCAAATGAGTTACACTACCACTTAAAAGGAGCTACTCGCAGTAGTGTTTGCATTAGATAAATTCCGTTCTTATATCATTGGATCACCGATAGTAGATATATTGATCACTCTGCTTTAAAGTATTTGTTGTCTAAGCAAGGTGCCAAACCAAGACTCATCAGGTGGATCCTCTTACTCCAAGAGTTCAATCTGACAATCAAGACAAGAAGGGAGTGGAGAATGTGGTGGCAGACCATTTATCACGACTGGTGGTGAAAGAGGCCGATGAGCACATTTCTATCCCAGACTTCTTCCCTGATGAACATTTACTTTCAATTCATTATGTATGTCCTTGGTATGCTGACATATGTAATTATCTTGTAACATGACAGATACCAGCGTAGTGGAGCCCAGAGGATTGAAGAAGATTTATGGCGAATGTAAAGTACTTCTACTTCAACAACCCACACTTGTTCAAGTATTACCCTGACCAAGTCATGCGGAGATGCGTACCAAAAAATGAACAGCAGGATGTCCTTGTATTTTGCCATTCAGAAGCATGTGGTGATCACTTCTTTGCCAAGAAAACTTTGACGAAAATTTTTCAAACAGGTTTTTACTGGCCCTCACTTATCAAAGACTGTGTGTCATTTTGTAAAGAATGTGACAGATGCTAGCGTTTGGGTAGTGTCACCCGAAGGAACATGATGCGCCTCTCCCTGTACTTGTCATATAAATATTTGATTGTTAGGGCATCGACTTCATGGGTCCTTTCCCTATGTCTTTTAGTTGTCAATACATTCTACTAGCAGTGGACTACGTGTCCAAGTGGGTGGAGGCCATCCCAACCAAGGCAAATGAACACCGGGTTGTGGTTAAGTTTCTCAAGGAGAACATTTTTTCGAGGTTTGAGATGCCTCGTGCGATGATAAATGATGGTGGATCACATTTTTGTAGTTGGTCAGTTATGTATTTGATGCACAAATATGGTGTCACACATAAGGTATCCACCGTATACCACCTACAAACCAATGGTCAAGCCGAGTTGGCCAATAGGGAGTCAAGAATATCTTAGAGAAGACGGTTAACCCAAATAAGAAAGATTGGTCAGGGAGACTGATTGATGCCCTATGGGCTTACTGCACCGCCTACAAGACTATCTTAGGCATGTCTCTCTGTCGGCTCGTCTATGAAAAGAATTGCCATTTGCTAGTTGAGATGGAACACAAGGCCTATTGGACTATAAAAACTTTGAATTTTAATTTGAAGATGGCTGGAGGGCATAAAAAATTAGAACTGAATGAATTGAAAGAGATTTGAAGGGATGCATATGAGAACTTAAAAATTTCAAAAGAACGGGCTAAGATCATTCATGACAAATCCATTGTATGGAAGTTATTCGAGCCCGGCCAAAAAGTACTCTTATATAACTCTTGTCTCTTGATTTTTCATGGCAAACTCCGATCCTATTGGGATGGACCCTATCTTGTCAAGGTGCCCCACTCCAATGGAGCTGTGAAAGTCACAAACCTTGAGAATGGCCAAACATTCAAGGTCAATGGCCAAAGACTTAAGCCATTTTCGAGGGTTTTGAAGGACAAGGAGTGGAGGAGGACTTCACGGATCCGTAGTATTAGGAATTCAGGGAGGAGTAACCAGTTTTTATGCTTTTTCGTGTACAATCTTTTTATTTACTTATGTTAGTTTTATTTTCATGTTACTTACTTTATTTGGTCGTATAGCATTGTTTTTCTTAGTTCCAGATATTGGTGCTTTTGTCAAAGCTCAAGTGTGAGGTGTTTTCTAACCCTACTCTTCTTTTTATAGTCTTTCAGTGTATATCATATCTTTTTGTTACATTGAGGACAATGCATGAATCAAGTTGGGGAGGGGGGGTTGAGGTGCACTATTTGCATGCTACACCAATGTTTGTGAGAATTTTTGTGAATAAGACCAATTTTTGGGGTGAAAAGTAACCTTTCACAAATCATACAAATTTCTGTTTACATGAGTGTAAATTATGTGAAAATTAAGAAATTTTCTGTGAAAAATATCTGAATGTTTATTTGTATTCCTTTATTAAGAGTGCTTAGGTTAGATGATATGTTGATCTTTGTTTTGAACCTTGAGCACATGAGAATATTATAGAAGTTAATCCTATGTATAAGTATCACATACTTATCTGCTTTTGAACTCAACTGGATGTGCTCCTTGAATGTATAATTTTAGCAATTTACGAACTGAATTCATATTTCAGGCTTGACATAAATAGTGGAGATGAGTAAGGACCCATGAGAGCTTTAGTGTCAATCTTTTTTGGAGAGAACTTATATTTAATCTCATTATGTTTGTCTTGGCTCGGTGTAGTTGGGTAGGAGATTGATTTTGTCTTGATATGTACAATGCCCTCCCATGCGTATCTAGAAGTGATCTTAGGCTATTTTTGAAAATTTTGAGTCTTAGCTTTGTTCTTGGGAAAATATTAACCCTAGTGTAGTGATTGAGCCTAAATTGAAATTCGTTCTATGCCATACATTTGACCAAACCAATGAAAAAAATAAATATTTACTTTACCTTGGTTGTTCCTTGAGTTGGAAATGAGTGATCGTAAAAGGGAAGGAAGTGTGGTGTGCAAATTCAAGCAAAGGGACAATTGATGTTGAAACTCAAGAAGTTCAATAGAAAAAAAATGAAAATCCAAGAAAAGGGAGAGAAGGGGTGAGAATAAGAAAAGAATGATCAAAAGAAAAGGAAAATGTAAGGAAAAGAAAGAAAAGTAACAAAGAGTGTGGTGATGTTCTAAGAATGAAAATCCCATAAAAAGGGAGGTGTGTTTGAAATAATAGCATTTCACTCGGAACAACCCTCTTTGTTATCATATGTCCTTAATTTTTTTTTTTGCCTCAATATCACCCCAAGACCCCATTATATCTTTTGAAGTCCTAGGTGATCTAGAGAAGCATGGGAGATACATGATTTTAAAAGAAAATACTGAGTTAGTTTTGCTACCCAATGCCTTAGCATTCTTTTCATGAGATTATGCCAAAGTCGCTTCACTTTCATACATGAACTTCATTTTTGGATTACATGAGAGCACACTTTATTTTGTGCACAAGATTCTATCTCACATGTACACATGGAGTGTATGCTAGGATAACTAGAGTATATTTCATTGCTAAGAGTGACCTTTGGTGAGTTTTGCATTGTTGGCTAGCCATTTGAATGTGAATTTAGTTTTTTAAATGCTCAAATTAATTTTCCAATTCAAAACACACATGAGTTTGAAAATGAATGTGTAGGTGCTTACTTTAGACTAGTATTTAAGGCTATAGTAATGCTCATGTGTGCTTAGTTCGGCCATTTGAATAATGTGGTAGATATCTCCATGCTTGCAAAATAGGAGAATATTGCTCAAGTTTTTTATATTTGAATAAATTAGGAATGCCCTTGTTATTTGCATATGTGTCTTAAATTGTGGGTGTTCATTTTGGTACTTAAATGTAGAAATTCATGCCCTGTGCGTTGAATGCATCAAAATCTTAAATTGCATTGCAATTTCTATAATGATTTGGGCATGATGGTTTAAATTGTGGTTTACAAGTTTAGTACATGTTTAGGGTGGAGTAGAGGTCATAAAGAGAATGTCAGAATGTATAGGGTAGGTCTTGATATGAATAGGAGTGGGAGTGTGTTGGACAACAGTGGTTCATTTTGCAACTAAGGCAAAACCTACTGATAGGCTATACCGATAGGTTTTTGCCACTGGTCTTTCACCTATCGTCAAACCTACCGGTATTTTTTGCTCACTGGAGTAAAACCTACCGGTAGGTTTCCATCAACCTACCGATAGGATTTACCCAGAATGTTAAAATT
The DNA here is from genome assembly GCA_023539305.1 of Ilex asprella. Taxonomy (NCBI): domain Eukaryota; kingdom Viridiplantae; phylum Streptophyta; class Magnoliopsida; order Aquifoliales; family Aquifoliaceae; genus Ilex; species Ilex asprella. The sequence continues at coordinate 15,948,177 of CM042190.1, read as the reverse complement.
AAGGCTTTTAATCAATTTTTTTTTGGTGAAGCCTTTCATTTCCCTCCTAAATTACAGACTTTCTTGCACTTCTCTCTCACTTAATCTACTCCTAAGCTTCCGAAATCACTCCCTTACTCCACATATCTCTCAATTCCCAGCCCTAGGACTGATAATTTGGTGATTTTATTGAAGATTTGAAGCTTTCCCTCTCTAGAAGCCCTAATCTCCCTTCATCTTTCCGAATTCTCCAAAATCTCTCAAATGACTCATCAAGTAATGGTTCTCTGGAAGCCTATGGACCCAATTGAAGGTCTCTTCATGATCTTTTTTACACTCTTGAATTTGAGGGCACTGTTGCTTTGCATCGCACGAACCAAGCGAACTGGACCTGACTTTTCTCAACCCGAGGATCCTAGTGGTCGCAAGAGGGGTGCGGAAGGGTCAAAAGGGGATCGGAATGAACAAAGGAAGAAGGTTAGAAATGAGGCAAGGAACTAGTTTATCCAAGAAAAAAATGTCACATGCGAGTGGCACCACGACCACATTTCGCTTAGCTCACGAAATGAGGTTGTTCGGCTCATTGTCGCCCATGGGATGTCATTCTGGTTTGAGCCTGTGGATAGGTACAACTAGTCTCTATGCAAGAAATTCTATCAAAAGCTCAGGGTGGTAGAGGTGAATGAGATCGAGATTTTGAAGGCAAATGTCAAGGGAAACACATTTGGTGTGACCCCTGCTATCATTGCCACTCTCCTACACTATGAGCGATTGCCTTCCTCCCTACCAGTTTATCCTCATAACATCGCCAGAGACAAAACCATTGTTGAGTTTGTAGCTTTGATGTATGATGACCCTAGTAAATTCAAGAGTACATTTCAGGTTGGGGGGTTAAAACACTCTTATAGACTTTTAAATAAATTTCTTCATTACAATCTACTTCCGAGGGATGCGAAAAAGATGTAGAACATTTAAAAGTTGGCTCTTTTGGACAAAATCAAGTCAGGGAAGACAGTTGACTTTGCACTTTTCATGTGGGATGTGAAGAAATATTTTGTCGAGACATAGAAACCTAAGGTCAATTTAACTTTTGGGAGTTTGGTGACCAGGATGTGCCAGCACTTCAAGTGTAAGGCCTATGCATTCGACAAGCTCACTCCCCCTGAGACTGGGGCTATTGGCAAATCCAGTAGTATGAAGAGGACATCAATGAGCCAGGGGGAGCGAGCTAGGGCTTCAAGACTAAAGTCTGAGGCTACTGGGCCTTCATCTTCTGCACTGTCCATTGAGCCTGTTTCCCCCCCTGTGCCATCTTCTGGACCATCTGTGTTTGCCCCATCCTCTTCTGCATCAGAGCACTCAATACCTCAGCGCCTTGATGCATTAGAGGTGACGGTGCAAGGTATTTCAAAGATGATGATAGAGTTGTTCATGCATACATTCCTAGGAAGACCCATTCTAGGTGGACCACCACATCCTCCTACTGGACCTCCACCTCATGTCTTTGTCCCCTCTGCCTCCATAGTGGTTGAAGTGGGAGATGACGATGATGCAGACACTGAGGATGTGGAGGGGGAGAGTGACTTTGATGAGAGTGATGGTGATGGGGATGATGATGATGATGCGGGAGATGAGGAGTAGGGTGTTGTGGTTTTTTGTCTTTTCTTTTTGTTTTGGATTGTACATACCTTGGAATGGAGTAGCTGGCCCTGTAGAAGAGTCCTTAGGTCATAGGCCATTTTGTCTCTCTTTGATGTCTCATTCCATGTACTCCAATCTTGAAACACATTAATAAAATACCACAATTTTTGTTCCATTTGTGCCAAGTTCATTATGTTAACTGCATTATGATTTTGATATTTTGAGTGTTAGATGGATAATTTTTGGACAAGGTTTGTTGCAGTATTACTTGTTTATGTTGTTTTGAAAATAAATTTTGCTAATGACTAGCAAAACTCAAGTTGGGGGGTGTGATTAGCACAAAATATTACATTTTCCAAGTGCATTTGCATCCCTTTTGTGCTAGCTTTTGTGGTTAATATGAGTGGATATGCATCGTTTGTGCTATTTATGGAATTTCAGTATGTTTGTAGATAAAATGTGATAAATGATGCTTGCTGAGACTGCTCATGATTTTTAAGATGAATAAGGATGAAGGGATGACTTGATGATAGCTCAGGAGGTGAAGGAACGAAGAAATCAACAAAACAAGGGAAAACCTACTGGTAGGTTTTAGCTACTGAACCTGCACCTGCCACCAAACCTACCGGTATTTTCATCGACCTAGCGGTAGGTTTTACTGAAAATTGCCATGCTCTGCATGTCAAGCAAGCTTTGCAACCTTAGGAGTTCCACTAAGTACACACCCACTTGTCCCTGACACTCCTTACACACTGGACATCCTTTCCTCAACCTACATTGAAAATTTGGAGCTTTGGACATAAATGAAGAGAGATGAGAGAGAAGATTACTGGGTGTGTAGACTATGCCTGCACCATCCTATCCAGCCCACTCCTTAGTAGACCCTAGTGATTGGGATCACATCACACAGCTAGGAGACACTCCATGAACGTTTTTGGAAGTCAAAGACTCCATTATTCAGCATTATTCCTTACACATTATAATATAGAGAGAGAGTTCAAGGAAGAAGATGAATAGTGCTAGAGAGAGAAGTTAATGGCGTGTTTGGTTAGGTTTTCAAAAATAGTTTTTTGTTCTCCAAATTTCAAAAACTCCCAAAACCCGTTTGATTAGCTTTTCTGTTCTCAAATTTTTTGAAAATTTTGAAAACTGAGACGTGATTTTAGAGAACAACAAAATGATGTGTTCTGAGTTTTCAGGGTAAATATAGAAAACAAAGGAATCAACCTCTTCTCTTTAATGAGGTTCACCCATCAAACTTCTTTTGCAACAAAATGTATTTTTTGGTTGAAGTATTAAAGCCCTCACCTACATCATTCTCCATCTCCACTCTCTCTCTATATGCAACAACAATGTCCAAACGAAACAAACTATTTCTCGCTCCACTTCAGCAAATCTAGATAAAACAGATCCACAAACTAGGTTCAAGAACTCTGACATCTTCTCCGGCGTTTTCTCTGTCCTTCCAATCTTTTTTTTTTTCCTACATCTAGGTTCAAGTCACAAGAGGTGGTTGTGGGTTTTGGGTGGCTGTCGGTTGGTGGTGGTCTTGATGCACAGTGAAAGAGAGTTGAAAAAAGGTGGGAATTGCGGATTATTATCCAATTTTTTTTTATAATTTTTGTTCTTTAAATTTATTTTAAAAAATATATAACCAAATAGGTTTTACAAACTAAAATTTTTTAAAAACACTTTCTTGAAACTCTTCTCAAAAATAGTTTTCAGATATTATTTTTTGAGATGCAAACCAAACAGGCCCTAAGATTTTTGTATTTTCTTCCACACATTCTTGTAATTTCTTGAAGAACCTTCTAAACTTTGTTTGAAGCCTTTAATGTCATTTATTGCAAGTTGCTTTCAAGTTTAGTCTTTCATTCAAGCTTTCACCATTAGTGCACTCATTGTTCTTCATTTTTTAGTTTTAAAATGGGTATTCAATGCACTCTCTTTTAGCTTTTTTTTTTTCTTGCTTTCAAACCTTGTAGGTGGATTTAATTATCCGACATGACAAATAAGTTGAGTGATAAGGTCTCAAGGAATAAAAGAAGTCAATTAAATATAGTTGTCAGTAATTTATTTAATTGATGGACATCTGTAATCTTAAACATGGAGAGATTATTAAGCTTATAATAATAAGGAGCTTGAATATAATATTGAGATAAGGCTGAGGAGGTCAATAATAAGTATTTAGTTTACTAACTTATTATTAATGGCCTATAGGATGTTTGTTCTGAGTTGAACATAGGATTACTAAGCCCATTGGAAGCTCAATCCTTATTTCTTCTTAGGGTCTCTGTTGTAGCCTATATATAGACGTTTGGGCTCTCTTATTCAAGATCTATTCTTTACTCACATTTTTTCGGGAGGCTGAAAGAGAGAGCAAGGATTTCAAGGTCTTGGCAGCCCATACTGCATCCGAATTAAGATGTTTGGGATATACAACAGAAGGCAGCAAGGTTCGTTGAGATGTCCTTTGGTTGCTTGTTGATTCTATTCTGCATTAGTGATGAGACGAGATCAATCCCGAGGGATCACAAAGATAAACTCTAATTCTGCCTTGTATGGTATTAAAGAATATTTTTTGATATTCGATATATACGTGCTGTCAATGACTCTTGGGATTTCCGTTCCAACAAGTGGTATAAGAGTCATCGTTGATATCACGTATAGATCGAATGTTGCCAAGTTGTCCAAGTTAAATGGATAGATGTATACCATGAATGATGGGTAGAACGTAGAACTGTACTAATCCCTGTTTTGCAGTGTTCTTGTCCTGCTACTATGGTCACATAATCTTTATTATCGTTTTATGTGATTGGATCCCACGATGGTTTATTCATGGTTAATACTATGGAAAAGGTGATCCTTGAAATTCAGTCGAAGCGCAACATCAACGTAGTTGGATTCATCTTAGATTGCTAGAGAGTCCTTGTTGGATTGAAACTAAAGATATGACCATAATAGCTGGGAGTCCTTCTTTTATTCAGTCTCCTTGTTTTTGTTAATCTCTGTGTTTTATTCATGCTTTGATTATGTGGGTAGTTAACTCGTATAACAGTACCTTGATATATGGACAACATAAATAATTGACCTACCTTAGATTTTTTGGTCATGGATTAATATTTAATTATATTGTTTTAAAATAAGGAGGTTCAAAGTATGTATGTGTAATTAGAAAATAAAATTGAATTATTTCTTTTTTTAAAAAAAATAGTTGTGAGGATTTGAAATTTTGTTTATTATACATACTACATATAAAGATGGCATAAGTCAGATATCTTTATTTAAAATGGCAAATATCCTTATTTTAAGTCAATACAAATTGAATATGTTTTTGAAAACCCTCACAAAGTATTCAATAACTAAGTGGGAGAGGAAATTTATTTTGCATAAATCCCATGGTCTCTATTATTGGTTCGCAAGTGATGTAATTAATTTTTCGTGTTGGCCTTAATGCCTTCCTCTCTATCAGATGAAATTAATTACAGAATCACCAGTACAAACTTCCTATATAGATAATTTTGGGTAATTGCTAGTATGAGCTTACTTCTCCATGTAAAAGGAGTTCATTATGAAACTATTGATAAAAAATTAACTAATGGTATACACTTAACTATATTTAATAGTATCCTCTCTATCTGAGTCACTACTGTTATTTATAGGACTAAAGCTAAACCAGCTATTTAATTCACTTGTCATGGTATAGTGGCTAGCTAGTAAAATTAATAGGTAATGACTTGTCTGGACAAATAATGGATAATATACGTCCTCCCCTAACAAGGCATGCTATTCATAGTGTTTCAAGCTACTAATGAATTCATTTAAATATGGTAGAGGGTACCAAATTTAAATTAGAATTCGATGTTTTATTTTTCCAGTCATAATTTTTTAAATTATGTGATTTTTAGTTTTTTAAAATGGATGATTCTTTCAATCCTCTTTATGTTATACTTAAAGAACACAAACTAGATGGATCAAACTATACACACTGAAAAAGAAATTTGGATATTGTGTTGACTGCTAAGGAGTACAAATTTGTGCTCATTGATCCTTGTCCAAATGAATCTGATGATGGGGCATCCGAAGAGGATGTCCTAGATTATTGAAAATGGACAAAGGCTGATGAGATGGCGCCATGTTACATTTTGGCATCTATGTTAGATGTGCTACAACATCAACATGAATCTATGGTCACTGCATATGACATGATTTTGAGGCTCCAAAATATGTTTGGGGACCAAAATATGCTCCTAGGAAAATGTCGATGAGGGAACTAATGAACACAAATATAGCTGAAGGGACATCAGTAAGGGATCATTGTCTAACGATGACGAGTCTCCTAAATGAGTTGGTGATCCTAGAAGTTGATATTGAATGGGAAACCTAGCTTGATATCATACTCCAGTCACTGCCAGAGTCATTTAAGCAGTTTTTCTTGAATTACAATATGAATAAGTATTCTTATACATAGGTGGAACTTCTTAAGGAACTCAAGGCAGTTGAGGGTCTGCTTCAAAAGCAGGTTGATTGAGAAATGTTCTAATTCTAAACCGCAAGGCAAGAAGAAGAAGAAGGCTCAAAAGTAGGTTAAGGCGCCACAAGCTACAGTGAAAAAGCCTAAAGGTAAGTGTTTTCATTGCAAGCAGTCAGGGCACTATAAGAAGCAATGTCCAGTCCATCTCTATAAGATAAACAATCTAGGTAAATCTCATCTACTAGTGGTTGAATCATACATAGCGATGTCATCTACTAGTACCTAATGTGTAGATATAGGAGCCACTAATCATATATGAAAATACTTTTAGGGGTTCTAGGAAATCGGACGACTTAGTGATGGGGAGATTTATCTTCACATAGGCAATGCTATGAGAGTGGCAGCGGTTGCAGTAGGAGATTTTCATTTATGCTTTGGTAGAGAGAGAATTTTAATTTTGAGAGATGGTCTTTATGCACCAGATATTAGAAGGAACTTAGTTTCGGTTTCTAAATTAGTTAGGAATGGATATAATGTTTATTTTAACGAATTTGTGGTTATTAAGCATAATAAGAATTTTATCTATTCTGGTTCATTGGTGGATGATCTTTATATTGTTAATCTTATCTCACCTACACTACAATGAACTGAATTGAATAATACTAGTACCTCGTCATGTAAGAGAAATGAACCTTCTAAAATGAACCAAATGTATCTTTGGCACTTAGGCATAGGTCATATTAACTTGAGGAGGATTCAAATGCTGGTTGCAAATGGACCATTGAGTTGAATCTTGCTTGAAAGGCAAAATGACCAAGAGGCCTTTTACAGCCAAGGGCTATAGAGCAAAGGATCTGTTGGAATTGGTTCATTCTGATTTATGTGGAACCATGACTGTCTAAGCAATAGGTGACTTTGAATATTTTATTACTTTTATTGATGATTATTCAAGGTATGAGTACATTTATTTGATGCGCCGTAAGTCTAAATACTTTGATATATTCAAAGTATTTAAGGCTGAAACGGAGAAGCGTCAAGTGAAGTGTATCAAGAAATTACGATCTTATCGTGGTGGCGAATAGGACTTTTATGGATATGGTGAGATCTATGATGAGTTATTCAGTTTTACATGATTCCTTTTGGGGATATGCCTTGAAAACTATAGCATACATTCTGAACTTGGTACCATCTAAGTTAGTACCTACCACTCCCGCAGAATTGTGGACTGGACGTAAGCCTAGTTTGCGGCACATTCGGATTTAGGGGAGTCCAACACACGTGTTGAAAAGGAACACAAATAAGTTGGAGTCAAGAGCATAAGTCTACTTGTTTATAGGCTATCCAAGAGGAACAAAAGGTGGTCTTTTCTGTTGTCCTAAGGATTAGAAGATCATTGTTAGAACCAATGCCCAATTATTAGATGAAGACTATGTGATGGATCAAAAGATTAGGAGTAGAATTTTTCTCAAAGAGTTAAGAGGAGATAGATCAGAGAATACTTCTTAAATTCCAATTGTACAAAGGGAGGCATCACATGAAAGAGTAGACGATATCCTATTGTCTGGTCGTAGTGGGAGGAATTTCGATACTCATGTAGAACTTGCACAAGATGTTATTGATAATACACACATACAGGCAAAACCTCGTCATAGTGGGAGGGTTGTTTGTCAATCCGAACAATATATGTTCTTGGAAGAGTCTTTTGATAGGATTCCTGAGGAACAAAATGTTGATCCCTAGACCTACAACGAAGCACTCCAAGATAAAGATGTAGAACTTTGGCAAAAGGCTATGATATCTGAGATGGAGTCCATGTACTCCAATCAAGTCTGGGAACTTGTAGAACCGCCCGATGGGATTAAACCTATTAGATGCTAGTGTTCTATAAGAGAAAGCGAGGATAAGATGGTAAGGTGGAAAAATATAAAGAAAGGCTTGTTGAGAAATGGTTTACTTAGAAAGAGGGAAACGATTATAGGAGACTTTTCGCTGGTAGCTATGCTAAAGTCGATCCGAATTCTCTTATCCATTACAGCTTATCTCGATTAAAAGATTTGGCAAATGGACGTCAAGATGGCGTTCCTTGACAGGAATCTTGAAGAGTGTATCTATCTGGTACAACCAGATGGATTTGTAGCAAAGGGCCAAGAACGTCAAGTGTGCAAGCCTAAGCGATCCATTTATGAACTGAAGCAGACATCTAGATGTTGGAACATTCATTTTGACCAGATTATTAAATCTTATGATTTTGAACAATGCCCTAATGAATCTTGTGTGTATGGCATGACGAAAATGTGGTGGTGTTTCTAGTACTTTACGTGGATGATATCTTGCTCATCAAAAACGATTTGGGGGTGTTATCTTCTCTAAGGGTATGGTTATCCAATCAATTTGATATGAAGGATCTAGGAGATGCTGGTTATATCCCTGGATCAAGCTTATGGGAAATTGTAAAGATAGGATGATAGGCTTATCTCAAACTATCTATATCGATACTATCTAGCCCGTTTTAGCATGAAAAATTTTCAAAAATGGATTTCTTCCTTTTAGACATGGAGTTCTTTGTCAAAGGCAGAGTGTCCTAAGACACCTGAAAAGATAGAGAGCATGAAGGTTGTTCCTTATGCTTTAGCAGTGGGAAGTCTCATGTATGCTATGCTTTGCACTAGACCTGATATCTATTTTGTCGTTGGCATGGTTAGTAGATATCAGTCTAACCCAAGGAAAGAACATTGGACAACAATAAAGCACATTCTCTGGTACCTGAAAGGACAAGAGATTATATGTTAGTTTACCAGGTAGATAGTCTAGTACCCACCGGGTACATGGACTTTGATTTTTCAGTCAGATAGGGATTCTAGAAAGTTAACTTTAGGATATGTGTTTACTCTAGGAGGTGGATCCATAAGTTGGAGGAGTATCAATCAATCTTATATTGCTGATTCCACTACGGAGGTCGAGTATGTGGCGGCTTTTGAAGCAGCCAAAGAGGCAGTTTGGCTTAGAAACTTCCTAATGTATTTAGAAGTGGTACCCTCGATAAAATAAGCTATTACACTTTATTGTGACAATAGCGGAGTGGTTGCTAACTCGTAGGTGCCACGGACCCATAAGAAGGGGAAGCACATTGAGCGCAAATATCACCTTATACGAGATATTGTGGGAAAAGATGATGTTGTGACGCCCCAAAAATTTGGGGGTCCTTTATTGACCATTGACCACCCATCAATCCGTGAAAATACCAGTGAGTGTCGCAGAACCCCACATCACATCTATATCAATTAATAGTATCCCTTAAGTCGGGATTATAACCCACACGTGCAACTCATGTACATGTTACCATTTAATCAATTGAAGTCCAAAATACTCCAATATGTCTTATTTAAGGTTCATATGTGTCCTTTGAACCCAATAAACCCAAGCCCAAACGCATAGCACAAGACTTTAAAAATTTCAATTTCAGGTTCACGTTCGAACTTTATTTGGCATTCGAACGTCTGCTTTACGTTCGAACATCATTTGGACTTCGAACGTCACTTGCTCTGAGTACTTTTGCATTTCCACCAGAGCTTTGTAGAAACCAAAGTACTGTAAGCTTCCCACGGTCGAAGTGACATGACGTTCGAACATGGATTGCATTTAAACGAAGGTTGCGTTCGAGGGTGAACTGGCGTCCGAACGCCTACAAAATTCCAGAATATTGGTATCTCTGTTTTTAGATTTCCAATCCATTCCAAACCTTTCAAAATTCATCCCAAACATGTATAATGAAGTTTTCTACATAATACATGATCTACACAAGGTTCTATTACAATTATTTGCATAAAGTTACATTCCAAAAACTTAGTTTAATGAATGTTTTACTAAAATTCAAGGTTAAAGGCCACAAGTTGGCCCCTCTTCACCCTTGATAGTCGGAATGAGATTTGTCCACCGGCGTGTAACCCCCACCTGAAATGTATTCCCATATAGGATGAGCCACACTCAGTAGAATATTTTCTACAGAGACTACTCCCCACCTAGATGCACATGGAATGCTCACATGCAACATTCAATTATCCACAACAATTTCAATCAAGTATGTTCAAGTCAATGTTGAAATATTTCATGACATGCCATGCAATGAGGTGAGACTCATTCATGCACTCAATCCGAGCCCTTCCCGATTCCTAAACACATACAAGTGCCAATGTGTATGAATCTGTCATCCATGTTACACATCAAATGACTTTTACAAATCTAGGGTCTTTCTTGGGGGTGGATATTCATGGACTTACACCAACGTCATCCAATCGACACGGAATTCATGGACTTCTACCAACGATTTCACGTACACCGACACACTTTATGAGCCCTTATACCAACGGAGTGTGTATCCAATCACTGGGTCTCTCACCCGAGGGGTCTTCTAGCCCCTTCTTGCTAACCCCAAACCCATTTTATCATGCTTTCACGCGGCTCAGCTAGGTCTTTGGCCCATCTTTCCCAAGCCTTTCGTAAATCACCAAGTGTGGTATTTACGACAACCATGCACATACCCATGTGATGAGATGTTTCATGCAAATGCAATGTAATGAACCATTGCTTATCCATGTCATGTCCCATGTAATGAATGCTACATGAGCAGTATTTATCACTTATCATCATATTCCATGAAAATGTATGTCATGTGCATATAACTTCCATAAATCATCATTCTGCTCAATATATCAATAACATATAATTTCCACAAGTTATCGCATAACTCACTTTAGCATGTTATTTCAATTACATCAAAATATCAACTTCAATCAATACAAAACATTTTATCAAATACCTTCTATGCATCAATCATGTTATCACATAATATTGTCCACACAACATCAAATATCATTATTCAAGGAATTTAATCCAACACCTTTAAGGCAAACATATCATGTTATCACACACATTTGCCCCCATATCATTAAGTATCAAGGAATCACATAAATGACTTCCACATATCAAATTCAAACAAAAATTTGGTTTAAGTCCTTTCTAGACTCATTTTCATAATCATATATATATATACACACACACACATAGGTCAATATATATATATGCATATACACCCAACCATTCCTTATAGGCATTCTAGGTTAGAAATCAACCCAAGTAGGAGAAACCCTACCTCTTGGAGCGTAAACTGAAATGTAGAGCTTCCAAGAACACCAAAACCAATCCCAAAACCTTGATTCCCCAAATCTCCTCTTTTGAATCTTCGGTGAAATTAACTCTTTTTGGTGTGGTTACGTAGTCCTCGTCGAGGAGAGCAACTTTAAATCTTGACTCGATGGAATCCGACCGACAGGAGTTCGAGAATCAGCTAAGAAATAATGATTCTTGGACAATTTATAATTATCCATTATTTATAATTTTTAAAACTCGGCTCTAATCGTGCCACATGTCCTTCGCTCGTTCATGTCTGTTTTTGCCTTGAAATAATTTATTTGATCCCGGTTTTAGTTTAAATTAATTTTATTTGAGATTTAATTCAATTATAAGAAAATTTTAAAATTTTTATTTTTGAGGACCTTTGTGAGGCCAATCGCCACCCAGCCATCTCGTAAAACGTGAAAAATCTAACTATCTCAAAATTTGACGAAATTCGTCTGGGTGACTAGAATTCGCGATACGAATCCAACGGAGAAATTCGTTGGGTCATACGAGCTCTAAAGAACACGTATTTTCAAATTCTCATTATAGTTTCAAAATGACCATTTTTTCCCTCATCGAAAAAAGTTCAAATTTACCTGGATTTTACAGATGTAGTAGTGACCAAGACTGCATCAGCAAATAACATAAAAAATCCCTTCACAAAGAGCTTACCAGCATAGACTTTGGATAGTCATGTGGAAAGAATGAGAGTTAGACGTATGACAACATGCCTTTTAGTATAAGTGGGAGAATGATAGAGTATGCTAAAAGCTTGCTTTTTGTAGTGAAACTTGTTTTATTAATTAATAAAAGTTTATTCTTTTCATTTTATTAAGAATTTGAATGGGCAAAATGTTTGCATTATATTTAATATATAGTATGCATGTGTGTCTTATATTTTACATTGTAGATAATCTGGTATGTAGAGTTTGACTTATACACAGAAGACCAGATTATCGAATTTTTGTATAATATGAGTATATGTTTACAATCCTAGATGGAATTGGACACACCATTGGAATGATTGTAGAATAATATTCTCGCATAGTCTATCTTGACTGTAGGAGATTGTTTGATGTCTCAGATTATTGCGCTAGTACACTTTGTGTATTGAATAGACCCATGTTGAGGTTATTATCATTTACTGATTCAATAAGATAATAAATACCTCATGATTATTATGATTGCTTTAATCCCAAAATATTTAATTGCCACGTGCATATAATGTTTATCACTTTAATTCATCAAAGGGTGAAATTTATATTAAGACAGTAAGCTCAGTGAATTGGGAGAAGATGTTATTTGTATGGTAGAAATTAAATATTAAAGGAAACCATGACCTAGTATTTAAATGGGTTGATAATTTCCTATTGAGGAAGTTCATAAGTTTTGTCTCTGTCAAACCCTGCATGTGGATTTAATTATCCAACATGACAAATAAGTTGAGTGGTAAAGTCTCAAAGAAATAAAAAAGTTAATTAAATATAATTGTTACTAATTTATTTAATTGACGGACATCTGTAATCTTAGCATGGGGAGATTGTTAAGAATATAATATTGAGATAATGCTCATGAGATCAATAATAAATCTTTACTGGACTGACTTATTATTAATGGGCTGTAGGATGTTTGTTCTGGGTTTAACATAGGATTCCTAAACACATTGGAAGCCCGACCCTTATTTCTCCTTAGGGTCTCTGTCGTAGCCTATATCTATTCTTTACTCACGATTTTTAGGGAGAGAGAGCAAGGATTTGGAGGTTTTGGCAGCCCACACTGCATCCGGATTCTAATGTTATTGGATATACGACAGAAGGCTGTGATATTCGTCGAGCTGTCCTTCAGTTGCTTGTTGATTATATTCTTCATTCGTGCTGAGAAGAGATCAAACCCGAGGGATCTCGAAGGTTAACCCTAATTTTGCCTTGTATGGTATTAAAGGAATTTTTTTGATATTCGATACATATACGTTGTCAACGGCTCTTGGGATTTCCGTTCCAATAGTTGCAACAAACAAGAACAATGTTGCATTCTTTTTATTTATTTATTTTTTGGGGGTGACACATCTACTCCAATATTGAAGTTTTGTGTCATAATATTTCAACAACATATAGTTCATGATTTTTTGGCAATTGTGAGCCTTTGAGGCATAATATCTATAAATTAAAGGATAATGGATATTGGGATGGATGGATATAACGAAAGCTGTAAAACCCGGTATCAAAATTAAATAAGTATTATATTAATTTAAGATTTCTCATAAGAAGAATAAAATTATGGTAGAAACTTAAATAATTGTTAAAATATTGATTATGAAGTTTAAGTTTTAAGTGTATTTTACTTTCAGAGTAAATTGAGTTTTGGAGACGCTTAAATTTGAGAAGGGTGACAAAGTAATTTTATAAATACTTTTAGGCCAAAAATGGTTTCTATTGAATCTAGAAGGTCAAAAAAATTGGAAAATGTTATATGAGTTGTATTAGAAGTTTAGAAGTATTTTAGAGTCAAAACTTATTTTGTAGAGGATTTGAGTAGAAAAGAACTTGACATAACATTAGTATTTTGGCTATGACTTCTGAATATATTGTCCAATTCAACTGGAAGTTTTACAATAGAAAATAGGCCTTAAGGGCTACAAAAGTGTATTTCACGACAATTTCGTGAATCAGCTTTTAACTAGGTCAAAATCGAGCTGGAAGTCAATGACAGATTATTACCCGCGCACATGAGAATTCTTTATTTTTCAGCCTATAAATACCCTAGGCCCACAATGTACATAGTCTTTACCTATTTTTCAACCCCAAGAATTCTAGAAAAGTTTGCCGAGAAGAAAATGATGAAGAACTAGCTAAATTTTGTAGGATTAACACGGGATAATCACAATGAAACACAATACGATCAAGATCTCAAGAATCAAGGTAAGACTTTCTTCCTAAACATGTTCATTGAGGCTAGAATTAATATATATCTATGTTTTTATTCTAAATTGTAAATATATGTTATAAAATCATTGTTTCCTGCATTTTCTTACAAATCATATCATCTCCTGAATGAGGTTATTGTTTGATAGCCATAAAAACTCTCATTCTTGTTATCAAAACCCTAGTTTCAAAAAATACATATTTTAATCTTGATATTCCATTTTTCTTGATTTAAAAGCTTTAGTGTTTTATTTAAACAATAAAATTATATTTTTTGATGATCTCTTGCATATTTTTTTGAGTTGTTCTGGAAACATACCTGTGGAATTATGGTTTTTGGTTTACCTATGGAATTATGGTTCTTGGTTTACCTATGATTTGGTGAATTGGTTTGTATTTTATCTCTTTTGTGGATGTTTTGATGAACATGAGTGAGTATTGACCGAGTATCATAGAGTGGGTAGATGCGTTTCTTATTTTGAGTGGGTTTGAAGGTTCCTTACCACTTGTAGTGGAGTTGGTGTCTTGCAAGGATCAATCCACTATTCGCTCATGGGTATCGAGGCTAAGGGCTACTATACTATTTTTGGGTTAGATTCGTCACTGACGATGAGTTATGTGTTGGGTGTGTGTGTGTAGGCCAAGATATTCTCAATGTGTGTATTCATGCTAAGTCATACTACATACATGAGATACAATGTTGGTAATGGGAAGCTTGGACGGATGAAAATAATGCAATGTTGGTTTTACTTCTTCACTTAATTTATTGCTATTACTTAAACTTGAGATCTGATGAATTTTCACTGTTTTATTTTAAAAGTATATATGATATTTTGTAAAATAAGACCGACCTGTTTTATATATTTTTCAAACATTGTTCGAGCTTGGAAGGATTTTTCTACAGAGCTTAGTGCTCACCCCCTATAAACAACATCTTTTTCAAATTATGGTCTAGAGGAAGAGCTCTGATTTAATGAGCAAGTTGAACTCGAGGCTAGAGAGGGTCAGTATGAGGATCCTGAAGTGGAGGCTTAGAGATGCAGTTCTAATTATTGAATTTGGAGAGATTTTTGTGAAGCAATATTTTAGTTGTTTAATTATTCCGCTGCTATATACTATTTGGTTTTAAATTGTAAGTTGAAGAAGTTACATAATATTTTTTTTTTTGGCTTTAGTATTTATTATTTGTCAGAGGGATGAGTGACTTATGATTTAATGGTTATTGTAGTTGTTCTCATGATTGGATGATTTTTAGATAGTAATGCATTACAGGGTAGATTTTGGGGCGTTACAAAAGCTAAGTTGGATTTATATTATGACTTACTGTGCGACCATATACAATCTTGTAAATGCAAGATACTTGCTACAACCAAGATGGTATTTGTATGTTAAAAAATCAAGAATGTTTCCATCAATTTTAATGATATAATTTTGAAGGTGAGAGGTTTCAATAAAGCCAACATATGTTGTTTTATTCAGTCAAACAACCACTGATTCAAAATATCCTAATCATATAATTTTTGTGTCATCATATTTTAATTATGATATAAGGATTATTATTTGTCCAAGTAAAACAAAAATTAAAGCTCAAAATAGTTCACGTGCAACAGACATGCACAACAAGTAGTTTACTAATAAAGGGAGAGGACACCAAATTCCTCCTCTCTGTTCACTATCAGTGTAGATGTGTCTTTGAGATAATTAAATAGTTGGAGAAAGACAAAGTGAAAAATAGATAAATGTGAATTTTACAAAAGAAAATGTTAGTAATGATTACATGTGAAAGAGGGAAGATGTTGGATAGGTGTTTGCTACATGTATTTTTTAATTACACACATTTCAAAGTCTAATCACACTTGGTAGTTTTAAATATTACGATCTTATTCACTCGGACTGACATATGATTCAAATTGAAATTAATGAAACAACTAAAACGAGATGTATTAATATTTTTTTTCTTAATTTTTAATTCTTTGTATGTCTCATACTCTTGTAATTTCTCAAGCCCTAGGTTTATGGGTTTCTTTCTTGTCGTCATCAAATTTTACTTTTTTTTGTTTCTATATTTTATGGTTGTAGAGTCTGAATTTCTATGGTTCTTGTAAGGGGTATACATTTTTCTTCAAAAAGTGCTCTTTTTATTCATCATTAATGAAAAAAGATGTTCCTATGGCCTTTGTGATCATGGGTTTCTATTTGCATTTATATGTCTGTGTCATATATATAGACATATATCAGAAGAAGTTTTTTTGTGTATATGTGTATTGATGATTGTGTGCGCATTTATATATCATCCTTATAAACCTAATTATTGTTGTGTTACAAGAAATGACTTAAATGTTCAAGTACTTGATAAAGTATATTCGAATTTGTGGGTTGCATGTGTGTGTCAAAAACTGATCGATCTAAGGTCTTTGAACCCTTTTTCAATTATGGATTTGATATTTAGTTTAAATTTTGTTGGAGGCTAAATTTTTGTGGTGCCAATAACAAACAATCTTTATCAAGTTAAATATTTTAATATGAAAATGGTCTACCAGCAATGCATGTGTGCACTAACTAATATTAACAAAGGAAGAGGAATGGTTGGGTATACACTCTTAAAGTGTTTATGATACCCTTTATTTCTTCTCAAGTAATTACCCATAACTCACTCATTAACTCCCGTCATCAATATCTACTCATTAAATATGAATATTACTCATGAAATAACCACCTAACTCCATTTTTAACCTAATTTAACTATCAATTTATCTCTTCACACGAGTAACCGTGTATTTGGACCATCTAGTTATTGGGAGGATGTATTTTGTACAGAGAATACATATTGTAATTTCTGATATAAATCATGCAATTAAAGAACAGTGACACAGAAATAAATTGACTCACTTGCCGACCAGGAACATATATAAAATATGATCAATACTAATATTTGACACTACATCCTTCAAGACAGATTCCACATTCACACTAGTGCTTATAGATTATTGAGTGTCTTGAATGAAGACATTTAAAAATGGATTATGAAATTTTAGGACTGCTATTAATGAGAGAATTTGCAAGCACTTGTTATAGAATGAATCTGGATTATTTATAGACGTAGAGGTGACTGTTTTGAATAACTACCATTGGTCAGATGCAACTCAGAAAGGCATAAAAAAATGCTCATACATGAACAACCAAGAATAATTCAAAACCGAACTAGTGGGAAATTCAAATCCAAACCAATGCAGAATTTGAATTCCAACGGGCAGAAAATAAAAATTGGGTTACCCAAAAAAGATAAGGTTGACCCTAGACCCATACCCAAGTAGCATTAGGGCAATAGTGAAGATGCTCGCATTAGTATATGTGCGGTCTAGACCCTCTCCTATCTAAAAAATTAGGGTGCCCCTTGGGGCCCAAATCCTAAAGCAAACTAGGAGTATATATACTTAATTTTTCTTGGCCAATCAATTTGGGATTAGTGTTAAATCTCATATATCCCAACTTCTATTTTTTATAATTCAAGTGGGTCACTTTGGAACCTATTTTATCATTGACCTTTTACTTTATTTGAGTAAACAAATATATTGCGTTATTTTTCTCGCGGAGTAGAACACAAACCCACAAAAATTTACTTAAAACGATGATTGGATCACACTTTAACTTAGGTTCAAAGA
>CM042190.1:15906931-15925285 GCA_023539305.1 Ilex asprella | reverse complement strand
CAAATATAAGAGTCTTATGGAGCTAGAGGAGAGAAAATGATCATTTACCTCAGAAAAGTACAAGAATTAATCAAGAAATTTGTATAAGTTAAAATCAAACACGTTCCTAGATCCGAGAACTCAAGAGCAAACAGCTTGGCAAAGCTTGCAACAGTCTCGCAGGAAAGTTTGGGGAGGTTAATTCCAGTAGAGCATCTAGCAAAACCCTCCATGGACTTTGAAGATAAAGAAATATTCCCTGTGCAAGCCTCACCAAGCTGGATGAACCCTATTTTGGGATACCTTCAGAATGGAATCTCGCCAGAGGATCCCAAAGAAGTAGCAAAGCTAAGAACCAGGTCAGCCAGATTTTCTATTTTACAGGGAAGCCTTTACAAGCGAGGTTTTTCAACACCCCTCCTTAAATGTGTGGGGGATGAGGACAGCAATTACATTCTCAGAGAGATTCATGAGGGGGTTTGCGGCAACCACATTGAAGAACGGGCCTTGGCAGGAAAAGCATTAAGGCAGGGGTACTATTGGCCCAAAATGCTCAAGGATGCCACGAAATTAGTCAAGAAATGCACAGTCTGCCAAATAAACGTCAATCTTCCCCATTGCCCACCAGAGCTCCTAACCTCGGTAGTTAGTCCTTGGCCCTTTCAGCAGTCGGGTTTGGACATACTCAGGCCCTTTCCAATCAGAGTGGGACAGTGCAAATTCGCCATTGTTAGAGTGAACTATTTCAGTAAATGGGCGGAAGTGGAACCTTTGACTACGATCACGGAGCAAAAAGTCCAGAACTTCCCATGGAAGTCGATAATTTGTAGATTTGGGATTCCCAGGGCAATAATCTCAGACAATGAGAAACAATTCGACAACCCAAAGTTCAGAAGGTTCTGGGCCTAACTAGGAATAAAGAATTACTTTTTCACCCCAGCTCATCCACAATCCAATGGGCAAGCAGAGGTAACCATCAGGACCATCAAAGTTGCGCTGAAAACCAAGCTCGAGGCCTTAAAAGGGAAATGGGTGGAGCATATTCCAGAGATGTTATGGGCTTATAGAATGACTACGAGGTTAGCAACCTAGGAAACACTGTTCGCTTTGGCCTATGGAATAGAAGCCGTGTCCCTAATAGAAATCGGGATCCCATCCTCAAGGACCGAGCTTGCTGATCTGGAGCACAATGATGAGTCACTTCTACTGAACCTCGATCTCTTGGACGAAAGGAGAGATAGGGCTCTGCATCGCATCCAGAATTACTAGAGGAAGACTGCAAGGTATTACAACAAAAGAGTCAAACACAAAAGCTTTATAGTGGGAGATTTGGTGTTTAGGAAACTCCTACTTGCTAGAAAGGACCCCTCCCATGGGAAGCTAGGTTCAAATTGGGAAGGTCACTTCATAGTATCCAGGGTGATAAGACCCAAAAACTATGAGTTGCAGACTGAAGGAGGAAAAATTCTACCTCATTCCTACAACGCAGAGAATCTCAAATTTTTTTTTCAATAAGTACTTGTAATAGAATCATTTCTAATAGAGTGGCAAATTCTTAATTCAGATAAGTATGTGACAAGTATGATCCTCTGAAGTAGCTAAAGAACAAAAAAATGAGCTATACAGCTCACGATGAGCTCTTAAGCTCATCGGTTCACAAGGAGAGCCAAGCAGCTCAGCCAGAATGCACAAGTTCATAAAAAGAGCCACAAAACTCGGCAAGAGCTCCATAGCTCAGAAAGAGCCCAATAGCTCACGATAAACTTTTCAGTTTATAAATCAAAGAAAGAGTCCAGTAGCTCATGATAAACTATCATTTACAAATTAAAGAAGAGCTCCATAGCTCAGAGAGAGCCCAGAAGCTCACGATAAAATTTTAAGTTTATAAATCAAAGAAAGAGCCCAGTAGCTCATGATAAACTATCATTTAAAAAAAAAGAGGGAGGTGTAATGCTCAGAAGAAGCCCAGAAGCTCGCGATAAAATCTTCAGTTTATAAATCAAAGAAAGAGCTCAACAACTTGGAAAGCGCTTTACAACTTAGAAGGAACGAAGACATTCACGAATGAACGAAGGGCTCTACGAACTATTCACGATGAAATACAGAGAAAAACTCGACAGTTTACCATGAACTAAACAATTCGAAGAAAGAGCTCAGCCACTCAAAATGGACCATAGGGAAAAAGGTAGATTATGCCATGTAATATCCAACAGTCTAGCAACAAAGAAGGAAAAATTGTTCATATTACATCAAAGGGCTAAAACAACTAGCAAAAACAAAGTTGCTCAAAGCTCCCAAACAGGACTACTAGTTCTCACCCAAGCACTTCTTCAATCCAACCACTTCCTCCTTCAGACGGGCATTCTCTTCCCTCAATTCCTCCCCTCTTTCTCCGCCTTTGAAAGCGCATTGAGAAGCTTGGCCCCGACAGAAGAAAGAAAAACTGCGCTAACAGAGGAATCAGGGGATGAAGGAGACTCGCACAACTTGCACCTTTTGGAAGATGGTGCCACCTCCTCATCCTCCTCAGGCTCTGAGGGAGAAAGGTCTGGTGAGCTGCATTCGAAGTGGAAATCAATAGATGCTACCACTACGCCGAACAAGAAAAGATTACTAGACGTCATCAATTCTGAGAAGAACATAGGGGAACATTGCTTCACTCGCTCAATCCTAATGGCTTCTAGCAGATCTGGGTCAGGCGCAACTACACAATAAAGTTAAAGTCAGAACAGAACGTTAAAAAAAGAGAATGATCAAGAAAGCTGTTAAGCCCCTTACCTATGTGATCAAATTTCCTCCAAGAACGCGGAACCCTGTTCTCTCGTCGGCGGTCCTCAACAAACCTCCAAGAATCCCCGGAAGCAAAGAAAAAATGTCTGAGCCACCCTTGGGATGGGGAAGGAATACCAAGCACCAGCCGACGTTCAGAGAAGTACCTCCATCTGAAACAACTAAAGCAAGGAATTTCGTCTCCCATAAGACTATGGAAATACAGGAACTCGACAATTGTGGGAAATTGGTCATTGCCCTAAAGGCGCCAGAACAAAAAGAAGCTAATAAGCACAACCCACCCTTGAGAAGATAAACAGGAGGGAGACAGAACTTAATATGTCAAGATACACCCAACATAGTGATGGATGCGAAGATGAAGGCCCATCTCGAAGGCATCCTCAAAGAAACAGACCTCATCTCGAGAAAGATAGTTAGGAGGTTCACTTGGAGTGGGAACTCGGAGAGGCAATTTCAGTTCTTGAAAGAACCGTTTCTTGCCAGATCCGAGGAGGACAGAGAAGAAGGAACCAAGAAACGAGACTGAAATTTTTAGTCTATTCCGAAAAAAGAACGGTCCTCAAAGAGAGACGGAGTAGGATCAGCCATTAGAAGCCCCAGACAAAGAACCAAATAGAAGAGAAAGACTTAATAAGACCTTTAAGGAGTTATAGGCAGGAAAGAGAAGATACGAAATTTAAAGCCTTGCCCAGAATTAGAAGAGCCAAGAACCACGCCTAATTTAAAGCCTTGGCTATTATATAGACTTCCCAAATTTATAAGGAAAGTAGAGGAGTGATGGGAATCTCCTAACTATTAAAGTTCACAAAGACGGTGGAAGCGGTCTAAAACAAAAAGAAAGGCAAACAACAGTGCTCACTTATCATCATCTTCCTCAGCTTCAGTCTCAGGATTACCAAGGAGGTCCAGAACACCTCGACCCCGAGTCATACCCCCAAGAAAATTTCTAGGCTTCATGGTGAATAGCAAGGCCGAGGTAAGCTTAAGGTCACCAGACTCAGAGCCCATGGGCTATATTCGCCCGAAGGGAACGTGTATCAGCGACATGCTTGTGATGAACCTCAAACATCTCCTCACCAATGGGAAGTGTTAACCAACCACCCAATGCTCCCTCGAGGACACCAAAAACACGGCTAACAGCACTAAAAGGTCTAAGATAAAACCTCTTGCCTTCGGAAGGGACCAAAAACCAAATGTTTATCCACCTCGGGCATGCTTGAGGCTCACACAAGTCCAGTACAATAAGCTAAAGCTCCAAATTTTTAGGGTAGACTAAAAGCCCGTGGCCACAGGTGCAGTAACATGAACCCTTCCATGGATGACCTCTAGACCCCTAATGCATAGCTCAGGTCATGTTTCAGTGGGAACAGGTCAGACCTCCCTGAGTCAAGGTCAGCTCAGACCTTCCATGACACGTCCCCCACAGGAAACACCTAAGATGAAACTCAAGAAGACTGCTCCCAAGAAACTTAAAGGCTCCCTCCAAGAAGAGAGAAAAGAGCTAAGCATACAGAGCTCAAAGGAATAAGCTTAGCAAAAGACCTGTCAAAGTCAGAGGTGAAAATTACGAAGAGACCATACGTTGGAGTCACAGGAGCGAACGAGGAGGAGAATTCACACTAAGGGTCAGACAAAAAGATATGTCAAGATCATGATAAATATCATCAAGAACATCCAAGTACTTTCAGCTCAACAAGGTATGTTCAGCATTTGCTTGAACAACTCAAAGCAACAAAGCAACACGATAACTCTTGCTTCAAGGAGAGCTCAGCACACCTCCAAGCAAAAGGGGCAGGGGGTGCATGAAGATATAAAGCAGTCGGGCTAAAAATTTAAAGAAAATATATTACGTCTCAACAAACAGCTCATCAAAGAAAATATATTACGTCTCTAACAAACAACTCGAGAATTCGAAAGTCAAATTACAAAAAGTACTAAATTTCAACAACAAACAAATTTACAACAGAAATTCCTAAGTCTCTGGAGGAGGGGTGGTCAAAAGATCCTGCAAATCGGTAAAAGCAGCTTCAGCAGAAGGAGTAGGCAAGGTCCGAGAAGCTAGAGGAGTTGGAGTCTTAGGGATGTTAGTCTCAGGAACCTCCCCTCCATCTAATTGCGAATCTCGGGCAAGGGCCTCTTTCACAAGGTCAGCAGAGAAGGAAGCAACTTGGAGAATAGCCGGCTGAACGGGCACACTATGGCTTGTGTCTTCAGAAGGAAGAGCTGGAGAGTCTTCCTCGCTATCAGAGCCGAATTCTTCCAATTCCTCCCAGTTGGGTTAGAGAAATTAAAGTCCAAGTTTGGAAAGGTCTTGGAAGCTTTACGCTTAAAAACAAGTCACCCAGAAGTCCATTGGGTGGTGGCGTCATCCTCCAGCTCAGCAATCATCTCACCTTTCTCCTTGAGCTCCTCATGAAGGGCCTGATTCACCTCGCAGATGGCTTCGTGATCTCGCTTTAGGGTGTAAAGAGAATAGCGAGCATCGAAGGCATCCTGATTAGCCTTGGACCAGAGATCAGTCTTGCGTTTCAGCTCATCCCCTAGAATCCTCAACTTATCTCGGGTCTTCTTCTCTTTCTCTTCAACTTTGAACTTAGCTGACTTGGAAACATGGAGATCAGAGGCTAGCTGTTCCGCCTTATCATGAAGACCTTGCACCTAAGCCCTGAGCTCCTCATTCTCAAAAGAAAGGTCGCTGACCTTGACCTCGAAGGCCTTCAAAACTTTGACCGAACTTTCAGAGGAACGGATCCTACTCAACAAACCTTTCACATGAAGAGCCAGCTAAAATAATAATAATAATAATAATAAATATATAAATAAATAAATAAAAGGTGAAAAAGCAAGAAGGATCAGCACAGAAATGTAATGGTGAACCAAACAGAAGCATGAAAGTACGAGAACTTACGGTAGTAGCTCCCTGAAGAGCTGAAGCTATGGATTCTTCAAGGGACATAGAACAAGCTCTCTCCACATCAGAATTAGGGAGAATAGATGCCATAGCCCCTGCAGCCAGCTCAGCATTCTAAAAAATGGAGTCCTCTTGCCCCTCCGCCTTGACGCCTTTTCCCTTGTCAGCCCCAGGCCTCACCTGGGATGGTTCAATGATTTTGCCAGAAGGGCTGAACAAAACCGTCTAAGACTGAACCTGAGAAATGAACCCCCAGACCCTCTCGATCTCGGACGAGGTGGGAGAAGCTTCGCCTGACTCATCAGGCTTAAGAGGGATGAGCAGAGGCTACTGGGAAGAGGAAACCCCTGCACTCGGTGGGATGTTCGAGAGAGGGACTTGGCTGTCAACAGCCGAAGTTGGAGAGGAGGAAGGCCCTCCTAGCTTTTGAGCCTTAGCTCTGGTGGAAGGGCTGCCACCAGACCCGGCTTCAGCCTTTGTCTTACAGCCCTTCCCACCTCTTTGTAGCTTGGCAATCTTGGCTTCAAGCTTCTCCGAAGACAGCTTCATTGTGGAAGATCCTAGAAGGTCTGAACCACGACAATCAGTTAGATTAGAGAAAGAAGAAGGGAAGATACTAAAAATTCAAAGAGCGAGAAGATCACCTAGTACTTCGTTAGGTTTGACAACCGAGATTGGAGACGGGGCTTCTATCGTGACCTCGGGAAGGCTAAGTCCCCTTGTAACTAGGACCTAAAATTGGATGAGCACAGAATATCTTCTCGGAGCACACTCCAACAGTCTCAGCTTCGCCTCTTCGTCTGGTACCTGAACGTAACAAAAAACAGAGCAAATTCAGAAACCTGTATTTCTCAGAACAAAACCCGATTGATTCAGACAATCACTCACCCACGTTCTCTGGGTAAGACCAAGCCCTAGGGATACCAAGGGTATCCGTCCTATCAGCAGGTTCATACTCCCAGTTTGTGCCCCCAATGAAAAAGAAGTATTCTTTCCAGTGCTTGTGAGAGGTAAGAATATTAGAGATAAGTTGCTTGGCGTTGACTCGCTTGGAAGCATACAAGAAGCCCTCCGATGAGGTCAACTTGACACTGAAAAAGTCCAAGAATAAGGAGAAAGAAGGAACCTCGAGTTTTAAGTCCTTAAAGAGGACCAAAAGGCCCACTAAGACGTCCCAGAATTTAGGAGAAAACTGGGAGGGGCATACATTAAAGTACTGTAGAACAACTTTCAGAAAAAGATGCAGAGGAAAGTGAATACCAATCTCAAAGGCAGCCTAAAAGAAGCATACCTTTTTGTGAACTTCAGCGACATAAGGGGTAAAACTATCAGGGTACGAAGGCTGGACACCAGGAGGAAAACTGTAGCGGGCACTGAAAATCCTAAGGAGTGAGGGATCAACCTTACTGGATCCTACGAGCTCAGCTTGCTTAAGAGCAGCTCCTAGATACGATGAGCCGCTAGAGAGCCCAGCCCCACTGACCTTTCCCTTGCCTTTGCTAGGCTTCGGGGGCATAGAGACGGATGATGAGGGGAGCTCTCCGACTTCAGCTCCAGGGTTCAGGGCATCAACACCGGGGAAGTTGTCAATCTCCTCACCTATTTCCCCTAATTTGACATCCTCCTCGGCAGACCTACCATCAGGAGGAGGTACAGAGGATCGAGCAGCTCTGGAAGAGGTAGACATGAGAGGACAAGAAAAAGGGAGATTGTAGAGATGATAAGGGAGGGCGATACTGGTCAGACACTCCCTAATAACCGTAGGATTATCACAGTAACTACCTACGCTGAGGACTCTAACAATGGAACCCCAATCCATGAAATAGGGAAGGGGAGATAGACAGAGGTCATGGTTCCAGAAGTAATAGAACCGATAAGCCCAAAAACGCAACAACCACCTCGAATTTGAGGGATCCAGAACGAGAAAAGACGAAAAGGGGCAAGAAGGCGTACCTAGCTAGGAGAAAGCAGCGAACGAAAGCCAAAAGCCAAGTCGAAGGAAGAAAGCACTATGAACTCTCAGACCTAACATGAAAGATATAACTTCAGGAGGAGAATCAGAAGACTACACCATCGCAAGGGAATTTAAAATCACAAAGAGGGAAAATCGTAGAACAAAGGAAGAAGATGAATAGAAGTAAGACGGTTCTGCTAGTCGTTCGAGCATTTAAGGCTTGAGCGACAGAAGTTGAAATGTGGGCAGGAATCGAGGAAGTAATGATTGCCTGGAACCGTCAGAAGACGTGGTACACGTGCAAGCCAAGATCAGCCACATGCTTTTCTACCTCGGATAAAGTTAGCTCAGCCCTTACCAAAGCCGACTTAGACCAAGGGTTGGGGGGCAACTGATGATACTAAAAAATAATTTCAAGGATGAGCTCAGATCTATAGAACAGGTCGGGAGGTCAGATAGAGAAGATGAAGAGCTCGGAGGACCAGAGCTCAGCCTCACTCAGAATGTAAACCGACTGGAATGATATGGGGACAGTTGGATAGACAACGTGCGTCCCCCAAAATACAAGGAATGAAAGGGAAAAGCTAGAATCAAGGCTTAGAACTCTCAACCAACCAAGATCTTCTCCCAAATATCGAGGAGAATCCCATGGGTGAAGGGCAAAGATCTCGCAGGGTATTCCTTAGAGATAGGAATTGCACTATAAATATTGGATGGTGCCTCCATCGAGAGGCAGAGAACTCTGTGTGTATCAGAAAGCATCTTGTAAAATATTTTGAGAGAAATATGAGTCATGAGAGCAAGAGCCTCTATTAAAGAGTGGACTAGCCGAGCTCCCCAGCCGGTAAACCACTATACTTTTACTGTGCAAATTCCCTAATCATTCCAATCCCTCAAACACCTTGTCACAATACCCACGAGCCTTATAGCTCAGATCCAAGTTGTCAAGCATAATCCATATCTTCTGCTCATCCACATAAATTTACACCATCAAATCTATATATGCCAAACGGTGCCCCCATAGAAGGGGGAGCCAGAGAGAACACTATTCTGTAATTCAAGTTATCAATAAAGAAAAGGGAGCAAGAGCCTCCATTAGAGAGTGGACTAGCCAAGCTCTATAGCTGATGAACCACTATATTTTTACGGTGTTACTACGTCTATATAAAATCCAGTCCACACCATCACAAACGATTCCATGAGCTATGCAGCTCTGATCTCACCTTAATATCACGTTCGTTGACTTTGCTCATTCGCCTAAAATTACATCATCAGTTTGGCGCCGTCTGTGGGAATGACTGTTCTCATTTTAAAAATACGTTGATCTTTTAGTGATAGATGATTTCAAACCGCAATATGAGCCGAAGTCAAACCAATCCGCCGCGCATTCAAGATCAACAGGAAGCCATCACTGGCAGACAAGCTGAAAATAATCCAGAAACTAATCCCTTCACAGGGGACTTCCCAATGAATAACGAGTTGGATGCCCTCCGTCTTGTTAATCAGCGCCTGCTACAACAAAACAAGGAGCTTCTGAAGCTCTTAAAGTGCCCACAGGAGGCACGACCAGCCCAAGAAGGCCCGAGTAACCCTCCTCGCATGAAACAGTGTTACCTCGACCCCCTCAGAGAGGTCAATGAAAGAGGAGAAAATAGCCAGACCATGGGGAGGGATCTACAACTGCCTCCCAGGAATAGCCACAATAAAGAAGTACAGAGCCAGAACGATGGAGGGAAAATGAGTGATTTCATCCCCTAACAGTAGGAAAGAAGAGAACAGTACTGGGAGCGACGCTTCGAGGATATCAAGCAAGAGCTCAGCCACATGAAGGAGGTTGTAAGGAGCAAGGCTCCTGTCACAATAGATGCCTTGGTGTAGCAGATATAATCACCATTCACTATAGGGGTGCTACACTTTCCTCTCCCCCTAAAATTCAGGCTGCCTCAGATTGAGGCCTTTGACGGAACCAAAGACCCTATGGATCATCTCAACACTTATAAAAACCAAATAGAGCTGCATGGGTATCAGGATCCCGTACGGTGCAGGACTTTCACCATCATTCTCAAAGGATCAGCCCTAGCGTGGTTTAACAGACTCCCCCTGGCGTCAATCTCTTCCTTCAAAGAGCTCTCGATCTCCTTCGTATCCCACTTCATAGGAGCTCGGACATACATGAAGCCGAGCTACCATCTCTTGAATGTAAAGCAAGGGCCAGAAGAGAACCTCAGATCATATGTCCAGAGGTTCAATTCAGAATCTTTGAAGGTAGATGTCCCCGATGAAAAGTTTGCCATAACCGCCTTCATTGTAGGGCTCGGGGTATAATCAAAAGATCTGATGCTTTCCATATCGAAGAACCCTCAAGCAAGTATGGCTGAGGTGTTGGCTAAAGCAAAAAAGTATATAAATGGTGAAGAAGCGCTCCTCTCAAAGATAGGAAGTTCTTCATCGCGAAAAGAGAGGTCAAAGGAAGAAAAGAAGAGGGAGGGAAGTCCCAGGCAAGAAAAGGAGCGAGACATATCTCCCAGGAGAGATAGATATTGTTCCCCAAAGAGGAGAGGTAATGTGAAAGATCATCTGGGGCCCCCACAGTCGGAGTTGCAGTCGAGGTACCCACCTCGTCAGCTCACTTCCTTACTGCCTCTTTATCACAAGTCTTGCATGAGGTGCAGAATGAGAAGTTCCTAAGATGGCCACCTCGAATGATGGTAGATCCGGTGAAGAGAGATCCCACCAAGTACTGTAATTACCACAGAGATCATGGCCATCACACAGATGATTGTATCCAGCTTAAGAAGGAAATTGAGTTTCTAATCCAGCGAGGGCAATTACGTCGCTTTGTGGCCCAGGACTATCCAAACCGAGCTCTTCCACTTCCACCTCTGCCACCTCAGCCACAGGCTCCTGCACAACACCAACAACCTATGGGGAAGATCAGAGTGATATCGGGAGGATTTACAGAAGGAGGAGAATCCATTGTAGTCAGAAAAGCTCATCTGTGCATAATCCAAGGTGATGAGATGCTAGAGGTATACACTACGACCAAAGCACCACGGCTAGACACGACCATAACCATTTTAGACTCAGATTTGGAGGGCTTCCACCACCCCACCACGATCCGTTGGTAGTAAGAGCTGTCGTGGCCAATAGGACAGTGCATCTGGTCATGGTAGACAACGGGAGCTCGGCAGACATCATCTTTGCGTCCGTTTTCGACAAAATGGGCATAGAAAGAGAAAAGCTAGAGCCAGTGAATACCTACCTATTGGGATTCTCCGAAGAAAGGGTGTTGCCCCTGGGATCAATTCAGCTCATACTCACCATAGGAGACCCTCCCTGCCAGGCCACCACAACTATAAAATTCCTAGTGGTTGACGCACCTTCGGCGTACAATATGCTGTTAGGGAGGCCTTCCTTGAATGGAGTAAAAGCCATCCCTTCGGCATACCACCTTGTTGTGAAGTTCCCGACAGAAAACGGAATTGGATGGTCAGGGGAGACCAACGTGTAGCTAGAGAATGTTACATAACCACTATGAAGCAGAAAGAGGTGGAGAGCATTCAAATGGACAAGCTCGATATGAGGGATGAGCTGGAAACCAGACCAACGCCTTCGGAAGAGCTGGAGCCTGTTCAGCTTGATGAGGAACCAGAACACCTTGTCTACGTCGGGTCCAAGCTAAGTAAGGAGATTAAAGACCTTCTTATCCAATTTCTTAAAGAAAACGCTGAAGTATTCACTTGGAAGTAAGAGGACATGGAGGGCATTGACCCCTCGGTTATCACTCACAAGTTAAGCATAAACCCTGCCTGCCCGTCAAGCAAAAATGAAGGAGCTTTGCCCCAGAACGCTAGAAAGCCATCAATCAGGAGGTCGGCAAGCGTCTCCAAGCCAAGGCTATCAAGGACATAGACTACCCTATCTGGCTGGCCAATGTGGTTCTTGTTAAGAAAACCAATGGTAAATAGCGATTATGCATAGACTTCACTGATCTAAATCGAGCCTGCCCCAAGGATAACTTTCTTTTACCTCGGATTGACTTGATAGTAGACGCTACCGCTGGGCATGAGCTCCTTAGCTTCATGGACGTATTCTCAGGATATAACTAGATCAGAATAAACCCCAGTGACCAAGAGAAGACCTCATTCGTGACAGAACAAGGAACTTATTGCTACCAGGTCATGCCTTTTGGCTTAAAGAATGCAGGAGCTACCTATCAGCGTTTGGTGAACAGAATGTTCCAAAGGCAAAAAGTAACAACTACGGAAGTCTATATCGACAATATGCTCATAAAATCAATAAAGGTCGAGCTCCATATCCAACACCTGATGGAAGCTTTTCAGGTTCTGAAAGAGTAAAAGATGAAGCTTAACCCTACAAAGTGTGCTTTTGGGGTTTCAGCAGAAAAATTTCTAGGCTTCATGGTGAATAGTAAGGGGATAGAAGCCAATCCTGACAAAGTAAAGGCAGTACTAGACATGCAACCACCCTCAAACACGAGAGAAATTCAACGACTGAGAGGAAGAATAGCTGCCCTGAGCCGTTTTGTATCCCGATTAAGTGACAAATGCCAGCCTTTCTTTCGAGTACTAAAGAAAGCTTTCGAATGGGATGCCCAATGCGAGGAGGCATTTAAGAACTTGAAGGTTTATCTCCACTCCTCCCCTATTCTGGTCAGTCCCGTGGAAGGGAAAGTACTCACCCTATATTTGGCTGTCTCCGACTCCTCCACTAGTGCGGTGCTTGAAATGGAGAGAGATAGAGTTCAGCAACCAGTATATTACTGTAGCAGAGCTCTGAGGGGCGCATAGGAGAGATACCCGAAGATGGAGAAGCTTATATTAGCCTCGGCCACCACAGCCAGAAGGCTCAGACCATACTTCCAGGCCCATACCATAGAAGTCCCGACAGACCGGCCGATGAAACAGGTGTTACATAAGCCTGAAAACAGGTGTTACATAAGCTTGAATCTTCTGGGAGATTGGTAAAGTGGGCTATTGAGCTCAGTGAATTCGACATCAGGTATAAACCAAGAACTACCGTAAAAGGTCAGATCCTGGTAGATTTCATCGCAGAATTTACAACAGGAACACCTATGGAGACCACTCTGCTAGTACCTGATCTTCCAATATGGAAACTCTCGGTAGATGGTGCAGCCAACGCCCAAGGAAGCGGAACGGGCCTAATTTTGACCTCACTAGACGAAGTGGACGTCGAGTACGCCCTTAGATTTGGGTTTAAAGCCTCAAACAATGAGGCTGAATATGAGGCTGTTATTGCTGGGCTCAATCTGGCTCACTCAATGGAGGCAGAACAACTAGAGATATGCAGTGATTCACAACTTGTGGTAAGACAAATATAAGAGTCTTATGGAGCTAGAGGAGAGAAAATGATCATTTATCTCAGAAAAGTACAAGAATTAATCAAGAAATTTGTATAAGTTAAAATCAAACACGTTCCTAGATCCGAGAACTCAAGAGCAAACAGCTTGGCAAAGCTTGCAACAGTCTCGCAGGAAAGTTTGGGGAGGTTAATTCCAGTAGAGCATCTAGCAAAACCCTCCATGGACTTTGAAGATAAAGAAATATTCCCTGTGCAAGCCTCACCAAGTTGGATGAACCCTATTTTGGGATACCTTCAGAATGGAATCTCGCCAAAGGATCCCAAAGAAGTAGCAAAGCTAAGAACCAGGTCAGCCAGATTTTCTATTTTACAGGGAAGCCTTTACAAGCGAGGTTTTTGAACACCCCTCCTTAAATGTGTGGGGGATGAGGACGCTAATTACATTATGAGAGAGATTCATGAGGGAGTTTACAACAACCACATTGGAGAGCGGGCCTTGGTAGGAAAAGCATTAAGGCAGGGGTACTATTGACCCAAAATGCTCAAGGATGCCACGATATTAGTCAAGAAATGCATAGTCTGCCAAATTAACGCCAATATTTCCCATTGCCCACCAGAGCTCCTAACCTCGGTAGTTAGTCCTTGGCCCTTTCAGCAATAGGGTTTGGACATACTCGGGCCCCTTCCAATCGGAGTGGGATAGTACAAATTTGCCATTGTTGGAGTGGACTATTTCACTAAATGGGCGGAGGTGGAATCTTTGGCTACGATCACGGAGCAAAAAGTCTAAAACTTCACATGAAAGTCAATAATTTATAGATTTGGGATTCCCAGGGCAATAATCTCAGACAATGGGAAACAATTCGACAACCCGAACTTCAGAAGGTTCTGCACCGAGCTAGGAATAAAGAACTACTTTTCTGCACCAGCTCATCCATAATCCAATGGGCAAGCAGAGGTAACCATTCGAACCATCAAAGCCGCGCTGAAAACCAAGCTCGAGGCCTTAAAAGGGAAATGGGTGGAGCATATTCCAGAGGTGTTATGGGCTTATAGAACGAATGCGAGGTCAGCAACCCAGAAAACACCGTTCGCTTTGGCCTATGAAACAGAAATAGTGTCCCAGTAGAAATCGGGATCCCATCCCCAAGGACCGAGCTCGCTAATCCAAAGCTCAATGATGAGTCACTTCTACTGAACCTCGATCTCTTGGATGAAAGGAGAGACAAGGCTCTACATCGCATCCAGGATTACCAGAGGAAGACCGCAAGGTATTACAACAAAAGAGTCAAACACAAAAGTTTTATAGTGGGAGATTTGGTGCTTAGGAAACTCCTACTTGCTAGAAAGGACCCCTCCCATGGGTAGATAGGTTCGAATTAGGAGGGTCCCTTCATAGTATCCAGGGTTTTAAGACCAGGAAACTATGAGTTGCTGACTGAAGGAGGGAAAATCCTACCTCATTCCTGGAACGCAGAGCATCTTAAATTTTTTTTTCAGTAAGTACTTCTTGTAATAGAACCATTTATAATAAAGTGGCAAGTTCTTGATTCAGATAAGTATGAGACAAGTATGATTCCCCAAAGTAGCTAAAGAACTAAAAGATGAGTTGTACAGCTCATGATGAGCTCTTAAGCCCATCGGTTCACAAGAAGAGCCAAGCTGCTAAGCCATAACGCACAAAAGCCCATCGGTTCACAAGAAGAGCCAAGCTGCTCAGCCATAACGCACAAGTTCATAAGAAGAGCCGTCATATTATATTATTTGCCATCCTTGAGACTGTTCACTCGACAAGAGCTCCATAGCTCGGAAAGAGCCTAAAAGCTCACGATAAACTCTTCTGTTTATAAATTAAAGAGAGCACCATAGCTCGAAAAGAGCCCAGAAGCTCACGATAAAATCTTCTGTTTATAAATTAAAGAAGAGCACCATAGCTCAGAAAGAGCCCAGTAGCTCATGATAAACTATCGTTTATAAATTAAAAGCGGGCTCTACAGCTCAGAAGGAGCCTGGAAGCTCACGATAAATTATTTAGTTTATAAATCAAAGAAAGAGCTTAACAGCACAGAAAGAACTCTACAGCTCTGAAGGAACGAAGGGCTCTACGAACTATTCACGATGAAATACAGAGGAAAACTCGACAGTTAACTATGAACTAGGCAGTTCGGTGAAAGAACTCAGCCACTCAAAGTGGACCATAGGGAAAAAGATAGATTATACCATCTAATATCCAACAGTCCAGCAACAAAGAAGGAAAAGTTGTTCAGATTACATCAAAGGGCTAAAATAACTAGCAAAAACAAAGTTGCCCAAAGAAGGCATTTGAAGCTCCCAAACAGAACTGCTAGTTCTCCCCCAAGCACTTATTCAATCCAACCACTTCCTCCATCAGACGGGCATTCTCTTCCCTCAATTCCTCCCCCTCCTTCTCTACCTTTGAAAGTGCATTGAGAAGCTTGGCCCCGACAGAAGAAAGAAAAACCGCGCTAAGAGAGGAATTAGGGAATGAAGGAGACTCGCACAGTTTGCACCTTTTGGAAGACGGTCCCACCTCCTCATCCTCCTCAGGCTCTGAGTGTGAAAGGTCTGGCGAGCTGCATACGAAGTGAAAATCAATAGATGCTGCCAATGCGCCGAACAAGAAAAGATTACCAGACGTCATCAATTATGAGAAGAACATAAGGGCACATTGCTTCACTCGCTCAATCCTAATGGCCTCCGATAATGGGTCAAGTGCAACTGCACAATAAAGCTAAAGTCAGAACAGAACGCTGGAAAAGGAGAATGATCAAGAAAGTTGTTAAGCCCCTTACCTATGTGATCAAATTTTCTCCAAGAACGCGGAACCCTGTTCTCTCGTCGGTGGTCCTTAACAGACCTCTAAGAATCCCCAGAAGAAAAGAAAAAATGGTTGAGCCACCCTTGGGATGGGGAAGGAATATCAAGCACCAGCCGATGTTCAGAGAAGTACCTCCATCTGAAACAACTAAAGCAAGGAACGTCGTCTTCCACAAGACTATGGAAATACAGGAACTCGACAGTTGTAGGAAATTGGTCATTGCTCTGGAGGCGCCAGAATAAAAAGAAGCTGATACGCACAGCCCACCCTTGAGGAGATAAACGGGAGGGAGGCAAACCGTAATACACTAAGATACACCCAATAGAGGGATGAATGGGAAGACGAAGGCCCATCTCGAAGGCATCCTCAAAGAAACAGACCTCACCCCAAGAAAGATAGTTAGGAGGTTCACTTGGAGTGGAAACTCAGAGAGGCAATTCCAGTTCTTGAAAGAACCGTTTCTTGACCCCCTCTAGATCCGAGGAGGACAGAGAAAAAGGTACCAAGAAACAAGACTAGAATTTCCAGTCTATTCCGAAAAAAGAATGGTCCTCAAAGGGAGACGGAGCAGGATCATCCATTAGAAGCCCCAGGCAAAGAACCAAAGAGAAGAGAAAGACTCAAGAAAACATTCAGGAGTTATAGGCAGGAAAGAGAAGGTACGAAATTTAAAGCCTTGCCCATATTTAGAAGGACCAAGAACCACGCCTAATTTAAAGCCTTGGCTATTCTTTAGACTTCCCAAATTTATAAGGAAAGTAGAGGAGTGATGGGGAATCTCCTAACAATTAAAGTTCACAAAGACGGTGGAAGCGATCTAAAACAAAAGGAAAGGCAAACTACAGTGCTCACTCATCATCATCTTCCTCAGCCTCATTCTCAGGATTACCAAGGAGGTCCAGAACACCTCGAACCCGAGTCATACCCCCGAGAGGATTCCTAAGCAAAATAGCAAGGCTGAGGGCAGCTCAAGGTCACTAGACTCAAAGCCCATAGGTTATATTCGCCCAAAGGGAACGTGTATCAGCGACATGCTTGTGATGAACCTCAGCATCTCCTTACCAATGAGAAGTGTTAACCAACCACCCAATGCTCCCTCAAGGACACCAAAAACACAGCTTACAACACTAAAAGGTCCAAGATAAAGCCTCTTGCCTTCGGAAGGGACCAAAAACCAGATTTTTATCCACCTCGGCCATGCTTAACACTCACAAAAGTCTAGTACAATAAGCTGCAGCTCCAAATTTTTGGGGTAGACTAAAAGCCAGTGGTCATAGGCGCAACAACACTCCATGGATGACCTCCAGACCCCTAATACACCTCAGGTCATGTTTCAGTGGGAACAGGTCAGATCTCTCTGAGTCGAGGTCAGCTTAAACCTTCCATGACACGTCCCCCACAGGAAACACCTAAGTTGAAACTCAAGAAGACTGCTCTCAAGAAACCTAAAGGCTCCCTCCAAGAAGAGGGAAAAGAGCTAAGCATATAGAGCTCAAAGGAATAAGCTCAACGAAAGACTTGTCGAAGTTAGAGGTGAAAATTACGAAGAGACCACACGTTAGAGTCACAAGAGCGAACAAGGAGGGGAATTCACACTAAGGGTCAGACAAAAAGATATGCCAAGATCACAATAAATATCATCAAGAACAGTCAAGTACTATCAACACAACAAAGTATGTTCAGCATTTACCTGAACAACTCAAAGCAGTAAAGCAGCAAAGCAACACGATAATTCTTGCTTCAAGGAGAGCTCAGCACCCCTCCAAGCAAACGGGGGCAAGGGGTACACGAAGATATAAAGAAGTCGGGTTCGAAATTCAAAGAAAATATAGGGGTACATGAAGATATAAAGCAGTCGGGTTCAAAATTCAAAGAAAATATATTACGTCTCCAATAAACAACTCGAGAATTCAAAAGTCAAATTACAAAAAGTACTACATTTCAACAATAAACAAATTTACAACAGAAATTCCTAAGTCTTTGGAAGAGGAGTGGTAAGAAGATCCTGTAAATCGGTAGAAACAGCTTAAGCAAAAGGAGTAGGCAAGGTCCCAGAAGCTGGAGGAGCTAGAGTCTCAGGGATGTTGGTCTCAGGAACCTCCCCTCCATCTAATTGCGAATGTCGGGCAAGGGCCTCTTTCACAAGGTCAGCGGAGAAGGAAGCAACTTGGGGAATAGTTGGCTGAACGGGCATACTCTGGCTTGTGTCTTTAGTAAGAAGGGCTGAGGAGTCTTCTTCTCCATCAGAGCTGGATTCTTCCAATTCCTCCCCAGTTGGGATAGAGAAATTGAAGTCTAGGTCTGGGAAGGTCTTGGAAGCTTTGCGCTTAAAAGCAAGCCACCTAGAAGCCCATTGGGTGGTGGCGTCATCCTCCAGCTCAGCAGTCATCTCACCCTTCTCCTTGAGCTCCTCGTGAAGGGCTTGATTCACCTCGCAGATGGCTTCGTGATCTCGCTTCAGGGTGTCGAGAGAACAACGGGCGTCGAAGGTATCCTGATTAGCCTTGGACCAGAGCTCAGTCTTGTGTTTTAGCTCAT
>CM042190.1:15885206-15898171 GCA_023539305.1 Ilex asprella | reverse complement strand
TTAAATAATTTTTTTTGTTTTTTGTATTTATGAAAAATATATTTGCGATGATTTTTTTACGTCGTTAAAAATTAATTAATTATTTTTTTAAATTTTTTTACGCTAGTAGAGTAAATTTTAGCTATGTTTTTATCATTTTTTGCGATGTTTTTTTTTCGTCGCATAAAATGTTTTTAGCGATGAAAATAAATTTTCGTCGCAAAATACTTTATGCGACAAGGCTATTACGACGAACTTGCGATGAAAAAAAAACGTCTCAAAAAATAATTTGCGATGATTTTTTTTAATTTAGCAACGAAAAAAATTGTCAAAAAAAATAATTTTTGTTGTAGTGAGATCAACCAAGTTACTTCAACTTGTTAACTCGAATGTTTGTAGGCCTATAGACCCACCATCATTTAGTAAGAGTCGGTATTTTTTTCTCTTTATTGATGATTTTAGCTAAAAAATATAAGTTTATTTTCTAAAATAAAAATTGGAAGTGTTTGGTGTTATCAAAATGTTTAAGGCTTTGATTGAAAAACAAAGTGGGTATAAAGTTAAGGCAATTAGATCCGATATAGGAGGCGAGTTTGCATCAAATGAATTCAAAAAATTTAGTGAAGAAAATAGAATTCTCCATCCTTTAATTGTTCCAAAGTCACCACAACAAAATAGTGTTGCCGAAAGGAAAAACCGTTCTATTCTTGACATAGCTTAGAGTATATTGAAAAGTAAGAAAATGCCCAAGGAGTTTTGGGCAGAAATTATTGATTGTATAATATACTTGTTCAATCGGTGTCCCACTCGAAGTTTTCAAGACAAAACACCAGAAGAAGCCTAGGGAGGAATCAAGTCAGGTGTCTTATTTGCAAGTCTTTGGAAGTGTATGCCTACGCACATGGGCAGGATGAGAAATGGACCAAACTAGATGACCAGAGTGAAAAGTTTGTTTTTGACTCAAGAAGCAAAGGATGCAAGCTTTACAACCCAAGCGATGGTAAGATTATCCTTAATAGAGATGTTGAGTTTAATGAAAAACATGAATGGAATTGAAACACTCCAAAAGAAGATTACGATTTTTTTCTCATTTTTTGAAGAAGAGGAGCCCAATAAGATCATGGAGCTGTCCATTTATTCTCTACCATTACCCACCAATGTGCAACAATCTCCATCATCATCCAAAGCAAGTTCTAGTGAAATTCCACCTCCCATGAGGAGTCTTTGAGATATCTATAAAGAAACTGAAGAGGTAAATCAAAGATTTATTGATCTAACACTATTTTACCTATTTGCTAATTGTGATCCCATAGGTTATGAGAAAGCGGCACAAGACATGAAATGGAGAAGTGTCATGAATAAAGATATTGAAGTTATTGAAAGGAAAGGAACATGGGAACTTATCACTCTCCTCAAAGAACAAAAATCCATTGGAGTGAAGTGTGTATACAATACAAAGAAGAATGCTAAAGGTGAAGCGGAGAGATACAAAACAAGATTGTTCGCAAAGGCTATTGTCAAAGATTCGGTATTGACTATGATGAGGTATTTGCACCCGTTTCTCATTTGAAAACACTTAGATTGATCTTTTTAGCCTCTCTAAATGGTTGAAAAATTCACCAAATGACTGTGAAGTCCTTTTTTTGAGTGGTTTTCTTAATGAAGAGGTGTATGTTAAACAAACATTGGATTATATTGAGAAAGGGGAAGAAAAGAAAGTCTTAAAATAGAAGAAAATATTATATGGCTTGAAGCAATCACCAAGGGATTAGAATAGTAGACTTGACAAGTATTTTCAAGCAAACAATTTCATCAATTGTCCCCATGAACATGCTCCTAATACAAAGGTGAATGATAATTATGATATACTCTATACTTGTTTGTATGTGGATGACTTGAACTTCAAAGGAAAATGTCCATGAATATTTGAAGAATTCAAGAGAGCAATGACTAAAGAATTTGAGATGACTGACATTCAGCTCAGGTCTTATTATCTTGGCATTGAAGTGAAGCAATTGAAGGAAAGTATTTTCATTTCCCAAGAAGGTTATTTTAAAGAAAGTTTGGCAAAATTCAAGATGCAAGATTGTAAGATTGTCAAAATATGATGTAAAATTGTTAAAATATGAAAATAGAGAGCATGTGAATTTCCCCCATTTCAAGAGCTTAGTTAGAAGGTTGAGGTACTTGACATGCATAAGACCGAATATTCTCTTTGGTTTTGATCTTGTAAGTTGCAACATGGAAGCTCCTACCATGACTACCTTCAAGGCGGCGAAAAGAATTCTTAGATACATCAAAGGTACACTTGATTATAAATTGCTATATTCTTTTTCTAAAAATTCCAAGCTTGTGGGCTATTGTGATAGTGATTGGGCAGGAAAGTAGGGCTTTGAGTTATTCATGTTTGTATATATTAGGTTGTGAAATTTGTTGTCATTTAAAATTTGCATGACAACCAAGCAACTATGTTCTGGAAAAAAAATTGGGAGAATTTTAGGAAATTTATCGATTATTGACAAGGTTCCTTAATGTGTTTCATTACAATGTCATTCTATTTTTTTCGTAGCGTAGATACTCATTGTTACATGAAAAAATGTTAAAAACATGTTTTGGAATTTGTGATTAATTGATTGATGAAAAAAATGTATGAATATGAGTTATTAATTTTTAGAAATTAGCCTTTGAAAAATTTTGAGTTTGCAAATTTTTGAACAATAGCCAACATGTTTGCTTAAAATTATTGCACAACAAACATTTCATATGGTGTCAAACTTTGTTGGGAAACTGTATGTGAGGTTTTTTGGTTACTATCGAAGTGGCTTATCATTTTTCATTACAATGTCATTATGTGTTGTTACATTGTGAATACTCATTGTAATAAAAAGCAAAAAATGAAAAACTATTGAACATTTTGCATGAATTCCCTTAGTCAACTATTGTAAAAATGTGTTTGATCTGAATCATGGGAAACAATTTGAAACTCAAGATGAAGGAGCATAAAAGTGAACCTCAATACCAATCTAACATGCAAGCCATAATAAGGGTAGTGGAAGATGTTGTGTTACAAGGCAAACACAAGCGTGCATTGCAGAAGACTCCTTTCTGGTTATTGTTTGACAAGATCGTTTGTAATGAGGTTGACAAGGCATGGTACCGAAAGTGCGACAACAACATGTTGGAAATCTTGTATTTCAATGACAAACCCTCTAAATTTGAAATTGGAGAAGAAGAACTCAAATTGCGTAAAAGTGATGCAAAACTTATTTTTGGCATCCAAGGTGGGTCTAAGGAAATAAATGATGCAAACCATGGGAAAGATGGGTTATAGTAAATACAAATGTGCACATATTATCATTTAGGTATTGTAATTAACATCTAAAACTACACAGTTTTGGCTTTACAAGCACACAACATTGGTGAAACCTGAGAAGCCAGAATCATTCCCAAGATTCCTTAAGTGGAACTTACAAAGTCTACAAAGAGCAATGGAAAATAATAAGATGAAGAAGCTTCACCCAGATAATGTAAGTATGATTTAGATTTGTACTTTAATGATTAATACTGTAAAAAATATGGTTACACTGTGATGTCACACTTGAACATCAAATTGTGATGATATAATTTTTTTTCGTATGCTTAGTCAGCTTGTGGATTTGGTTTGATATCAAATTGAAGTGTAACATTACAGTGTAGTAATTTGATAATAATTTGATGCATAATTGTGTATTTGATTAATTTTATAAATTACGTGTGACAACATCATTATTTGATATCTACATGCCATAAAAATTTTGTTCCACAGGTGTTCAATGAATTATTGAAGAGAACTAAGCAATAAATGAAGGTGCTGAAGAGTATATTTGAAAAAAGACATGTAAAACCATATTCGGAATGTGGTGCTACAGAAAAACATAACATTGATTGAGGGAAACAATGGTAGGAAGACGACATACTAATTGATGATGATGCGAACATCTTGGATAAGATTGATGATAATGAAAAGGAAAGAAAGACGTTCGAATCTTTCCTTGAAGTTGTGATTTATGAGTCAAACCAAATACATCATTAAAGATATTACAAATAAAGTGAATCAAAAAAAATCAACATACAAAATTTGACAAGGAAGATATTATTAGCGAGAGGGATGACGCAATAGAAGATTCTTGTCAGTTAAAGAAGAAAGATGAATTGATGAGCAAAAAGCTTGTGGAAATAACAAATGAGAACGAAGCCTTGAAAACAACAATCCAAAAAATGGTCATCAAAGAGAAGAAAGATAAGGAAACTTTCCAGGCTGAAATTCAAGCATCAAAAGAAACAATTGAACAACAAAAAGTCAAAATTGAAGTTTTAGTTGATCAAATAAGTGAACTGTCAGTGCATGCCATTACTCAAAAATGCCAAGAAAATTTCAATCCCATACAAGATCCTAACATAGCAACTGACAGTGTTGCAGGAGTAGAAGAAGACCAACAGGGCCCCACCAAAAAATAGCAAACATCAATGGCGAAAAAGAAAAAGGACAAGAGAAGCAAATTTCGAGTGTAGTGGAAAAAAATGAAAACATCAAATGTGGGATTAGTGGACTCGTCAAAGAAAGATGGCGAAAGCCAGATAATCGAGAAATAGACAATTGACATTATTGACATTGATCGAACGAGTGAAAAATCCACCACAATCAAAGGTAAATCTAGAAGATAAATAAAAAAATGTGGAAAGCTTGCGGAAGTTTGAGTGTAGCTGACTACGACAAATTGAAAAAAATCTATAAGGCAGAAGGTTACACATAAGTATCAAAATTCTAAAACCCAAAAAAAAAAAAATGAAATGTGTTTATAATTTGCTCATCTTGATTGATTCGTATTGTCACACTTATTGCAATGTGTTATTGTTAATTGCTCCCAACATAGTTGAAAAACCAGTGTAACAATAAGAGACACTAAGTTGAATGTAGTTAAAGATTGAGTATGACAGTTATATAGATGTCAAAGATTCAATGAATGTGATTGGGAGAAACAAAATGTATAACATAGTGTGTATGTTTGTATATGAAAAATATTGTATAAATGATAATGGCATTATGCTGAAAGAAAAGGCACAAAAAGACTGGATAATCATTTGAATAATCTATTGAATCCAAGTTGTTTTGTAATAAGTGATAGATTGTTGGGGAGATATGTTATAGAAACATAACAAATGCGATGAAATACGCATATTCAAAAGACAATGTACATGCATCACCAGTTTATGCGAGTTAAAATTGTTCGAAAGTTACAAATAAACCATTACTCATTTTTCTTATCCCGAATTAAAATTGTCATATCTTATTTATATGTCTTCAATATGCAGATAATAGTTCATGACCCAAATCTAGTAGAAACTAGACAAGAGCAAATTGACAAGCATTTACTGCCCAGTAACAATGCATAGTACCTTGTATTTCCAATGAATTCAAATGGGCAAAGTGAAGCAAATGTAACAGACCATTTGACCCTGCTTGTTCTGGACACTGTTGAAGGAAATTGGGCACACTACAACTCTCTGCGGCCAAGGACAAAAGGTGGTCGGGATGCGTACTTCAATGATGCAATCATATCGGTAAAAACTGATGAAACAATTTGCAAGAGGGTAAGAAATTGAAGATAACTTGACACAAACACAAATAAAAGACTTCTGGCATGAAATGGTGTCAATGTTCCTGAATGATGAAAAAAGTTGAACTGGAGAAGATTTCAAAGTTCGACAACAATTAAAAAGAAAATTTGAAGACAAATGATTGATTATTCCAATTATATATGGGGACCTTGAATTTAAAAGTCAACATTGTTAACAATCATGTTTTTTTTATAATTTTTAGGAATTTCAAGAAAGTACTTATTGAATTTTAATATTATACTCATAACATCATTCCACCACAGGTCAATAAACCCAAAAAAAATGACTGTGTATTATCCACACATCAATCAACGCAATATTGTGACATTACAGTGCTACATAACAGTGTTATACTTGGAAAAACACTTTAATCCTTGAAAAAAATGTGCAATTAGATTATTTTAATGTGATATCATAGTGGGACATCCATATCTATTGTTTCTAACGAATAGCTATGCTACATCACATTGTAAATTTGAAAAAAAATACATTTTTGTCGGACGAATTGTTGTACTTGTGACAATGTGA
Organism: Ilex asprella; assembly: GCA_023539305.1. Taxonomy (NCBI): domain Eukaryota; kingdom Viridiplantae; phylum Streptophyta; class Magnoliopsida; order Aquifoliales; family Aquifoliaceae; genus Ilex; species Ilex asprella. The sequence continues at coordinate 15,892,006 of CM042190.1, read as the reverse complement.
CTACCCAATGTTACATCAATTTAGATAATGCAAAAAATACAAAAAAAATGTGTAATTATTTTTTATCATACAGAATGAAAACTTTGCCATGTATTGTGACAAAAGTAACGTGGCAACCACAGTCAAATGTCATATTCATTATATTGTTGTCTTTAATAATAAACACAACGTCTACCACACAAAAAAGGGGAAAATGTAATTAAAACACCTATCATAAATCCATCTATTTGAAAATATCAAAAATTACAACGGTGCATTAAATGTTTTCTTATTGATGTCCATAACGACCACAACGATCCGCCTAATTAGTTCACCTCGTGATCTGATTCTCCGTTTTTTCGGACGACCAGGTTGTGACTTAGATGATGGCTGCAATATATCACCCGCTTCCTCCGAAACATCTAGACGACCAAGTGTTGGGATTGAGTAAATTGGATCCGCATATGCTTTCTTATATGTGCTCACAAGGAAATAATAATCAACAAATCCATATATGTTGTGTCCATTCTTATGTATTGCCGAAAATGCCTGTGAACAAGGGAATCCATTAATCTTTCATTGATAACATGTGCATGTGTTTTTCACAATCTCAATGACCACCGATAGAAATGAATTGACCTTGTACACATCATTGCTTGAAACCCTTACAAACCACGATCTACCTTCATTGAATGCATCATTTAACATGGATTCCATATTAGGGCATCTGTTCCCATTCTAACTAGCCAATCCTTGCAACTTACAACCTCTCTAATCCATAATATGTGCCCTTATATTGTTAACCATGCTAGTAATTGATAAATATTGAGCTTTCAAAATCCACGTATTAAAAGACTCAACAACATTTGATGACATTTCATCATAACGCTTTCCTTGGAAATGAGCATTTATACAATTTTCAAATAGAAGATTTTTCAAAAACCTATCAATGTTAGTATCACCTTCACAACAAAAATATTAAACCTTCTCATTAAAAACAGAAACTGTTAGTGCATAAGCACACTCATGTAACTTAAAAACCATATGCTCCTTGAAACCATTAGAGAAACTAATTTTGCTAAATTTGTCTCTCAAATTAATTTTTAAATGCCATAGGCAAAATGCATGGTGAGTAGTAGGGAAACTTTGTGAATGGCTTCTAACAATCCCACATTACGGTCAGATACAAAGTCATCTCGTGATCATTGTCCAAAATCTAAGTCAACTGTTGTAAAAACCACATGTATTTTGTCTTGTTTTCAGAATCAACAACCGCAAAAGGTAATGAGTATAAACGTAATAAAATAATTTAAAAAATATATACAAAAATAAAAGTAGCAACTGTAACATTATAATATAACATACGACTTTTAAAAAAGAATATATCGTGATTGTCATCTTTGCAATTGCCAAAAAAATATTTCCTTGATACCTGCTTTTTGATAATGGTCCATCAATAAAAAGAAGTGGTCAATAATAATTGAAGCCATCGATATTACCTTTAAATGACACAAATAATCATTGGAACTGGTTAGTCTCTTCAACACAATCTAAAATAATGTGGTTGATTGGATTGACACTAACTGCAGCATCAACATATCAACGTATGTGTTGGTATGACATTTAATGAACACAAAACATCATTCCTTTTAGTTTCTCAACACCCCACCAAGCACAATCATATGAAAATCGTAAGACCATAATCAATATGAAATTCACTAACCATTTCAGTTGGTTGAGTTGTTGTATTTTCATGAACATGATCAACAATCAATTCAACAATGAGATTAGAACTCAATCTCTTGTTCTCATTACTGCGTTGTGCAACACCACATGTGTGGTCATTATGTAAAAGTAACCATTTACCTTTTCAATGCTTGCATTAATATTCCACCTACATCCCATGAAATATTTCCCTACACACTCAGCCACAACCATAAATTTGCAATTCTTTACGTAATTGAATTTAAAACCACACTCAATCGAATATTTGTAAAATGAATTACGCAATTGCCAACACCACTTTCAAATTTATGCCGTTCATACCGTATTTCATTAATTCACGCCGAAGTTAGAAGTACTTTCTTCTTACGTGAACTATAACAAGGAAGAAAATCATACTCATTATCAACACCATCATCGCGTATATGGACATCTTCACATATATTATTGACAACATTTAGGACTCAATCATCATCAAGGAGAAAGATCTTCACATGAACATGATTGATGTTGGGAAAATGTACCATGTCAAACATGTTCTTCAGGTCTTTATTATTTTTCACAATACATTTCGGATGATCAGGGATTGAATATGACAAATCAATAGCAACATTCCTTAGCTCCTCCCATGTATCATACAGTTGTCAAACGACATTGTCCAACAATGAACATGTAGGCACTATGATCACTAATGTCCCATCGACATATCTGCACACCAACAACATCATATCCTCCATCTAATATCCTATTACAATTTAAATTAACACTTAATCAAAACACAAAAACATAACTCTTCTACAATGAGACAATGAAATTATAGTATAACAATATTATGACATACACATAGTACCATGTTAAGAGTTATATGTTCACGGTAAGAGTATTGCACATGTAAAAAAAATACCTACATTAGGCAATTTTTTTAGCATACCTTCCTTAAACCACTATTAAATTAACATAAGAAACAATAGGAAAACAAAATAAGCTTTGGCGTGATGTTATAGGACTACCCATTTAAAAATTAAAATGATGTTCACCAGACTTCCAAAATAGCAAAAAAACAACACCTCGAAGTGGAAACGACAGCCGTTAATGAAGATCAAAAGACTGTGCAATTGTTGGTGGAGAAACAGTAGGCATCAAAGCTTAATTTGTGTCTCTTTGTGCAGCTGGTAGTGGAGAAACCACAGTCGTCAAAGTACAACAAGATCAGTCAACGCTGAAGTATAAGAAACTATTAAAGAAGATGATTGATAACACCAGATGTTGAATCATCTTTGAAACAGACATTGAATCGACGTTTTTCGTTAAATCATGCGTGGTTTATGGGTGAATAACATGTTCAAATTTCAAAAAAAAAAATATCTTCTAGACTAGAAAACCGTCTAGTTAATAAAACCAAATCCCATATAAAAAGGAACTAGAAAAATACGAAGTCCATGAATATTAGGAAAGGACATTTTAAGAAAGGAAAATATAAAAACACAATCATTATATATCTAGACGCAATAAATTTCAACCAAGTGGTACTTATCTACAACACATTTTATTCAAGGTCTTTTCTCACAAAAAAGTAATACATAAGGTACCTACTCTTAATTTTTCAAAACAGGTACTATTGGGTATTCCTTTTTCATAGGAGATACCGCATTTGCTTGGAGTTTAAAGAAACAACCCATTGTAACATTTTTGACTTATGAAACCGAGTATGTGGCAAATACATGGTTCAAGAAGAGTCAATAGAAATCTTCATTAACAATAAATAGACACTAGTATTGGCAAAGAATCCGGTGTTCTATGATCGTACTAAGCATATTAGCACAATGTTTCATTTCATTAGAGAGTATGTGACTAAGAAAAATGAGGAGCTTAAGTTTGTGAAGTTACAAGCCCAAATCGTCGATATTTTCACTAAGCCCTTCAAAGAAGATGTTTTTTTGCAAATTGAAAAGTTTGCTTAGACTTGAGAAGAAAATTCATATTTAAGAGGAGGTGTTGAGAAAAATAATATACGAGACTTTTCATGTTCTAGGATTTATTCTTATGCATTAGTTTTTTGTATTAGTGGATCATAATTTTGCTAGTTTTTTGTATTAGTGGGGGATAAATTAATTGTAATACTTAAATTCTCCAAATAATGGAGGAGTAGTGTTTTATTGTTGTGACGCCCTAAAAACCGAGGGTCCTTAATTTAACAAAATTCGGACAATGTCTCCATTATACGGAGAGCTCTACCCAAAATTCAACCTGTGTTATATACAGTCAAATGACCCATCCGATGTCTAATATACAACATTGACCACACTAGGTCCATTTATCCATACTCATATAACAACATTTAATCACATGACCCATTTGAAGTCCAATATGCATCCATTAATACTCTCACTTCATGTATGCATTAAACTTAGTTAATACAAAATTTTTACAAAAACCAAGGTTAAAGGCCACAATTCGGCCTCTCTTCACCCTTGAGGCTCCAATTGAGACTCGTCCACCGTTGTATATCCCGCACCTGAAATATTTTTTCGTATAGAGTGAACAACGCTCAACAAAGTATCTCCAACAGAGGCTACTCCCCACCCTAGATACATATGAATGTGCACATGTAACAATCAACAACCATTCTAAACAAGAGCATGCAATTCAATGTTGAAATTTTTTTACCATGCCATGCCATAAAATGAGGTGAAACTCACTCAAGCACTTTAACTCGAGCCCTCACTGATTCCTGCAACATAATGCAATGCTAATGTGTAAAAAATATGTCACTGATAAATTTCATCCAATGATCCTTTTAAAATCTTTGGGTCTTTCGTGAGGCGAGTATTTATGGACTTACACCAACAACACCCAACCAACACAAAATTCATGGACTTCCACTAACGGTTCCGCGTACACCGACACACTTTATGGACTCATATACCACTGAAGTGCATATCCAAGTCACTAGGTCTCTCACCCGAGAGATTTTGTAGCCTTTCTTGCTAACCCCGACTCCATATTCATGCAACCATGCAACCCAGTTGGATTTTTAACCTGACTTTTTTGAGCCTACCCATCAATCACCAAATGTAGCATTTGATCACACCATGTACACACACCCACATAATGCGATATCTCCGTACAAATGCAAAGTAATGAACCATTGCATTTCAACGTCAAGTCTCATATGTAATGAATGTCATCTTGATCAATTTAACCACACACTTCAACATATGACATGATAATTTATATCTAATGCACATAATTACCACAATTCATCATGATGCTACTATATTAACAACATATATCAACCTTTTTCTCAAGCATGTCATACATAAATTATTTCATAGCAAGCTTAATTATCACATAGACATTTAGCAAAATACCTTCAAGGCACCAATCATGTTATCACATAACCTATGTAAATAACTCATTTATTTCACATGACATAATATAACACATAGCATGCCCACACAATACCAAGCTCCAAGAATTTTTACATGAAGCTTCACATATCAATTTCAAAGTAAAAATTGAATAAATCATTTCTACACCTACACCATAACCATAGGCAAGTGAAATACATAGTTCTATATACCGACTCTTTTCTATTAACCCAACTATAATAGGAAAGTTTTAAAATACACAAAACAACCCACATAAACCTAATTTTCAAGAGTTTACACCAATAGCTTTCACGTATCAAATTTAAGCTAGAACTTGGTCCAAGTCATTTCTATACCCAATTCCTTACTTCCATAACAAGAGGCAAGTGACATGTATAGTTTCATATACCTACCCATTTCATATGGACCCATAGGTTAAAAAGAAATCAAAGTAGGAGAGAACCTTACCTCTTGAAGCGTAAAATGAATGGTAGAACCTTCAAGAACACCAACCACAACTCTAAACTTTTGATTTTCCAAAATTTATTCTTTGGATCTTCGGTGAAATCCTTCGTTCTTGGTATGGTTGTATAGCTCTCTTCGATGAGATCGACTTTGATTCTTGGCCCAAAAAATTTCGACTGGCGGAACTCTGTAGATCTGAGAAATAAGTCTTGAAATTCTCTTTTTTCCTCTCCTCCTCTCTCCAACGTTTACACACTGGTTTCAGCAAAATATTCTGCTAGAAAAATTATATTTTTATGGATATTTATAAACTTTGATGCTTGGTGCACGTCGCTCCACACGCCCTCTTGTCCGATTTCATTTTTGCTAAAAATGATTAATTTGATCCCGGTTTAAGTTCAAATTATTTTTATTTGAACTTTTCTTCAATTATAAGGAAATTTTATTTGTGGGGACGTTCGTGAGGTCTTCCGACACCCTATTGTCTCGTAAAATGTGAAAAATTCGACTATTTCGGAATTTGACAAAAAATTTCTGGGCAACTAGGTTTAGTGATACAAATACAACGGTGAAGTCTGTTGCGTCATCCAAGCTCTTGAGAAATACGTATTTTAAATCTGCATTATAGTGTCAAATTACCGTTTTACACTTTTTTAAAAAAAGTTCCAATTTACCCAGATTTTATAATTATTTTTATTATTGTATTATATAGTGGAGTTATATTTTATAAGTCTATATATGTCCTATGTAATACACCCATTTGGATAATTGGTAAATTGAAAGAGTTCATCATATCTCCAATAATATCTTCTATTATATTTTTTGTGAGTGTATTATAATCCCCTAGATTCCAACCGTAACAACCTCATTGGTTTTTTTCTCTTTTTGTTTTATTTTTGTTCAACGGTTAGAGTTGTTCAGACTAATTTACATGCAACTCAACTAATCCCCTCTCAAATTTGGTGAAAAACAAACCATCCATGCTCATGCCGAAATTAAAATATTTATGAGAGATAATTTTTTTAAAAATTAATTTCAAAAAATTATCAAAATTTAAATTTAAAACGTCTGAATTTCGTCATTACTACATGAATTATGTTCATATTATCAACAAACACTTTAAATTCCTAGATTGTAGAGCCTGCAAAAGGGTCTCGCAAAGTTTAATTGCGAAAAAGATTTCAGTACTGTTTTTTTTCCCACAGGTTGGGGTCAGACCAAAATCATTCAAAAATCTAGTAGTAATTGATAATCTCTCCCCCC
>CM042190.1:15874341-15884806 GCA_023539305.1 Ilex asprella | reverse complement strand
GAGCCCTTTCTTTTTCTCTATCTCTCTATCTGTGGAAATTCCGTATATGCGTCTTTCGAGGTCTTGTCCCTTTTTTTGTTTCTATAGTCTCTATCTCTGTTTTGCTCGTGTAGTGAGATAAAAGAGGGCAGCGTGGTGTGGGATCATTGGGTATTGATTTTAAACAACAAAGGAAGAAGATAAAAAGAGGAAAGAAGCATATGGAGGTTCGAGGGAGGAGATGCAGAGAGATGAGTCCCGACAGAGCCAAAGTGTATGCGCAGCCCAGACCCAGAGTGATCAAACCTACTTTCAGAAAAGTTCAAGTTGTCTACTACCTCTCGAGAAATGGCCAGCTTGAGCACCCTCACTACATGGAAGTAACCCATTTAGCTCATCAACAGCTTCGTCTAAAAGGTAAATCAGCTTCGAGAGAGAGAGAGGATCTTGTTGACAAGTTTAATGACCTTTCTTATGTCTATTGTGCATATTGTTTAGATGTCATAGACAGGCTTACGGTTCTCAGAGGTAAAGGCATGCTCTCCCTCTATTCCTGGTCTTGCAAAAGGTATGATATCTCTCTCTCTCATCCAAGTCAATATCATACACTAATAAAACTATAATTTGTATATCTATATGCATATGTTTGAGATTTTTAAGATAAACAGGCTTCACTTGAATAATGATTACGTTTACTGATGAATATACATCTTTGATCACGTACGCTCACTGGTTAATGATCATAGGAGCTACAAAAATGGATATGTATGGAATGACTTAGCAGAGACTGATATCATCTATCCATCAGAAGGAGCTGAATACGTACTGAAAGGATCTGAACTCCTGCAAGGCTGCACGGGTTAGTGTTATTTTTTTCAATAAATAAAAATTATTTTGAAACAAACTATAGATGTGTGATATAGATCAAGCTATGCTTTTGAAGGCTTTTTAAGTTATATTCACCAGCAGATACCTAAGAAAACAAAATTACGTAGTCAAGAAAAAGATACTCTTATAAGGCTTTATTATGGAAGAGTAATTCTACTTGAACCTAATTTTTTGTGTTCCAATTTAATAATATAATTCATTAATTATTAAATTAATAATAAGTTTTGATATTGTATAGGATCCACTATCAATCTAATTTATCGATAAATTAAATTTGAATAGCATTATTGATTAAGGAACTCTATCTTTTACCTTTCCAAAGATTTAAAATAATATTTGCCTGATATAGTATAAGAGTAATGTTATTGGACCATCTTACTTACGAAAAAAATGCAATTGGATCATTTTTATGCCATATTAGCAAATTAGGTCATTTTTTTACAGCTTAGTTGGTTCATTAATCATTTGATTTTGATTTTCATTATATTTAATGGTTTTTCAAATGAACTACCATTTCTTATTTCAGAAAAACTTCTACAACTTCAAGTAGGCAACGCACAAGAAGCACTCCAAGAGCCAGTCTTCAACCCAAAACGCAAACCACTAGCTACAAAACGGCACCCAGAACCAGAAGAAGTTGAAAACAACAGATACCAAGACGAAGATGAAAACCAAGAAGATGAAGAAGAAGAGTATGAAGAGAAGACAAGCTATACAAGCTCAAACACACCCCAATCCAGATTCTCCAGAGGAGTCTCCACTGATGAACATGAATTACAACAAGAAACCCATAAAAACCCTAGCACTGAGTTAACTCTAGAGAACTCATCTTCTCCATCAACCACATCTTCAACACACTCTGACAAGCCCAATGAAATTAAAACCAGTAACAACACTTCTAAGCGATTTGAGGATGGTGACCCATTACCAACCGACTCAGTACTTAACCGCAACTCGGTGCTTTTACAACTCATTTCGTGTGGTGGCTCGGTATCGTTTAGAGGGAAGAGTGTCCCAGTTGTGACGCCAACACCACCGTGCACGGTGGCGAGGAAGAGTAGTAGTAATAGTCTTCATAAAGGAGTGTTGTGTAAGACTGCGGCGGGGAAGGTGGTGCTTGGGGAGGAAGATGAGATCAATTGTATGTCGGAGAACCCAAGGTTTGGAAATTTGCAGTCCGAGGAAAAGGAATACTTCAGTGGGAGTATCGTCGAGTCCATGACACAGGAGAAAGTTCATGTTGAACCGGGTTTGAAGAAATCATCTTCATATAATGAAGAAAGGTCAGTAAATCGGCTTTGGTTTTTATATTGGATTTCACTAATGTTATTGTTGTGGACAATTTGAGGACCAAACATATTGAAGTATTTAAATTGATAATGAACTTCATATAATCCTAAGATTTACTGTTAATTTAATATCCGGAAAGCATTATGTAAGTCCAGGATCTTTAATTATATTAGAACACATGAAGTAAGAGAAATAAGTTGTAATGTCATCTGAAAATCGATAGTATTGTATTAAAAAACACAGAAAAATTGATTGAATTGTTGATAGACTTGCATTTTTTAAATATAGGCTTTCTTGTTTTCATTCACCATTTTTTCTCATCACCTAGGTTGTCTATAGCCATTATTCGTATTTTTACTTAAATTTAAATAAAATTTGATTTGATATAGAACACTCTGATTAACACATATAAATAGCTAGTTAATATTTTAGGAGAGTCCATTTTTTCTTTTGTTTCCTAGAAACCTTTCTTTCCTCTTGTGCATCTTTTCTCTAATTTCTTTTTAGTCAAATTTTTATAGTTTACCTAACCTTGATTACTAAAATTTGAATAAATAAATTTCAAATTAATGTGATGTTGATGGTAAATAATTTGAATTTGAGTAAAGTCATGCTTTGTCTACGAATTGTAAGTTTAAATGAATATGGGAAGAAAAGTAGGTGGAGACAAAGTTGAGGTATATGTAGAGAAGGTTGAAATATGACCCTTATGGATTTGAATGAAAATCTTTTGGTTTAATTATATTTTCGTTTTGAGTAAAAAATTGAATTTTTTTTATTTTTAATTTGAATGGGTTATACATACGGGGAGAATATCAGGTTAGGTAACCCTCTAGATAAAACCATCATAGTTGGCATCAATCTTGTTCTCATGTGTTCACTGGAGGAGTTGTTTCAATGGTTCAGGAGTTCGAAAGCTGGAATAGGAGAAGCAGTGGAGGAGGAGGAACTGAAGAGAGAGAAAGCTTTGGGGAAATGCATCCCTAGAAAGAAGCCCTCTTCAAAACAATCCAAGAAATGAAAGAGGGTAGCTGGAGCAGTAGTTGTGAACAGTTAAGAGGGGGGTTTGCTGTTTGCCATTGACTTTTAATAACTGTGAGTGACCGTTGAGTGAAAAGTTGGTGAAAAAGTTTGAAACTTTATGGTTGTACGAAGAGGTAGGGTGTGATTCCCTGTCCTCTGCTTTGGGTGCAGAAATTCTATGACATATACTATTCTACTGTTTGGTTTGAGTGCTTTAATGCCATTAAGTGATGCTCTTGAGTATAATAATAGTTGTGTATTGCATTGCATGTGATGTGATATGATCATTCTATAATTGCATAAAAGGCCCTCTAGAATTTTTTTTTTTTTTTTGGGAAGGGGGGGCCTCAATCTAGGTTTTAAGGCCCTTTGATAAATGTAAAACTCACTAAATAAAATGTTTAGACCTAATTTAAACAGCTTACTTCTGTGTTTAAGGTCTTTTCGAAATTTATAGTAACAATTTTAGACTTACTTCTAATTAAGCTTAATCAGGCCCTAGGTTAATGTGATACTCATATCTTTCATTAGTATTTTTTTTTTTGAAACCTAGCATGCATAAAAAATTATATAATATTTCCTGCAAATTATTATTTCTTACGACTTTGGGCAAACTAAAAATTATTCTATTTGTTATTTTTTCTTTAATCTTATATTGCTTTGACAAGTTAGATTTATTTAGATTTCAAATTGAGTTTGTTAAGAATTTATTTATGATGTCAAAAAAATCAAAAAACAATACTTTAGTATTTGATATTGGGTTGAGATTTAATTATTCTTGAAATTTTTTATTCATCAATTGGGACAAATATAAAATAAAATAAAATTTTACCTTACCGTTATATGAACTATTAGACTTTAAGCAGATTTGTAGTATTGTCTATCGAAAAATATATAAACAAAAGTTCAACACAAACATTTAATTAACACAACGTAAATTTCAATCTAAGTTTATGGTGGTGATAGTTGGATAATTATGCGTTATTATTCATATTATTTTAATAGATAGGGCCTTATTTAAATTTTCACTTTTAGCCTCTATTTCTATATTATGCCATGTCATGTCATATCTTTTTTTTTTTTAACAGTCTTGTTTATATTATTATTATTATGTAATGTCACCCCTGGTCAAACCTAGCCAAGCCTGGTTCCACTTGTCAACTAAGAACAGGATTTTAGATATATCAAAGGCGTGACAAATGCTGAATTTTTTTTCTTTATTTTTCAAAGTACATAAAAAGTATTTAAATAATTTTATTTGTAATAGAAATAAGTGACGTGATAGATATGAGCAAAAAAAAAATATATGAGGATAAAATTTAAATGCATATCTAACTTATTAAATAGATGACACCAAGGGGGCCCATGAACTTTTGTGAAATACCCTTTGCTCTCCTCTTTTAAAAAATTTCCATCGACATATAGAGTAAACTAATTAGTTTAATTTATAAGGTCCTACACCACTACCACTTTATGTGACGGTGTTGTAGTGGTCTTGTGACTTGTTTCTTGTCAAAAAAAAAATAGTTTAATTTATTCAAAAAATTATGATCTTATATTTAATAACAAAATGAAAGATATTAATCACATGGAAGTGTGCATTCTTACAGAAGAATATCAAAAAATAAAAAGTTACTACAAAATCGGCTACAAAAGTTACTATAACGCCCCAAAATCAACATTGGATGACATTATTATCAAAATACCATTTACATCATGAGAGCAACTAATAAAATCCATCAAATAAAAAATTTCATTCTTCGTCCATAATATTTGTTACATCATCCAAAAGAATATGTCAAACTATGACAATAACATCTCAAAAGAATCAAATTTAACTTTCAGCGGAATAACAAAATACTACACTTCACATGATTCAAAATGAACTCCTTGCCTAGCACATAGGAGAGTATAACCCTAAGCATCCACCTCGGGATCCTCGTGTCCATCTAGCGGAGCTTCCCAATGCGCCTACTTGTCGACTCCGAACTCCTCATCTTACACGAAATCTGAAAAATGCATTGTTTGTAGGAGGTGAGCACTAAGCTTGTAGGAAAATCTTCCCAAACTCGAACAAGGTTTAGAAACATATAAAATAAATCGGTCTCTTTTTACAAATATCATATATAGCCTTTGAAAAAAAAACACTGACAATTTATAAGATCTCTAGTTTAAGCAAGAACAACAGTTAAATGAAAGAGTGAAACCAATTTTTAAATAGTAAACCATTCTGACATTAAACAATAAACAATAATATCATGTATGTTGGTTCATCCCCTTTATCATGTATGTTGAATATTTCTCAAAAATCTACCCGACGATTCTACCTCATTCACCCATCACAACCACACAATCTCAAACACTTTAGGAAGGGTGTATACCATCTCCTACAACATTGACGAATCATTCCAAGAAAAGATATATCATCACTCAACCTCAAACGTATGTGAAAAGTAGTAGTTGCTCTCACAAACAATAATTCACTACAAGTGTTAAGAAACCTTTTCACCCCCACTGGGATAGACTAACCTCTAACACTTTACGACATCTCTCTCGAAAGCAATTTAAGTCTGTCACAACAACCATACAAGAGAGGAAACCAAAACATTCTCAAGTTACAGTAAATCCAAAAATCCTCAAATTTCACATCCAAATCCACATTTATTTTTTCAATGGAATAATTTAAGAAATTGAGCAAGATATCATCAAATATATATAATTTTTTGTACTTAATCAAGCACTAGAGTTTTGAAATCAATAACAAGTGAACATTAAGAAGAAAAATCCATCTCTCAAAACTAGGGTTTTTTTTATGGCTATCAAATCATAAATACCTTCAAAACATGGTGATATTTGTAGGAACTTCAAGAAACAATTATTTCATAGCATATATCTAAGATTTAGAAGCCAAAATACATATATATAAACCCTAACATCAATGAACAAGAATGGAAGAAAATTCCTACCTTGCTTTTGTAGTTTGGAAAGAAATGTAGAAGATTTGATATTCTTTGAAGTGTAAATCCCTCTTGATCTTGTGTTTTTCTTTTTATTTTTTCCTCTCTAAGGTTTTCTAGGGTTAGAAGTGTTAAAATAGGGCAAAATGAGGCATCCTTATGTATTTATAGTAGAGGAAGGGCCGACTGATTGTGACTTAAAAAGTTCTGGGTTTTACCGACTGTACCACTACGGTTTGCTCTCTGGACAGCGGGGTACTGGTACATAAAATTGGTACGGTACAGTACCGGTACACAGTACCAGTACAATTTGTCTGAATTTGCCTTTTTTACTAGTTTTTCATGTCAAATCCATTCCAAACATTTCCAAAGCCAACCCAGAGTTATACTAAATACCTTTGGACATCAAACATAGGTGATGCAAGTTTCATTACAAATGATTTCCTTTATTTACCTGGATTTTTACAACATTATCATTTCTACGGTTATAACCTATATGGTTCCTTTCGGTTATAACCTATATGGTTCATTCCTACACCATTACATATATTAAATTACTAAACATTCTTTTATCATTCTATTAATAACAACATGTGGGAGTTTATAATTCACCCCCTTAAAGAAAGTTTCGTCCTCGAAACTTACCTTAAATAGAGAACAAATGAGGGTGCTTCTCTTGCATCTCGAACTCTGATTTTCAAGTAGCTTCCTCCACTCCATGATGTTGCCACAAAACTTTCACTAGTCGAATGACTTTGTTGCAAAGGATCTTTTCCTTGGCATCAAGAATCTTCACCGGTTGTTCTTTATATGTTGCTCTATTTTGAACTTCAATGTCCTCCAAATCCATGACATGTGTTGTATCTGATTGACACTTTCTCAACATTGAAACGTGGAACACGTCATGTACCCTTGACAACTGAGTTGCTAACCGAAGTTGATACGTCACTTTGTCCACCACTTTGATCACTTCAAATGGTTCGATGTACCTTGAAGCTAATTTTTTTTTTCTTCCTAAATCTAAACACTCCCTTTTTGGGTGACATTTTGAGGAAAACATAGTCCCCCTCTTGAAATTTCAATGACCTTCGTCTTCTATCTGCATAGTTTTTCTGTCTACTTTGCGCCGTGCGTAGTCTCTCTCGGATAAGTTGAATTTTCTCCGCAGTCTCCCGTACAATTTCTGGCCCAAACAAACTACTTTCTCCAGCTTCCAACCAAAAAGTCGGCGACCTACATGGTCTACCATACAATGCCTCATAAAGTGTCATGCTGTAGATTAAAAACTATTGTTGTACTCAAATTTCACCAACGGTAAATGGTCACTCCAACTTCCCTTGAAGTCCAACACGTATGCTCGTAAAATGTCTTTCGAAATTTGTATCACCCTCTCTGATTGACCATCCGTTTGGGGATAAAAGGCAGTGCTGAAGTGTAACTCTTTTCCCATAGCTCGTTGTAGACTTTGCCAAAATTGTACCACAAAACAAGAATCACGATCTGACACAATAGAGAGTCGAACTCTGTGTAATCTAATAATCTCACGAATATAAAGTTTGCTCAAGGTTTCTAAAGTCTTAGTGGTTTCATACTCAAGAAGTGAGCGGACTTGATGAGTCTATCTACAATGACCTATACGACATTATGCCCTCGTGAAGTCCGTGGAAAGCCAGACATAAAATCCATGGTAATGTAATCCCACTTCCATTCTGGGATATGAAAGGACTGTAATAATCCTCTGGGTTTTTTATGCTCAATCTTCACCTGCTGACACATTGCGCACCTTGTAACGTAGTTAGCCACGTCTTGCTTCATTCATTTTCACCAATATTGACGTTTCATGTCTCTATACATCTTAGTATTACCCGGATGTATAGAGAACTTTGAATGATGATACTCACCCAACACTTCTTTCTTTACTTGTTCATTATTTGGTAAACATAGTCGTCCACAAAACTTTAACTCGTCATCATGTATGGACCAGTTCTCGACAACCTCATTCCTTTCCAATCTATCCCGAATAACTCCCAACTCGGTATCTAGTCGTTGCAACTCCAAAATCCTTTGTCAGAGAATTGGTTGAGCTACAAGATTAAATAAACATGGTAGAGTCTTCTTTCCACCCACCTGTAGATCAAATTCCTCCAAAACATCAATCATCTTCCACCTATTAATAGCAAGAGCATTGAGTTTACCTTGAGAATTTTTGCTCAGTGCATCTACTACTACATTAGCTTTCCCCGGATGGTTGTTGAGTGTGAAATTGTAATCTTCTAGATACTCAATCCACCTTCTTTGACGAAGATTCAAGTATTTCTCTGTGAATATATACTTGAGACTTTTATGATCAGAAAACACTTGAAACTTTTCTTCATAAAGGTAACACATCCACAACTTAAGAGCAAAAACCACAGCGGCAAGCTCTAAGTCGTGCGTAGGATAGTTCTGCTCATGAATATTTAGTTGTCTTGATCCATAAGTAACTACCTTGCCTCCCTGCATTAGCACACATCCCAAGCCTTGTAATGAAGCATCGGTGTAAACATCATATCCTGGCCTAGCACATAGAAGAGTATAGCCCAAAACATCCACCTTGGGATCCACGTGTCCGTCTAGCGGAGCTTCCCGATGCGCCTGCTCATCGACTCCGAGTTCCTCATTTAACACAAAATCTAAAAAATGTATTATATTTAGGGGTGAGCACTAAGCTCTATAGAAAAATCCTCATAAACTCGAACAAGATTTAGAAACATATAAAACAAGTCGGTCTTGTTTCACAAATATCATATATAGCCTTTGAAAGAAAACAATGACAATTTATAAGATCTCCAGTTTCAGCAAGAACAATAATTAAATGAAAGAGCGAAACCAATTTCTAAATAGTAAACCATTCCGACATTAAACAATAAACAATAATCTCATGTATATTGGTTCATCCCCTTTATCATGTATGTTGATTGTTTCTCAAGAATCTACCCAATGATTCTACCTCGTTCATCCATCACAACCACATAATCTCAAATACTTTAGGAAAGACATATACCATCTCCCACGACATTGACGAATCCTTCCAAGAAAAGGTATACCATCTTTCAGCCTCGAACGTACGTGAACAATAGCGGTTACTCTCACAAACAACAATCCACTACAAGTGTTAGGAAACCATCTTACTCCCACTAGGATAGACTAACCTCTAACACTATACGACATCACTCGAAGACAATTCAAGTCTGTCACAACAACCATACAAGAGAGAAAACCAAAACATTCTCAAGTTACAAGTAAACCTAAAAATTCTCAAATTTTACATCCAAATTCACATTTATTTTTTCAATAGAACAATTTAAGAAAATGAGAAAGATATCATTATATATATATAATTTTTGGTGCTTAATCAAGCAGTATAGTTTTAAAATCAAGAACAAGTGAATATTAAGAAGAAAAATCCTTATCTATCAAAAATAAGATTTTTTTTATGGCTGTCAAACCATAAATACCTTCAAAACATGGTGATATTTGGAGGAACTTTAAGAAACAAGTATTTAATAGCATATATCTAAGATTTAGAAGCAAAACATACATATATATAAACCTTAACCTCAATGAACAAGAATAGAAGAAAACTCCTACCTTGCTTTTGTAGTTTGGAAAGAAATGTAGAAGATTTGATCTTCTTTGAAGTATAAATCCCTCTTGATCTTCTGTTTTTCTCTTCCTTTCTTCCTCTCTAAGGTTTTCTAGGGTTAGAAGTGTTGAAATAGGGAAAAAAGAGGCATCCTTATATATATTTATAGTGGAGGAAGGGCCGACTGATCGTGACTTAAAAAGTTTTGGGTTTTACCGACAGTGCCGGTACGGCACAATATTGGAACACAGTACCGGTACGGTTTGCTCTGTGGACAGCGGGGTACCGGTACACAGTACCATTGTGGTCTATCCAGATTTGCCTTTTTCACCTATTTTTCAATTCAAATCCATTCCAAACATTTTCAAAGCAAACCCAAACTTATACCAAATACCTTTGGACATCAAACATAGGTGATGCAAGTTCCATTACAAACGATTTCCTTTATTTACCTGGACTTTTACAACGTTATCATTTCTACGGTAATAACTGATTGATTGAAATTAATGTCGTTCCTAACCTCTCAACACCACCCTCAAATGTGTGTATGGCTTATAAGACTAAGGGAGTGCCACTCTCCCTCGGGATGATGCTAGAGATTAGGCGACAACGAATTGTGAATGATGGGAAATGGATGAACAAAATATGTGCGAAATGAAACGTAGAATGTGCACAAAAGTGCTCCCCAATCGCAAGGAGTCTT
>CM042190.1:15846187-15870325 GCA_023539305.1 Ilex asprella | reverse complement strand
GGGGGGGGGGGGGTGGGGGGGTTTGAAACTGAACAATTTGTTACTTGAGGTTTATCATTTCTTCTGACCAATCTTCAAGATTGTATGGGTAAAAACATCAAAATGAATTATCACAGCCAGATAAAGTAAGCTTGGTCATTATAATAGAAAAAAATATATAAGAAAAAAAAAGGTGAAAGGGAAGACAGAAAAGCATAAAGAAAAGGACATAAGAGAGGATATCCAAGAAGACCAGGCTGTATAACATGTTTTTTCTTTTAAATTCAACATTATTCAATGGAAAACATATTTAAAAGAATAAGTCTATGCCAAAACCGGCCAATTGTTATTTTTTGTATAGGTTACAGTGATGAATACCGACTCATACACCACCATTTAGATGTATGTATACATAGAATCTTATGTATATATATATATATATATATATGTATATATATATATATATGTATATATATATATATATATGATTATGGAAATGAGTCTAGAAAGGACTTAAACCAAATTCTTGTTTGAATTTGATATGTGGAAGTCATTTATGTGATTCCTTTATACTTAATGATATGGGGGAAAATGTGTGTGATAATATGATATGTTTGCCTTAAAGGTGTTGAATTAAATGCCTTGAATAATGATATTTGATGTTGTGTGGACAATATTATATGATATCATGATTGATGCATAGAAGGTGTTTGATAAAATGTCTTGTATGGATTGAAGTTGATATTTTTATGTAATTGAAATAACATGCTTGAGTGAGTTATGTGATAACTTGTGGAAATTATATGTTATTGATATATTGAGCATAATGATGATTTATGGAAGTTATATGCACATGATATACATTTCCATGGAATATGATGATAAGTGATAAATATTGCTCATGTGGCATTCATTACATGAGACATGACATGGATAAGTAATGGTTCATTACATTGCATTTTCACGGAACATCTCATCACATGGGTGTGTGCATGGGTGTCGTAAATACCACACTTGGTGATTTACAGAAGGCTTGGGAAAGATGGGCCAAAGGCCTAGCTGAGCCGCGTGAAAGCATGATAAATTGGGTTTGGGGTTAGCAAGAAGAGGGTAGAAGATCCCTCGGGTGAGAGACCCGGTGATTAGATATGCACTCCGTTGGTATAAGAGCTCATAAAGTGTGTCGGTGTACGCGAAATCGTTGGTAGAAGTCCATGAATTCCGTGTTGGTTGGGTGACGTTGGTGTAAGTCCATGAATATCCACCCTCAAGAAAGACCCTAGATTTGTAAAAGTCATTTGATGTGTAACATGGATGACAGATTCATACACATTGACACTTGCATGTGTTGAGGAGTTGGGAAGGGCTCGGATTGAGTGCATGAATGAGTCTCACCTCATTGCATGGCAGGTCATGAAAGATTTCAACATTGACTTGCACATACTTGATTGAAATTGTTGTGGATAATTGAATGTTGCATGTGAGCATTCCATGTGCATCTAGGTGGGGAGTAGCCTCTGTAAGAAATATTCTACTGAGCGTGGCTCACCCTATACGGGAATACATTTCAGGTGGGGGTTACACGCCGGTGGACAAATCTCATTCCGACCATCAAGGGTGAAGAGGGGGCCAACTTGTCGTCTTTAACCTTGAATTTTCGTAAAACATTCGTTAAACTATGTTTTTGGAATGTAACTTTATGCAAATAATTGTAATAGAACCTTGTATAGATCATGTATTATGTAGAAAACTTCATTATACATGTTTGGGATGAATTTTGAAAGGTTTGGAATGGATTGAAAATCTGAAAACAGAGATACCAACATTCTAGAATTTTGTTGGCGTTCGAACGCCAGTTCACGCTCGAACGCAACCTTTGTTCAAATGCAATCCATGTTCGAACATCAGGTCACTTCGAACGTGGGAAGCTTACATTAATTTGGTTTCTGCAAAGCTCTGATGCAAATGCAAAAGTACTCGGAGCAAGTGACGTTCGAACGTAAAGCAGACGTTCGAATGCCAAATAAAGTTCGAACGTGAACCTGAAATTGAAAATTTTAAAGTCTTGTGCTATGCTTTTGGGCTTGGGTTTATTGGGTTCAAAGAACACATATGAACCTTAAATAAGACATATTGGAGTATTTTGGACTTCAATTGATTAAATGGTAACATGTACATGGGCCGCACGTGTGGATAATAATCCCGACTTAAGGGATACTATTGATTGATATAGATGTGATGTCGGTTTCTGCAGCACTCACTGGTATTTTTGCGGATTGATGGGTGGTCAACGGTCAATAAAGGACCCTCGAATTTTTGGGGCGTCACAACATCATCTTTTCCCACAATATCTCATATAAGGTGATTTGCGCTCAATGTGCTTCCCCTTCTTATGGGTTCATGGCACCTACGAGTTAGCAACCACTCCTCTATTGTCACAATAAAGTGTAATAGCTTTTTTTCTAGGGTACCACTCCTAAATCCATTAGGAAGTTTCTAAGCCAAACTGCCTATTTGGCTGCTGCAAAAGCCGCCACATACTCAACCTCCGTGGTGGAATCAACAATATAAGATTGATTGATACTCTTGCAACTTATGGATCCACCTCCTAGAGTAAACACATATCCTGAAGTTGGCTTTCTAGAATCCCTATCTGACTGAAAATCAAAGTCCATGTACCCAGTGGGTACTAGACTATCTGCCTAGTAAACTAACATATAATCTCTTGTCCTTTCAGGTACCAGAGAATGTGCTTTATTATAGTCCAATGTTCTTTCCTTGGGTTAGACTGATATCTACTAACCATGCCAACGGCAAAATAGATATCAGGCCTAGTGCAAAGCATAGCATACATGAGACTTCACACTGCTAAAGTATAAGGAACAACCTTCATGCTCTCTATCTTTTCAGGTGTCTTAGGACACTCCACCTTTGACAAAGAAACTCCATGTCTAAAAGGAAGAAATTCCTTTTTGGAATTTTTTTTCATGCTAAAACGGGCTAGATAGTATCGATATAGGTAGTTTGAGATAAGTCTATCATCCTATCTTTACAATTTCACATAAGCTTGATCCACGGATATAACCAGCATCTCCTAGATCCTTCATATCAAATTGATTGGATGACCATACCCTTAGAGAAGATAACACTCCCAAATCATTTTTGATGAGCAAGATATCATCCACGTAAAGTACTAGAAACACCACCACATTTTTGTCATGCCATACACACAAGATTCGTTAGGGCATTGATCAAAATCATAAGATTTAATAGTCTGGTCAAAATGAATGTTCCAAGATCTAGATGTCTGCTTAAGTTCGTAAATGGATGGCTTAAGCTTGCACACTTGATGTTCTTGGCCCTTTGCTACAAATCCATCTGGTTGTACCACATAGATACACTCTTCAAGATTCCTATCAAGGAACACCATCTTGACTTCCATTTTCCAAATCTCTTAATGGAGATAAGTTGTAATGGATAAGAGAATTCGGATCGACTTTAGCATAGCTACCAGCGAAAAAGTCTCCTCATAATCGTTTCCCTCTTTCTAAGTAAACCATTTCTCAACAAGCTTTTCTTTATATTTTTCCACCTTACCATCTTATCCTCGCTTTCTCTTATAGAACACTAGCATCTAGTAGGTTTAATCCCATCGGGCGGTTCTACAAGTTCCCAGACTTGATTGGAGTATATGGACTTCATCGCAGATATCATAGCCTTTTGCCAAAGTTTTGCATCTTTATCTTGGAGTGCTTTGTTGTAGGTCTAGGGATCAACATTTTGTTCCTCAAGAATCGTATCAAAAGACTCTTCCAAGAACATATATTGCTTGGATTGACAAACAACCCTCCCACTATGACGAGGTTTTGCCTGTATCTGTGTATCATCAATAACATCTTGTACAAGTTCTACACGAGTATCGATATTCCTCCCACTACGACGAGACAATAGGATATCGTCTACTCTTTCATGTAATGTCTCCCTTTGTACAATTGGTATTTAAGAAGTATTCTCTGATCTATCTCCTCTTAACTCTTCGAGAACAATTCTACTCCTAGTCTTGTGATCCATCACATAGTCTTCCTCTAAGAATTGGGCATTGGTTCTAACAATGACCTTCTAATCCTTAGGACAATAGAAAAGACCACCTTTTGTTCCTCTTGGATACCCTATAAACAAGTAGACTTATGTTCTTGACTCCAACTTATTTGTGTTCCCTTTCAACACGTGTGTTGGACTCCCCTAAATCCAAATGTGCCGCAAACTAGATATACGTCCAGTCCACAATTCCGCGGTAGTGGTAGGTACTAACATAAGGTGATATTGAAGGGGAAACCTAGCTTGATTTCATACTCCAGTCACTGCCAGAGTCCTTTAAGCAGTTTTTCTTGAATTACAATATGAATAAGTATTCTTATACATTGGCGGAACTTCTTAAGGAACTCAAGGCAGCTGAGGGTCTTCTTCAGAAGCAGGGTGATTGAGAAATGTTCTAATACTAAACTGCAATGCAAGAAGAAGAAGAAGGCTCAAAAGTAGGTTAAGGCGCCACAAGCTACAATGAAAAAGCCTAAAGGTAAGTGTTTTCATTGCAAGCTGTCAGGGCACTGTAAGAAGCAATGTCCGGTCCATCTTTATAAGATGAACAATCCAGGTAAATCTCATCTACTAGTGGTTGAATCATATATAGCGATGTCATCTACTAGTACCTAATGTGTAGATATAGGAGCCACTAATCATATATGCAAATACTTGTAGGGATTCTAGGAAATCAGACGGCTTAGTGATGGGGAGATTTATCTTCACATATGCAATGCTATGAGAGTGGCAGCAGTTGCAGTAGGAGATTTTCATTTATGCTTTGGTAGAGATAGAATTTTAATTTTGAGAGATGGTCTTTATGAACCAGATATTAGAAGGAACTTAGTTTCGATTTTTAAATTAGTTAGGAATGGATATAATGTTTATTTTAATGAATTTGTGGTTATTAAGCATAATAAGAATTTTGTCTGTTCTGGTTCATTGGTGGATGATCTTTATATTGTTAATCTTATCTCACTGACACTACAATGAACTGAATTAAATTATACTAGTACCTCGTCATGTAAGAGAAATGAACCTTCTAAAATTAACCAAACATATCTTTGGCACTTACGCATAGGTCATATTAACTTAAGGAGGATTCAAATGCCGATTGCAAATAGACCATTGAGTTGATTCTTGTTTGAAAGGCAAAATGACCAAGAGGCCTTTTACAGCCAAGGGCTATAGAGCAAAGGATCTGTTGGAATTGGTTCATTCTAATTTATGTGGAACCATGACTGTCTAAGCAATAAGTGGCTTTGAATATTTTATTACTTTTATTGATGATTATTCAAGGTATGAGTAAACTTATTTGATGCGCCATAAGTCTAAATACTTTGATAAATTCAAAGTATTTAAGGCTGAAATGGAGAAGCGTCAAGGGAAGTGTATCAAGAAATTACGATCTTATTGTGGTGGCGAATAGGACTTTTATGGATATGGTGAGATCTATGATGAGTTATTCAGTTCTACACGATTCCTTTTGGGGATATGCCTTGAAAACTGTAGCATACATTCTGAACTTGGTACCATCTAAAGAGATGCGAATAGAAGAACTTAGTCTTAAATTGGGAGAAGTGTCACTTCATGGTGACACAAGGAATTGTTCTCTGGCACATCATCTTGGTGAAAGGGATCGAAGTTGACAAATCAAAGGTGGATGCCATCTCCAACCTCCCTACGCCGAAAGTCATCAAGGATATTAGGTTGTTTCTGGGCATGCTGGATTTTACCGCCATTTCATAAAAAAAAATTGGTGTATTGGCCCAACCTTTGACTAATTTATTGTCTAAAGATGTTCCATTTGAGTGGTCAGATGATTGTGAGACAACTTTTAAAAAACTCAAAAGCATGCTTGTCATACCTCCGATTATGCGACCACTCAAGTGGGATTTTTCTTTTGAGCTTATGTGCGACACGAGTGATTGCGCAGTCGGCGCAGTGCTCAGTCAAAGGGAGGATAATAGACTTTATGTAATATACTACGCTAGCAAAACTCTCAATAAAGCTCAAATGAATTACACTACCACATAAAAGGAGCTACTAGCAGTAGTGTTTGCATTAGATAAATTCCGTTCTTATATCATGGGGTCACCGATAGTAGCTATATTGATCACTTTGCTTTAAAGTATTTGTTGTCTAAGCAAGGTGCCAAACCAAGACTCATCAGATGGATCCTCTTACTCCAAGAGTTCAATCTGACAATCAAGACAAGAAGGGAGTGGAGAATGTAGTGGCATACCATTTATTTCGACTGGTGGTGAAAGAGGCCGATGAGCATATTTCTATCCCAAACTTCTTCCCTGATGAACATTTACTTTCAATTCATTATGTGTGTCCTTGGTATGCTGACATATGTAATTATCTTGTAACATGACAGATACCAGCGTAGTGAAGCCCAGAGGATCGAAGAAGATTTATGGCGAATATGAAGTACTTCTACTTCAACAACCCGTACCTGTTCAAGTATTGCCCTGACCAAGTCATGCGGAGATGCATACAAAAAAATGAACAGTGAGATGTCCTTGTATTTTTCCACTCAGAAGCAAGTGGTGACCACTGCTCTGCCAAGAAAACTTCGACAAAAATTTTTCAATCAGGTTTATACTGGCCCTCACTTATCAAAGACTGTGTGTCATTTTGTAAAGAATATGACAGATGCCAGCGTTTGGGTAGTGTCACCCGAAGGAACATGATGTGCCTCTCCCTGTACTTGTTATATAAATATTTGATTGTTGGGGCATCGACTTTATGGGTCAGTTCCCTATGTCGTTTAGCTATCAATACATTCAACTAGCAGTGGACTACGTGTCCAAGTGGGTGGAGGCTATCCCAACCAAGGCCAACGAACACCGGGTTGTGGTTAAGTTTCTCAATGAGAACATTTTTTCGAGGTTTGAGTTGCCTCGTGCAATGATAAATGATGGAGGATCACATTTCTATAATTGGTCAGTTATGTCTTTGATGCACAAATATGGTTTCACACATAAGGTATCCACCGCATACCACCTACAAACCAATGGTCAAGCCGAGTTGGCCAATAGGGAGTCAAGAATATCTTAGAGAAGACAGTTAACCCAAATATGAAAGATTGGTTAAGGAGACAGATTGATGCCCTATGGACTTACCGCACTGCCTACAAGACTATCTTAGGCATGTCTCTCTATCTGCTCATCTATGAAAAGACTTGTCATTTGCTAGTTGAGATGGAGCACAAGGTCAATTGGGCTATAAAAACTTTGAATTTCAATTTGAGGATGGCTAGAGGGCATAGAAAACTAGAACTGAATGAATTGGAAGAGATTCAAAGAGATGCATATGAAAACTTAAAATTTTCAAAAGAGCGGGCTAAGATCGTTTACGACAAATCTGTTGTATGGAAGGTATTCGAGCCCGGCCAAAAAGTACTCTTATATAACTCTTGTCTCTTAATTTTTCAAGGCAAACTTCGATCCCGTTAGGATGGACCCTATCTTGTCAAGGTGCCCAACCCCAATAGAGCTGTGAAAGTCACAAACCTTGAGAATGGCCAGACATTCAAGGTCAATGGCCAAAGACTTAAGCCATTTTCGAGGGTTTTGAAGGACAAGGAGTGGAGGAGGACTTCACGGATCCGTAGTATTAGGAATTCAAGGAGGAGTAACCAGATTTTATACTTTTTAGTGTACAATCTTTTTATTTACTTATGTTAGTTTTATTTTCATGTTACTTACTTTACTTGGTCGTATAGCATTGTTTTTCTTAGTTCCAGATATTGGTGCTTTTGTCAAAGCTCAAATGTGAGGTGTTTTCTAATCCTACTCTTCTCTTTATAGTCTTTCAGTGCATATCATATCTTTTTGTTGCATTGAGGACAATGAATGAATCAAGTTGGGGGTGGTTGAGGTGCAATATTTGCATGTTATACCAATGTTTGTGAGAATTTTTGTGAATAAGACCAATTTTTGTGGTGAAAAGTAACCTTTCACAAAGCATACAAATTTCTGTTTACATGAGTGTAAATTATATGAAATTTTTTGTAAAAAATATCTGAATGTTGATTTGTATTCCTTTATTAAGAGTGCTTAGGTTAGATGATATGTTGATCTTTGTTTTGAACCTTGAGCACATGAGAATATTATAGAAGTTAATCCTATGCATAAGTATCACATACTTATCTACTTTTGAACTGAACTGGATGTGATTCTTAAATGTATAATTTTAGCAATTTACGGACTGGATTCATATTTCAGGCTTGACATAAATAGTGGAGATGAGTAAAGACCCGTGAGAGGTTTAGTGTCAATCCTTTTTAGAGAGAACTTACATTTAATCTCATTATGTTTGTCTTGGCTTAGTGTAGTTGGGTAGGAGATTGATTTTGTCTTGATATGTACAATGTCCTCCCATGCGTATCTAGAAGTGATCTTAGGCTATTTTTGAATATTCTGAGTCTTAGCCTTATACTTGGGAAAATATTAACCCTAGTGTAGTGATTGAGCCTAAATTGAAATTCGTTCTATGCCATACATTTGACCAAACCAATTAAAAAAATAAATATCTACCTTACCTTGGTTGTTCCTTGAGTTGGAAACGAGTGATCGCAAAAGGGAAGGAAGTGTGGTGTACAAATTCAAGCAAAGAGACAATTGATGTTGAAACTCAAGAAGTTCAATAAAAAAAAATGAAAATCCAAGAAAAGGGAGAGAAGGGCTGAGAATAAGAAAAGAATAATCAAAAGAAAAGGAAAATGTAAGGAAAAGAAAGAAAAGTAACAAAGAGTGTGGTGATGTTCTAAGAGTGAAAATCCCATAAAAGGGAGGTGTGTTTGAAATAATAACCTTTCACTCGGAACAACCCTCTTTGTTATCCTATGTCCTTAATTTTTTTTTGCCTCAATATCACCCCAAGGCCCCATTATATCCTTTGAAGTCCTGGGTGATCTAGAAAAGCATGGGAAATCCATGATTTTAAAAGAAAATACTGAGTTAGTTTTGCTACCCAATGCCCTAGCATTCTTTTCATGAGATTATGCCAAAGTCGCTTCACTTTCATACATGAACTTCATTTTTGTATTACATGTGAGCACACTTTATTTTGTGCACAAGATTCTATCTCACATGTACACATGGAGTGCATGCTAGGATAACTAGAGTGTATTTCATTGCTAAGAGTGACCTTTGGTGAGTTTTGCATTGTTGGCTAGCCATTTGAATGTGAATTTAGTTATGTAAATGCTCAAATTAATTGTCCAATTCAAAACACACATGAGTTTGAAAATGAATGTGTAGGTGCATACTTTAGGCTAGTATTTAAGGCTATAGTAACGCTTATGTGTGCTTAGTTCGGCCATCTGAATAATGTGGTAGATATCTCCATGCTTGCAAAATATGAGAATATTGCTCATTTTTTTTATATTTGAATAAATTAGGAATGCCCTTGTTATTTGCATATGTGTCTTACATTGTGGGTGTTCATTTTGGTAGTTAAATGTAGAAATTCATGCCATGTGCGTTGAATGCATCAAAATCTTAAATCGCATTGCAATTTCGGTAATGATTTGGGCATGATGGTTCAAATTGTGGTTTACAAGTTTAGTACATGTTTAGGGTGGAGTAGAAGTCATAAAGAGAATGTCAGAATATATAGGGTAGGTCTTGATATGAATAGGAGTGGGAGTGTGTTGGACAACAGTGGTTCATTTTACAACTAAGGCAAAACCCACTGATAGGCTATACCGATAGGTTTTGGCCACTGGTCTTTCACCTATCGTCAAACCTACCAATATTTTTTGCTCACTGGAGTAAAACCTACCGGTAGGTTTTACCCAAAATGTTAAAATTAAGGCTTTTAATCGAATTTTTTTGGTGAACCCTTTCATTTCCCTCCTAAATTACAGACTTTCTTGCACTTCTTTCTCACTTAATCTACTCCTAAGCTTCCCAAATCACTCCCCTACTCCATATATCTCTCAATTCCCAGCCCTAGGACTGATAATTTGGTGATTTTATTGAAGATTTGAAGCTTTCCCTCTCTAGAAGCCCTAATCTCCCTTCATCTTTCCAAATTCTCCAAAATCTCTCAAATGGCTCATCAAGTAATGGCTCTCCGGAAGGCTATGGACCCAATTGAGGGTCTCTTCTTGATCCTTTTCACACTCTTGAATTTGGGGGCACTGTTACTTTGCATCGCACGAACCAAGCAAACCGGACCCGACTCTTCTCAACCCGAGGATCCTAGTGGTCGCAAAAGGAGTGCGGAAGGGTCAAAAGGGGATCGGAATGAACAAAGCCAAGTTTTCAAGCATCCACTGAAGGAATCCCCAAACACAGAGAAGTCATTCATAAAATCCGCTGCAATCTTCTCCAACATATCACTAAAGATTCCTATCATGCAATATTGAAAGGTTCCAAGAGCATTGCACAACCGAAAAGGCATGTGATGGTAAGCAAAAGTACCGTAGGGACAAGTGAATGTGGTATTCTCCTGTCCTTCCAATACAATCTCGATTTGATTGTAGCCGAAGTATCCATCTAAGAAGCAATAGAATAGATTCCCCATTACTAGTTCCAACACTAGGTCGAGGAATGACAAAGAGAGATGATCCTTTCTTGTGCACAAGTTGAGCTTTCGATAATCAATGCATACTCTCCACCCGATTATCACCCTAGTCGGAATCAACTCATTATCCTCATTTGCTACCTTAGTGAACCCCGATTTCTTCGGTACTACTTGAGTGGGACTCAGCCATTTACTATCATCAATTGGGAAGATGATGTCCTCATGAAGTAGTTTAAGTACCTTGTCCCAGACCACATCCTTCATAATTAGATTCAATCTTCTTTGTGGTTGTCGGAAAGGCTTTGATTCATCCTCAAGATAAATGCGGTGTGTGTAAATGAGGGGCTTATCCCCCTGATGTCGGCAATTGTCTAACCAATCGTCCATTTATGTCCTGTCACACACTTCCAAGAGATCTTCTTCTTGCCTTGCATCCAAGGTTGAGCTAATCACCATGTAAACCCCCACTTATTTATATTAATATGGTAATGTACTTGTTAGTAATTCTTACATATGTGATGAAGTTAGAATAAACCTTATAGATTGTAACATTAGGAAATAATACTAGGGAAGCAAATAGATTGTGAAGTTTAAGTGTCGAAGGCGTTTAAACTTTGGAAGGGTTATTAGATAAGTTTCGAAATATTTTTAGGTCAAAATAAAGTCTCTATTGAATCCGGAAGGTTGAAAAACATTAGGAGAGTTAATATGGGGTGTATTAGAAGCTATGAAGTATTCCGGAGTGAAAGCACACTTTAGAGAGAATTTGGAAAAAAAGGGATCTTGGACACTGCCAAGTATTTTGGCCATAACTTTTAATCTTGAAGTCTATTTAATATGAAATTTGGATAGTAGATAGTAGCCAGCTAGGGTTATAAAGGTGTATTTCATGAAAAATTTTCAATTCAATCTCTAAATAGGTCAAACTACACTGGAATTTGCAGCAAAAAATTGTCATTCAAACCATACCGGTACGCTTTAGTTGAAGTTTGTTGAAACAGTAAAAAATCAGGATTTTTGTGTTTTAAGACACCAATTCAAGCTCCATTTGTCCCATTCTTCCATTTAATTCTCACCACAAACCTCCTAGAACCCTAAATAGCCTTAGAGATGAAGAAAGCGAGAGAAAGAAAAACACAAATCAAGAGAGATTTACACCTTATAGAGATCAAAACCTCAATTTCTCAAGAACACCATTTTCTACCCATATTCTTATATATCTTCACTCCACTCTCACCCAAATTTTAAGAACCCTAGGAGGAGATTAAGGGGAAAAGAAAAAAGAGGAAATAAGTCCTTAAAGCTTAGGTCTTTGCTTTGAGCTTTGGATTAAGGTATGTGTTTCTTTCTATTCTCTTATATTGAGGCTAGGGTTTACTTTTATGAGTATCTTTTGACTCTAAGTGCTATATTTAGGCTATGAACTCCTTGATTCATGATAGTTTTGAAAAGTTGAACATGTTTTCAGCAAAGCCATGGTAGAATCACCCTCAAATTACTTTTCTTGCTTCAAAACCCTAAATTTCAAGAGAAGTGGATTTTTCTCTTAATTTCTCCTTTATTATTGATTTCAAAACTTTAGTGTTTTATATTGAACAACAAAATGGTATTGATGATGGTCTCTTGTACATTTTCTTATATTTCTCTTTGTACAACTAAATGGGAAAAATTAGAGATTTTGGTAATAATTTGGAACGGTTGGTTAATTGAGAATATTTTGGTTTCCTCATTTGTATGGTTGTTGTGACGGACTTGAATTTCCTTCGAGAGATGTCATAGAGTATAGAGGTTAGTTTATCCCAGTAGGGATCAGATGGTTCCTACACTTGTAGTGAATTTTTATTTGTGAACGCAACCACTATTGTTCACTTAAGTTCAAACTAAGGACGGTATACCTATCTTGGAAAGGATTCGTCAATATCGTGTGAGACGATATACTACATTTTCCAAAGTGCTTGTGATTTTGATGGGTGGACTAAGTATAATCATTGGGTAGATTCCTAAGAAGCAATCAACGTACATGGCAACAGGGATGAACCCATTTACATGAGAATATGGTTCGAATTTTGTCATAATAGGTGTATTGGTATGGGATAATGCAACGGCAGGAATGTAGTTTCCTAACCATTTTGAAAATGGTTTATTGTTGAGAAATGTAGTTTATTGTTTTTATTCAATTATTGATATTGTGTAAACTAGAGATCTATTGAAATGTCTGTATTTTCTTTCAAAATTGATATATGATATTTGCGAAATAAGACCGACCGATTTTATTTATTTTTCTAAGTGTTGTTCAAGTTTGGGAAGAATGTTGCTACAGAGATTAGTGCTCACCCCCTGCAAATTACACATTTTTCAGATTATGTGCTAGAGAAAGAACCGGGCGTTGATGAGCAAGTATCCTGGGAAGCTCCAGTAGATGGATACATGGATCCCCAGGTGGATGCCTAGGGATATACTTTCCTACGAAATAGATTAGAAAAATTCTTTTGGAGACTAGGTGAAGTCTAACATTTTATTATTCCGTTGCAAGTTTACTTTTGATTCTTCCGAGATGTAATTGTCATAGTTTGGCATATTCTTTTAATATTTTGGTCATGGATTGACTTATTCTTTTGAGATAATATTGTAGATATGATATATGATGAATGATATTTTTGTTGAAGGAATTTATTTAATCACTCTCATGATGTAAATGATTTTAGATAGTAATGTCGTCCAAGGTGGTTTTTGGGGCGTTACAGGTTTGGTTTCAGAGCCTAGGCTTTAGGTCTTACATGGGAGCTGTAGGTTATGGATTACCACAAGAGATGTAGGATTTGGTTGCATGAAATAGTTGATTTAATTTTTATACAAGTCTTATGCTAACATCTTGACAACCTAATCATGTCTTGTACATCAAGGAACTAAATTGTGAATTGATGTGCTGGATGAACGGTGAACAAGGACGAGGACGTGGGCGTGGAGATGGTCGTGGGGGTCAAGCAAACCCACCTCTGCCACCACCTCCTAATGCCATTAATGACATATATCAATACTTGAGGGAGCTAACCACTTTGGTACAACACCAGAATGGGAACAACCACCACAACAGAGGATCTCATCTTTTAGCTCAAGTGTCAGGCAACGAGGACGGTAATCGAAGGATGGTAGTTCTTCAGGAATTTCTGAGGCAACACCCACCTACCTTCCAAGGGAGCTCTAAACCCTTGGATGCGGATAAATGGATTCGCCGGTTGAAGAAGGCATGTGACGGCATGGGGATAGCCAAGGATCTTCAGGTCGGCTTGGCTACTTATCTGTTAGAGGGGGAGGCCTACCATTGGTGGGACTGAGTGAAAAGAAGAAGGAACATAGATGCTCTCACTTAGGAGGAGTTTGACCAAATCTTCCAAGATAAATACTTTTCTAAATCAGTCAAGGATAAGATGAGCACTGATTTTTTAGCTCTCCGACAGGGAGGCATGACAGTAGCCGAATATGAGAGAAAGTTTGAGGAGTTATCTTGCTATGCCACGAAGTTTATATCCACCAAGGCCAAGAGGGCCAAACGATTTGAGCAGGGCTTGCAGCCGACCATTAGGTAGAAGCTAGTGGCTCTTAAGATCTGGGACTATGGAGATCTTGTGGATAGAGTTGCACTAGTGGAGAGAGACGCATAAGATAATCAGCGGTAATAAAACTACATGAGGGGAGGTCCGATTCGGACCGGTGATGTAGTAGTGGAGTACAGAGAGCGACACCTTACCGTCGCCCCGATCAAGCAGTGGGATAGAGACCTCAGATAGCTCGAGGAGTGGGAGGAATACCAGAGATAACAGACACTGACCCCCGTCAATGCTTCGCATGTAGAAGGGTAGGGCACTTCAGAAATAACTGTCCATCGCTTCCACCAAAGGCCAACCAAGCGACAGGACAAATGGCTATAAAATAAGCCACTACAGCAGCAGAGGCTGTTAGGAGAGGAGCTTTAGCCCTAGGTGACGCCACTCAAGGAATGCTATTTACTTTGACCCAATCGGAGGAAGATACCTCCAATGCAGTTATAGAAGGTATCATTCTTCTTTATAATTCTTGGGCCAAAATTTTATTTAATCCCAGTGCGACTCATTTATTCATTTGTAATACTTATGCTCTTAGTTTGGTACTGGGCTTTGAGAAGCTAGAACATACTTTTCATATTGATATGCCTACAGGAGAACAGTTGGATACTAGTCGGGTGTGTAGAGGTTGTGTGCTTCCCATTGGGGAGCAATAATTAATTGTACATTTGATTGCATTAGACATGAAGGGGTATGATGTTATATTTGGAATGAACTTGTTGTCCGCTTTCCGTGCGGTAATGAATTATTTTCGCAAATGGATTTTATTTCAATTATTAAGAGGGGTAGTTTTCAGCTTTGTCAATGATCGAAATTCTACCCATCAATTTCCTACTACAGGTAGTAGATTCTTGAAAGCTAAGATGGGGAGCCATTTGAGTTTCTTAGCTAGCTTGATAGAAGAGGATCGGGATAAATTTTCTACAGACATGGTGTTGATAGTATCAGATTTTTTGGATGTCTTTCCTGATGAATTACTAGGGTTAACCCCACAAAGAGAGATTGAGTTCACGATTGATCTCTATCCGAGAATCAAACCCATATCCATTGCTCCGTATATAATGGCACATTTGGAGTTGAAGAAGCTAAAGAAACAGTTGGATCATCAATTGGCTATTGGGTTTATCTATTTGAGTACTTCACCTTGGGGAGCCCCGGTCCTCTTTGTGAAAAAACATGATGAAACACTTCAGCTATGCATGGACTGCCAAAGGTTGAATCAGGTGACAGTGAAGAATAAATACTCATTGTCATGAATAGATGACTTAGTTGATCAGCTGAGGGATTCTAAGTATTACTCCAAGATTGATCTTCGCACAGGGTATCATTAATTGCAGATTAAGGAAGAGGATATTCCTAAGACAATTTTTCATACCCGGTATGGTCATTTCGAGTATACGGTGATGCCGTTCGATTGACTAATGCACCAGTAGCCTTCATTGATTTGATGCACAGGGTATTTCAGCCGTATCTAGATCAATTTGTCATTATGTTCATTAATGACATACTAATCTATTCACGGTCACACGAGGAACATGAATGCTATCTCACGATTGTGCTTCAAACATTGAGAGAGCATAAGTTATATGCTAAGAAGAGAAAATTCAAGTTCTGGATGAAGGAGGTGAAATTTATTGGCCATGTTGTGTCGGAATAGGATGTAGTTGTTGACTCGTAAAAGTTGAGGCAGTAATGAGTGGGAACCATCAAAAAATGTGACTGAAGTTCGTAGTTTTTTAGGCTTAGCAGGCTACTACCGGAGGTTTGTGGAGGGATTCTCCAAGCTAGCAATGTCGATGACACGTCTTACAAAGAAGGGAGAAAAAATCTTGTGGACTCAAGAATGTGAACAAGTTTTTCGCACCTTGAAGAAAAGACTCACAACAGCTCATGTCCTTATTATTCCGAGTAGTAGGGAAGGAGGTAAGGTAGTTACATACGGCTTGAGGCAACTCAAGACTCATGAGCATAATTATCCAACTCACGACTTGGAGCTGGCCATTGTGGTCTTTGCTCTTAAGTTGTGAAGGTGTTACTTGTATGAAAAAAATTTTAAGTGCATTCGGATCATAAAAGCCTCAAGTACATATTCACCCAGAAAGACTTAAATCTTCGGCAAAGAAGGTGGATTGAGTATCTAGAAGACTACGATTTCATACTCAACTATCATCCAGGGAAGACAAACATAGTAGTAGATGCACTGAGTAGGAAATCTCGGGGTGAAATCAATTTTCTTGCAGTGAATAGGTGGAAGATGATGGATGCCTTGGAGGAATTCGATCTACGGGTGGACAGACAGGAGGTTCGACCATGCTTATTTAATCTTGTTGCCCAACCAATGATTAGACAAAAGATCGTAGAGTTACGACGGTTAGACACCAAGTTGGAAGCTATCCGGGGTAGGTTGGAGAGGAATGGGAGTGTTGAGAATTGGTCGATAAAGGATGATGAGTTACGATTTCGGGGAAGACTATGTGCACCCGAGAATGCCCAAACGAGGGAAGAAGTGGCGGGCGAGTGTCATCGTTCAAAGTTCTCCATACATCCAGGAAGTACCAAGATGTATAAGGATATGAAGCGCTAGTATTGGTAGAGAGGAATAAAGCGAGATGTGGCTAAGTACATTTTAAGGTGCGCAGTGTGCCAGCAAGTGAAGATCGAGCATCAAAAATCTGGAGGATTACTACAGTCCTTGCCTATTCCAGAGTAGAAGTGGGATCACATTACCATAAATTTCGTGTCGGGCTTTCCACAGACTTCACGAGGGCACAATGATGTATGGGTCATCGTTGATAGACTCATCAAGTCTGTTCACTTCTTGAGTATGAAGACCATAGACACTTTAAAGACCTTCAGCAAGCTTTACATTCACGAGATTTTCAGGTTGCATGGAGATCTACTCTCTATCGTATCGGATCATGATTCTCATTTCATGGCACAATTTTGGCAAAGTCTTCATAGAGCTATGGGGATAGAGTTGCACTTCAGCACTGCCTTTCATCCCTAAACGGATGACCAATCCGAAAGGGTGATCCAGACTTTGGTAGACATGTTACGTGCTTGCGTGTTGGACTTCAAGGGAAGTTAAAGTGATCATTTTTCATTGGTGGAATTCGCGTACAACAACAACTATCAGGCAAGTATTGGGAGGGCACCATGTGAGGCATTATATGGAAGGCCATGTCGATCACCGACTTGTTGGTTTTAAACTGGCAAGAGTAGTTTGTTTGGGCTGAAAATTATTTGAGAGACTACGGAGAAAATTCAACTCATCCGAGAGAGACTATGCATGACACAAAGTAGACAGAAAAGCTATGTGGATATAAGATAACGACCATTGGAATTCTAAGAGGGGGACTATGTGTTTCTCAAGGTGTCACCCAAGAAGGAAGTGTTTAGATTCGGCAAAAAGGAAAAATTAGCGCCAAGATATACCGGGCCATTTGTAGTGATCACAGTCGTTGGCAAAGTGGCATACCAACTTTGGTTATGAGCTAAGTTGTCAGGGGTATATGACATGTTCCATGTGTCAATGTTAAGAAAGTGTCAATCGGATACAACACATGTCGTGAATTTAGAGGATATTGAAGTTCAAGATGGAGTAACATATGAAGAACAACCGGTGAAGATTCTTGATACCAAGGAGAAGGTGCTTCGCAATAAAGTCATTCGACTGGTGAAAGTTTTGTGGCAACACCATGGAGTACATGAAGCTACTTGGGAACCAGAGCTGGAGATTGGAGAGAAGTACTCTCATTTGTTCGCTACTTAAGGTAAGTTTTGAGGATGAAACTTTCTTTAAGGGGGTGGATTGTAAACCCCCACCTATTTATATAAATATGGTAATGTACTTGTTAGTAATTCTTACATATTTAATGAAGTAAGAATAAACTATATAGATTGTAACAGTAGGAATAAATACTAGGAAGCAAATTGATTGTAAAGTTTAGGTGTCAAAGGCATTTAAACTTGGGAAGGGTTATTAGATAAGTTTCTAAATATTTTTACGTCAAAATAAGGTCTCTATTAAATCCGAAAAATCAAAAAATATTGGGAGAGGTAATATAGGGTGTATTAGAAACTATGAAGTATTTTGGAGTGAAAATACACTTTAGAGAGAATTTAGGTAAAAAGGGATCTTGGACACTGCCTAGTATTTTTTTCATAACTTTTTATTTTGATGTCTATTTGATCTAAAATTTTGAAAGTAGGTAGTAGACATCTAGGGCTAAAAAAGTTAATTTCATGAAAAAAATTAATTCGACCTCTAAATAGGTCAAAACTTCACTGGAAGTTGCAGCAAAAAATTGTTTATTGTTGAGAAATGTAGTTTATTGTTTCCATTTAATTATTGCAATTGTGTAAACTTGAGATTTATTGAAATATCTCTGTTTTCGTTAAAAATTGATATATGATATTTGCGAAATTAGACCGAATGGTTTTATATGTTTTTCTAAACCTTGTTCGAGTTTGGGAAGAATGTTGCTACAGAGCTTAGTGTTCACCCCCTACAAATTACACATTTTTCATATTATGTGCTAGAGGAAGAACTGGGCGTTGATGAGAAGGTACCCTGGGAAGATCCAGTAGACGGACACATGGATCCCAAGGTGGATGCCTAGGGATTTACTTTCCTACGAAATAGATTAGGGAATTTCTTTTGGAGACTAAGTGAAGTCTAACATTTTATTATTCCGCTACAAGTTTACTTTTGATTCTTCTAGGATGTAATTGTCATAGTTTGGCATATTCTTTTGATATTGTGGTCATGACTTGGCTTATTCTTTTGGGATAATATTGTAGATATGATATATGATGAATGATATTTCTTTTTGATGAAATTTATTTAGTCGCTCTCATAATGTAAATGATTTTAGATAGTAATGCTGTCCAAGGTGATTTTTGGGGCATTACATACCACCGGAAATGTCTCATCGTCCCCAAGATACGAATATTTCAAATGGAATGGTAATGGCTTCAATTCCAATTTGGGCTTTTGATCACTTGATGGAAAAATCTTCTTGTCTTGGAGTGGGAGCTTCTCAAAGGTAGGAGTCCACTTTTCTACCCCTTTCAAACTTTTCTAATTCCTCTTGCTCATCAACTTCCTCTAGATCAACATTCTCTTCTTCTTTCAATTTTAACATGCCCAAAAGTTTCAAGTGTTCTTCCTCCAAGGTGTCAATTCTATTAACTTCATGCACCTCCTCCTCATCCCCCGGTTGCTTGGACAAGTTGAACATGTTGAGATCCATAGTCATGTTCCCAAATGCTAGCTTCATAAGATTGTTTCTACAATTAACCATAACATTATATGTGGCAAGAAAAGGTATTCCAAGTATTACAGGGATTTGGGAGATAAGATTTACAACCGGGTGAGTGTCAAGTACAATAAAATCAAAAGAAAAATAAAATTTATCAACTTACACTAAAACATCCTCAACTACTTCCCTTGGTATTCGGACACTACGGTCCGCCAGTTGAAGTGTGATTGAAGTAGGCTTCATTTTTTTTAGCTGAATTTGCTGGTACATCGAGTATGGAAGGAGGTTCACACTAGCACCCAAATCAAGCAATGTTTGCTCTACCTGACAATACACTGATTGTTATGGCAATGATGAGGCAGTCGTGGTCTTTAAACTTCGATGGGGTGTTCGTCCTCAAGATTGAGCTCACTTGCTTGGTGAGGAATGCCTTCTTATGGACATTGAGTCTCCTCTTTACTGTGCACAAGTCTTTCAAGATCTTTGCACATGATGGAATGTGTTTTATGGCATCAAGAAATGGGATGTTGATCTTCACCTACTTAAACATTTCAAGTATATTAGCATAATTAATCACTTTGACGGGTGGCTTCAAACGATTTGAAAAAGTATCAGTATTAGGAGAACATACACATTTCCATCACTCAAGTTTTCTTTCTCAACCACCTCATCACTCACCTCACCCCCCTCGATGTCACCCAAGGCTTCTTTTTCTTTTGGCAAAGTGACCTTGGGTGAGGCCTTTGGTACAATGGTTTTATCAATTTGTTTGCCACTACGAAGTGTGGTAACCACCTTGAGTTGCTCATAACTCTCTCTGAAGGGCTTTGATGACCTAATGACATGTTGACCTCTAGGGTTCTCTATGGGTTGAGCGGAGAATTTCCCCTTCTGCTATTGTGATGCCCCCATTGAATTTGTCAACTTAGTGAGTTGGATCCTAATGTCACTAAAAGTTGTGGTATTTTAATTGTTAATAGCAGTTTGGCTTTGAATGAAAGCATGAACCACATCCTCCAAATTTCTTTTATGGGGAGGTTGATAGCTGGGAGGATTAGATGGTCCTTGAAAAAAATTCTGTGGTGGTGGATTCGATGAATACCCTTGTGGATTGGTTCGAA
Source organism: Ilex asprella (assembly GCA_023539305.1). Lineage (NCBI taxonomy): Eukaryota > Viridiplantae > Streptophyta > Magnoliopsida > Aquifoliales > Aquifoliaceae > Ilex > Ilex asprella. The sequence continues at coordinate 15,849,736 of CM042190.1, read as the reverse complement.
GGTATTGGCAACTAGACGTTTGTCCTTGACTTTGATAATGTCCTTGCTTAGGAGGCACGGGAGGTGAGTATGCATTAGAACCATGAGGAGTGGGATTCTCATTCCTCCAAGTAAAATTTGGGTGATTGCTCCAACCAGGATTATAGGTGTTTGAGTGTGGAGAGAATGATTGTCTCGTTTGGTTAAAGACATTGACTTGCTCGTGATACACTTCCTTAATTGCCAAAATGTTGGGACACTCTGATATGGAATGCTCCACACTCTCACAAATCGAGCAAAACTCATCGATCTTTGAAACATTAGACACAACGTGCCTCTTGTTGACTTCAAGACTCTCAACTTTCCTTGACAATTAAGCAATTTTGGAAAGCAAGTCTTTCCAGACTCTCAAGTCATAAATCCCTCCCCCGTGAGTTTGACTACTCCCTTGAGGAAAAGACCTTGGTACATCGGTGGGATCTGTAATGTTTCATGATTGTGCATTCCGTGTCAATGTATCACTATATTCTAAGGCCTCATGGTGTTCAAAAACTCGTCATTACACATCATGTCAATTAATTGTCTATGGCTCGGTATGATTCCTTTATAGAAGAAACTAACCAATTGTCATGATTCAAAGTCATCATGTGAAATGGATTATAGTAATTCCTTGTTCCGATCCCAACATTGGTAGAATGGCTCATTGAGTTTCCCAAAAAAAGTTTTGAATTTATTTTTTCAAAATGGTGGTTCTATGAATCGGGAAAATTTTGTTTAAAAACTTGGAAAGCATTTGGTTCCAAGATGTTATGGATCAAGGTCTCAAGGAGTTAAGCCATATTTTTGCCTTATCTCTCAGAGAAGAGAGGAACAATTTTAGCCCAGCTATGTCCTCCATACCATGATGGCGAGGAAGGTCGCAACTATTTCCTCGAAATCGCTTATGTGCAAATAGGGGTTCTCTTTTTCGATTCCGTGAAACGTGGGAAGTAGTTGCAACATCCCCGGCTTAACTAGAAATAGATGAGCTTGGACCGGAAAGAGGATGCATGAGGGTGTGCTACTTCATGTGGGTTGAAGGAAATCCCTCTTTGACCTTGCTAGAGGCTCAATGTGGATGTTGTTCTCTTCATTAACAGAAAAGAGAAATTGCATTCATGGATTGGGTATTCTAGGTTCTTGTCCTCCCCCACCCCATTGCATGTTTGGATTGACACCTACATTCTCAAAATTATCACATGCATCGTTAGGTGGGTCTTGATCAATGTTCATATTGGGGCCCAAAGGTTGTATAACTGGTCAGTTTGTTTGTCCCAACCCCACATATAACAAAACTATCTACAAATGAAGATATAAACAACAAAAATATATACAAGGATCAACGTACCTCAGCCCATGATGAACATCACGAGACTTACCTCAGTTGTCCAAAAATCACCTTCTCAATTCGAATCTTGCCTTCCCCGACAATGGCACAAAAAATGCTTGATGGTTTCCGTTGTTGTTTGCTCTAGTCTCCAGACATCATCCCTTGATATATGTATGGTGTATGCATGAAGGGGAGTGTCGCACTCCCTAAGAATGATGTCAAAAGAAAGGGCAACGAAAAAATAAAATGGAATGATGGAAATGTAGAATGTCGATGAACAAAAATGCTTCCCAAGGGCTAGAGGACTTTTGTGTGTCATTTTTACTTGGAGAGTACTCCTATGTCGTCTCCTCAGGGAAGGAGATGAATCGTGTTGAAGGCGATTTTAGAAAAAAGAGGCAAAGTGTAATATATTTTGTTGTTGAAGTTAGGTTTGTGATTTATATTTTGATGAAACTGAAATGGGAAACAAGTGTTGGCTAATCCAAAAGGTTCACTCTAATGGGAATGTCAAGTCAACTCGAAACCCTCCTCTAATGTTGCATAGATGAACGATTGATTCATGGAAAGGAAGGAACAAGATAGAAGTGAGGATCCAAGCATAACTCGTGATTAGTCTACAGAATATCAAAGACTCACAATCATGTCCACACTCAACTCAGTCAAATCGAACTATCGTACACCGAGGGGAGAAAAGAAGATGAGTTGAAATGGCATACCCAAGAGGAGGTCTTCCTTGGATTAGCCAACTTAAAGACTTAGCTACTCATGATTAAAGGAAAGAAAGTGTCGAGTAATGAAAGATTTTAGCTAAATTAAAGCAAAAAAAATATATGCTAAAAGAGAGTGCATTAAATACCCATTTTAAAACTAAAAGAGAGTGCATTAATGGTGAAAACTTGACTGAAAGACTAAACTTGAAAGCAACTTGCAATAAATGACATTAAAGACTTCAAACAAAGCTTAGAAGGTTCTTCAAGAAATTACAAGACAATGTGTGGAAGAAAATGCAAAAATCTTAACTTCTCTCTCTAGCACTATTCATCTTCTTTCTTGGACTCTCTCTCTATATTACAATGTGTATGGAATAATGCTGAATAAAAGAGTCTTTGGCTTCCAAAAACGTCCATGGAGTGTCCCCTAGCTGTGTGATGTGATCCCAATCACTAAGGGCTGCCAAGGAATGGGCTGGACAGGGTGGTGTAGGCATAGCCTGCACACCTAGCAATCTTCTCTCTCCTCTCTCTTCATTTATGTCCAACGCTCCAAAAGTCCAATGTAGGTTAAGGAAGGATGTTCAATGTGTAAGGAGTGTCAGGAACACGTGGAAGTGTGCTTGGTAGGACCCCCAAGGTTTCAGAGTTTTACATGCAGAGTCTGACAATTTTTAGTAAAATCTACCGCCAGGTCGATGGAAACCTACCGGTAGGTTTTACTGCAATGAGCTAAAAATATCGATAGGTTTGGCAGTAGGTGCAGGTACAGTAGCTAAAACCTACCGGTATGGCCTACCGGTAGGTTTTTCCTTGTTCTGCTGATTTCTTGGTTCCTTCACCTCCTGAGCTATCATCAAGTCATTTCTTCATTTTTATTCATCTTAAATGTCATGAGAAGGCTTAGCAAGCATCATTTATCACATTTTATCTGCAAACATACCGAAATTTCATAAATAGAACAAATGATGCATATCCACTCATATTAACCACAAAAGCTAGCACAAAAGGGATGCAAATGCACTTGAAAAATGCAATATTTTGTGATAATTACTCTACGTATCAAATTATCTACAATATAAACTATAACTTTATTATAATACATATATTTTGCCCATACAGATTCTCAATAAAATGAAAAGAACAAACTTTTATTAATTAATAAAACATTTTTCACTACAAAAAAGTAAATTTTTAGTATATTACTCAATCAACAACAAAAAAAGAATTGGTTTTATAATTTTGGGGTTGTGAGCTCAAAACTGAGATAAGTTTTATGTGTAATAATGACAAAGATTGCGTCTATACATAGTTTATCTTTCTGACCCCTTTTATTAAAAAGATGAATATCAATAGTCATCAATGTAGTGGCACCTATCTATATGCGTGAAGCCTATATAAATATATGACTTGAACCCCAAATGAACTTAACCCATTATCAGAAAAGTACGACATATAAATTGAATAATTTAAAAGCTTACTACCTTC
>CM042190.1:15740299-15761187 GCA_023539305.1 Ilex asprella | reverse complement strand
TGTTTGCTAAATCAGTGGTGGGGTAGGGTGGGGTGGGATGAGGTAGTGTGAGGTGGTGGTGCTAGTTGCGTTGGTAGGGGTGGGTAGTGGCGACAAACGAATGGCTCTGACGCTGTGACTTTACTGGTGGAGGAAGAGAAAGAGAAAGAACATAGAGAGAGAATGTGTGAGTGAGAGAAAAAAAATGTACCTAGGCAGCAGCGTTAGCTGGGCTGTGACTTTACTGGTGGAGGATAAATAGCGGCACTAAGAGACAAGGAAAGGTAGCGATGACAAAGAGATAGGGAATATTTGGAGAGAGTGCTACCTAGAGAGCAGAGAGAGAGACGTGAGAGAGAGAGACGTGTGAGAGATGGAACTTTAGAGTTGAAAATTGAATGAAATTCTATTCAAAATCTTGGGTGGGAAATGAAATTTACTGATCAATTTAAGATCGTCGGATCAATAATATTGAATTGATCTGAGTCGCGAATAGCTCAAGACAAGCATTCTTAGCTACTTTATTATATAAATGTTATGCTGCATCATTCCCCTTGAATAGGCATGTAGACAGTTCAAATTTCAAAAAATTGAAAGAAAAATGTTGGGTCGTGCAGTAGTACCAATGAAAAATCATCCTTAAAAGTTTGAGTTTTTAGCGATGAAATTGTTATTTTTGTTGAAAATGAGACATTTTCCTAGTTGAAGACTAAATGATTTTTCACTAAATGCCAAAAAAAAAATCGCAACTATTTTTCTTTTTTGACAAAACATCAATCATGCATGTCTTCCATTTTGTTTTAATTTGAGACAAACATATGTTTGGCCAATAGTTCTACTTGCTAATATGGAACCACTATTTTCAAGTTTTTGTGTAAAACACATATTTTCCTTAAATTTGTTTGTGATCAGTATTGCAAATTCATTTGAACTACGAAACCGTTTGAAACATATTTCAATTTCTGTAGAGACAATGAGGGATATGTGTTCATCTTCAATGGTCTTTTTTAGAGCTCCATGAGGAATCTTTTCCATTCAAACACCCCATCCCCCTCTTAATCACCCCACTCCACCCCACCTCATACATATATATAGAGAGAGTTTACATTATCTTAAAGGCTCGAGGCATTTGAATGATTAATATTCTTACAAAAATCAATGATTTTTTGTTTTGTTTTGTAAACACTACTCAAATATTGATGTAACATCTATAGGAAAAGACTACCTGAAATATCAAGACCATTGAAACTAGTGCTAATCAGGCACCAATCAGGGCTGATTTTAGGTGACAGTGACAAAAAATTTTAGAAGACCCCATGCTAAAAAGCTTTCGACTATCTAAGTAAGATTGAAACAATTCTTTAACCCTTCATTTTTAAGCCAAAAAACGACATTCATGACACTTCTCCATTTTATCCCACTATTTTGGGTATTTTTGTTATATTGTTTATCTGCTTGGTTTTTCTAGTAATTTTGGATCATTATGGTAGCATATTTATATTGTGTTAAGAAACTGATTCTGTGACGCCCCTAAAACTGGGGGTCATTTATCAACCCATTAATCACCCATCAACCAACGAAAGTACCCATGAATGCCGCATAACCCGACACCATGTCATAACATCCCTTTCATCGGGATCATAAACAACACAAAGTATGGGCAGAGTCTCTCTTGTACTTGGTACTCCCAAATGCTTAAACTGTATACATTTCAATCACTTGACAATTCCAAGGTCCCATATACATCCATTTACATCCTTTGAACAAAAGGACTCAAGGCCAGAAGGCTTGACAAAATTATTTTACATTTTTAAAAATTTTGGAGGAGCTACTAGTAGCTCAAGACGTGTTATCGGTAAATGAGTCCAGTTTTCCCCCAATTCAATCATTTTTCTATTTTAACTCATCCAACCTCATAACACATTCAACCAAACTCATATAACATAAAATTATACTCAAAATATAGTTCATAAAAGTTCATTATACAACCCTTTAAGCAATATTACATGTCCAAAATCAATTACACAAATTGAATTACAAAAATGAAATTTAAAGCCACATTTTTGCTTCTTCTCAACAAGGTCCCATGTGAGGGCCGTCCACTAGTGCTTGTCCCGCACCTGAAATGTTGCCCCCATAAAGGGTGAGTCACACTCAATAGAGTATCTCTTAATTACACTGCTCCTCAACCTAGATGCGAATGAAATGCTCACATACAATTCAACAATCGAACAAACATTTACCCAAAAACATACAACTTCAAGAATGAATGTCATAATGTCATGCCATGGTATGAAATGAGACTCACACATGCAATTCAACCTAAGCCTTCACCAGCTCCCATAACACATGTAATGCCATGTGTATGATCCGGGCATTCCAAGATCCCGCCATTAATTTTATACATCCAATGATCATTCATAAATCCTGGACATTTATTGGGGGTGGGTATTTATCGACTTTCATCAACAGACACCCAACCGAAATAGTATTTATGGACTTCCACCAATGCCTCTGTATACAGCGACACACTTTATAGACTCAATACCAACAAATCACCAGGCCGTGTACACGAGGAAAAAATCTATCACTTCTTGCTGACGCCCGACCCCATTTTCAATGCAAACCCGGTGGCTCAGTCGAACCTTGACCCAACTTTTTTGAGCCCACGTATCAACCCACCAAGGATGGTGTTTGACCAAAACCATGCACACACTCACACCCATGTCATATGCCCATGAATGTGATGCTTCCCATGCATATGAAATGTAATGTACAATTGCATTTTATATCATTATGCAACCAAGATTTCAATTGTAATTATAACATCATGTTCAAAATGTCATGAGCACAATATGAACAATTCCAAGTCCTCAATGCAACCTATGTCATCAGACATACAATTACATTCTAACATTACCACAAATCATGTTATATCAATTTCATTCAAATATTATACTTATCAATTTTAGGCATTTTATCAAACACCCAAAAGGCATAAAATCATGTACAATTTATCACAGTCTCATGAAATCACCCCAATTCTCAACAAACCCATGCAAAATTAGTTCTATCCATTCTCATACCATTTCTCATACTTTAGTCAAACTAGAAATATATTTAGACTAGAGATTTTATTTCAAATCATGCTACCCATTTCAAACGAAACCCTAGGTTAAAAACAAACCTAGCTAGGAGAAGAATCCTACCTCTTGAAGCGTGATACAAGTGGTAGAAACTCCCAAGAACCTAAATCAAGCTTCAAACCTTGATTTACAAAAATTTCATCTTTGAGACTTCAGAAAAATCCTTGATTTTTGGTACAAGACGTAGCTCTCGTTGAGTAAATCAACTTTTGTTCTTGGCCTAAACCAATTCGACGAACGGTTGGCCCTAGATCGTAGAGATAATCTTGAAGAACTCCTTCTTTCTCTCTCCCAAAAATCTGGTGTAAAATAGGGAGATAATCTGATTTTTTTCTCCCAATTTATACTCCTTGATACTTGGCCCTTGTTGTGCCTTACATCCCATCTTTTTTTGATCCGATTTTGTTCCTAATCAATTAAATATCATTCCATGTTATGTTCAATATATTTTATTTGAACAGAATTTAAACTATTTTTTGTATTTCACAAGTAAAAGTTGATTGCATTTATTTTAGTCATGTGATGCCTGGTCGCAGCGAAAAATATAAAAAATTTGACAATCTCAGAGTTCGACGAAAATTGTCTAGGTAATTGGATTTCGCGAGATGAATCGAACGGGAAGGTCCATTTTGTTATCCGAGTTCTAGAAAATTTTGAATTTTTAACCCGTACCGTAGTAACTAATTATTGTTTTGCCCTTTTTTACACATTCAACAGCTTAATTTTATTTTGAATAAATATAGAGATGAATTCTATTTTATCTCCAATTAACTTGGTATTCTTCGTTAATTAATATAGCTTTTGAAGGCTTTAATCTAGTATTATTGTGACAATCAATAGGTTATAGTTTCTGTTGTTTATTAGACTTGCGATAGTAGCAATAGTGTACATGTAATTTTTTAAGTGTGGCAAGACTAGCCACAAGATGTCAGAAAGCAAGAAGAATGATAGAACTGGGAAGGGTTTATTTGTTGACAGTGGAGACCTCCTAAAGTATCTGACTGATGACTTTGAATAGGATCCTGTGTTTGAACCAAAGACAATCAGTTCCGAGAGGAGCTTGAGACGGGTGACCATTGACCATTACTCATTGTTCGTAGGGTATGTTCGACACCTCGAGGAGGTGAGAGGGATGATTTGTTGTGCAATAATATCTTTCGATCCACATGCACAATAAGTGGGAAAAGTGTGTCGCTTTCTTATTGACTATGGAAAATTTGAGAATTTAATTTCGAATGAAGCTATTCAAAAAATGGGATTGGAGACCAAACAAAACCCTACACCATACAAATTATCATTGCTAAAGAAAGGAAATGGCGTAAGTATTTATAAACATTGTTTGGTATCCTTTTCTATTGGTTCTAAATACAAAGATAAAGTGTGGTGTGATTTTGTGGAGATGGATAAATACCAACTCTTATTGCGGAGGCCATGGAAATTTGATAGAGATGCAAGGCATGATGGCCAAAAAATATGTATAGCTTTCTATTTGATGATATGAAAGTTGTAGTCATTACTTCCAAAGAGGTTTCCCCAAAACCACTAGTTGGTGTGGGTTCCAATCTCTTGTTTATGGTCAAGTTTGAGGATGAGGTAACTAACACGGGAGCTGTGTATTTATTGATCTTCAAGGAGGTAGTAGAGGGATCAGTTAATCTCGAGCTGGTACAATGTTTGATTGAAGAGTTTCAAGATGTGTTTCTTGATGAGCTATTTGAAGGGTTACCCCCTTTTCAAAATATTTAGCATCTGATTGATTCAATTACTGGTGCTAGCTTCCCGAACAAACCATGCTATCGTATGAGTCCAACAGAGCATAAGGAACTTTGTCGTTAGGTGGAGGATCTCTTGATCATGGGTTATGTTCAAGAGAGTCTCAACCTATGTGTTGTGCTAGCACTTTTTACTTCAAAGAAAGATGGCTCGTGGCATATATGTGCTGATATTCGGCCTATCAACAAGATCACTATTCGTTACAGATTCCCTATTCCATGATTGGATAATTTGCTTGATCAGTTGAGTGGAGCCATAATTTTTAGCAAGTTGGATCTTAAATTTGGTTACCATTACATTCAGATTAAACCAGGAGATGAGTGGGCGACATCTTTTAAGACTCGTGAGGGGCTGTATGAGTGGTTGGTGATGCCATTCAGATTATCCAATGCTACAAGCACTTTTATTTGATTTATGAATCAAGTGCTTTATTCCTATATCGGTATATTTGTAGTTGTGTACTTTGATCATATTCTCATTTATAGTGCTAACCCAGGTGAACCCATACAATACCTTTGTGAAGTCCTTTTGGTTTTGTGCAAGCAAAACTTATTTGTTTCTTTAGCAAGTGTGTACTTATGATAGATCGGGCCCTTTTCCTTGGTTATATAATTTTTTGAGATGGGATTTTGGTTAATGAGTCTAAGGTCGAGGTAATTCGGGAATGGCCTCATCCACAGAATATACATGAGGTGAGTAGCTTTGATGGATTATCGTCATTATAATGCTGGTTCTTTCCTCACTTTAGCACCATCATGGCACCCATTATGGACTGCATGAAGGATAGTAGATTCGCTTGGACATAAACAGCTACAGAGGCCTTTCACTTGATTAAGCGTATACTCAATTCTTTTCCTGTCCTTATTTTTCTAGATTTTAATTTTCTGTTTGAGTCACACTGTATTGCCTCAAAGGTCAGTATTGGGGAAGTCCTCAGTCAAAATGTCTAACCTTTGGCCTTTTTTTAGTCAAAAACTCATCGTGTCCAAGTTGAATTACACTACTTATGATGTGGAGTTTTATGCCATTGTGCAAGAATTTTGACATTGGCACTAATACCTCATTAACAACAATTTTGTACTCTATTGTGATCATGATGCCTTGACACACATCAACAATTAGGACAAATTATCTCGATGGCAATCTAGTTAGGCAACTTACTTGTAGCAGTATACATTATTTATAAATCACAAGTCTATTAAAATTGGTGAAGGGCAATTTTTGGTGAAATAAGTGACATGTGGCATCTAGTTATTTTGGCCTTCTATGCATCAGGAGGTATACAAATTGGTTAAGGGTTGCCAGATTTCTCAAGTTTCCAAAGGGAAAAATACTAATGTTGGGTTGTAAACATCATTACTTGTACCAACACAGCCTTGGACTAATGTGAGCATGGACTTTGTATTGGAACTTCCTCACACACAATAGGGAAATTATTCAATTTATGTGGTTGTGGATCACTTTTCCAAGATGGTACTCTTAATTTAATGCTAGAAGACTGTTGATGTAGTTATATTTTAGAGAGGTTTATTGTCTACAAGGGTTACCTCTGTCTATTGTTTCTAAGAGGGATACACAATTTCTTGGTCACTTTTGTTAGAGTTTGTGGTGATTGGCTTACACAAAATTGGATTTTAGTTATGCTTGTCACCCCCACACTCCAGACTGATGGACAAATGGAGCCAATTAACCATTCTTTGAGGAATCTTCTATGTTATTTAGTTTGTGAACATTTGAAGATTTGGGATCTAAAGATGTGCCAAGCAGAGTTTATTTATAATAGTTCTGTTAATCGTAGCATTAGGTTATGTCCGTTCCACATTGTCTTTAGCAACGTTCCGCGATCTTTGCTTGACTTACTTCCTCTTTCAGATATGAAACGTGTTCATGGGAAAGTAAAGGGTTTCATTGAAAATTTTCAACAAGTTCACAAGGCCACAGACCAACATCTATTTGAAGCTACAATAAAATACAAGCAAGCAATTGACAAGAAGAGGCATTTGGTGGAGTTTGAAGTTGGTGACTTTATGTGGGCAATTTTGACTGAAGATCTTTTTCCTGTAGGGGAATACAATAAATTAGCAACATGGAAGATTGGGATATTGGAGATTAATGACAAGATTAATTCTAATGTTTACAAGCTAAGGTTGCCAGGTCATATTCACACTTTTGATGTTTTTAATGTCAAACACCTCGTTCCATATATACGTGACAGCACAAAAGATGATGCTTCCAATTCATGGACAAATTGTTTCCAACCTAGGGAGGATGATGCAACATATATAGAAGAAGACTACTTGGCAGATCAAGACAGTAAAAACCAGAGTAGATCAAACCCCAATCTGGCCTAATTTTGGGTGATAGTGCCATAAAATTTTAGAAGACCCTATTCCAGAAATTTTTTCGATGATATGAGCAAGATTGAAGTGTTATCCTTTAACCCATCATTTTTAAGCGAAAAAATGGCGTTTATGACACTTTTTATTTTATCCCGCTATTTGGGATATTTTCATAATATTGCTTATCAACTTGGTTTTTCTAGTAATTTAGGACCATTAGGGTATCATATTTATATTGGGTTGAGAAATTAATTCAACAACTTTATTTTATTTTGAATAAATGTAGAGACAAATTATCTTTTCTTATCAATTGACTTGGTATTCTTCGTGAATCAACAAGTCTTTTGAAGGCTTTAAATTGGTATTATTGCTATAATCGACAGATTAATTGTTTTTTTTTAATCTCATTTCTCAATCCATGCTACCCTACATTAGTTGGTATTAGAGCTACACTCGTTCCTACACCATGCCGCAAAGAAGATGTCCTACTGCTGCACGAGAGGCCATTGCTAGAGATGTTTATTTGCGTGAGGAGGTAGCCAAATTATCACAATAGGTTGCGAAGTTGACCTAGCAGTTTGCTACGTTTACGAACTAATAACAAGAACGGTTTGAACCTCCACATCCATTCCATGTGGATGAGGACCTACTAACGATGATATTAAAAACCTTTTTGCTGAAGACTAACCCCGAAGAGGGGAGATAAGACCTACAAAAAACAACGGTTGATTAAGAAGATGTGAATCGGGCCTTAAAATTGTTATAATCGAATTCCATGGTAGTTTGCAACTAGAAGAATTTCTGGATTGGGTCAATGTTGTGGAGGATGTATTAGAGTTTAAGGAAGTTCTTGATAATAAATGTGTTGCATTCATCATGACTCTATTTCATGGTCGAGCTGCTGCCTTGTGGAAATAGGCCAAGCTTACACAAGTGCGGCGAGGAAAGAGGAAGATTGACTCATGGGAGAAACTCAAGAAGCACATGCGTGCTGCATTTCTACCCCATAACTTCATGAGGGTGATGTATCGAAACCTATAGAAGTTACGTCAGGGATCTCATACAGTGGTTTAGTACACTACGGAGTTCTATTAGTCGGTGGTCCGCAATGATCTAGCGAAGGTACTAGAATAACTAGTATCACATTATATCAGAGGTATACAATCCCAATTTCAAGATACTCTAAATTTATTTGACCCTTATTTTATTTCTAATGTGCACCAATGAGCACTACAACTAGAAAACAAATTGAACCATAAGCCAAGCAACACTGATCTGGGTAACAGTTCGGGATAAGTTCCTTCTACTCCCATGCTGCACTGTTGCCACCTATGGCTACAAAACAATCTGTTGGACTGCTGCATAATAGACCCACGGTATTAGCAGGAGTGCGAAGTTTTTAAGTGTGGCGAGATAGGGAGCAACATGCTAGAATGGAAAAAGAATGATAGAAATGGGAAGGGGTTGTTTGTTGATGGTGGAGACCTCGTGGTGGATTAGACTGATGACTTTGAATAGGATCCTCTGTTTTACGAAACTGATGACAATCATTTCCAGGAGTAGTTTTTGGCAGGTGTCCATGGACCACTACTCGTTCGTAGGGCATGTTTCACACCTCGAGCAGTGAAGGGATATGATTGGTTGCACAATAATATATTTCAATCCACATGCACAATCAGTGGAAAAGTGTGCTACTTTGTCATTGACTCTAGCAATTGTGAGAATTTAATTTCAGTTGAAGCTCTTCAAAAACTAGGATTAGAGGCAGAACTACTCCTACACTGTACAAATTATCATGATTGAAGAACGGAAATGACGTAACTGTTTCTAAACGTCGTTTGGTATCCTTCTCTATTGGCTCTAAATACAAATATAAAGTGTGGTGCGATGTTGTGGCGATGGATGAATGCCACATCTTATTATGGAGGCTATGGCAATTTGATAGAGATGCGAGGCATGATGGAAAAAAAAATGTATAACTTTATGCTTGATGCTACGAAAGTTGTACTCATTCCTACCAAAGAGGCTGCTCCTAAACCACCATTTGGTGTGGGTTCCAAATTCTTTTCGATGGCCAAGTTCGAGGATTAGATAACCGACATGGGAGTTGTGTATGTATTAATCTCCATGGAGGTCGTAGAGTGATCAGTTATTCTTGAGCTGGTATAGTGTTTGATTAAAGAGTTTTCGATGTATTTCCTGAAGAGCTGCCTAAAGGGTTACACCCTTTGCAGAATATTCAACATCAGATTGTAAGATGACACGTATATAAATTAATTATTAACATGTTGTTTAGGTCGTCAATTATAATTCAATATAATTCAGGGTTTCTTTTTTAAATTTGAAAAAAAAGGTGCACCTAAAATATAGATTCTTTAATTGAAAACGAGTTAAATGATTATAATATAGGTCATATTTCGAGTTGAAATAAAATATCATATTAATTTTCAAGTATTCAAGTATAATAGAGTGTCAAATAAATTCCACATGTACAAATATATAAGGTATGGAAAAAAGGTGACAAGTTGCATTCAAAGAAAAAAGAAAAAAAGAAAAAAGAAAAAAGAAAAAAGAAAAAGAAAGCTTGGACAAGACATGGACACTTGTCCAAGTGAAACATTCCTTGCATCACCACATGACATCAACCATTGTGTAATGAACTTGAAGCCCAAGGTTCTCCTGCCAAAAGTCATTCTATAAATAAAAACTCCCAGGGAGTGAGCAAATCACAGAGGAAAAAGGAAAAAAGAGAGGGAGTGACGAAGGTAGAGAAATGGAGAAAAAAAAAGAAAAATAGAGAGGTTTCGGTTTCAAAATGAGATGCTGATTCTAGTCTCAAAGTCTGTAAAAGTTGTTTATATTGCTATTAGAATGATGGTGATCAAATTTATTGATATCAATTGGTGATTAGAGGTATGAGGTAGTATACAATATGCTCATGTCTTTTAATTTTTTTTGTAAAGAGTGTGCTTTGATTATCTGAAATTTGTATTATTGTTGATTATTCTAATTGATACAAAATTCTGTTAATTTTATTAGTTGACCTATATGTTGGGCTAAATACTTTGAAATTTATTGGTATATGTCCAAAGTGTACTTGAGGCATAATTGATAAAATGTGATTATGGCCATGCGTGGTTCGATTGTGATTACAACCTTGCGGAGTCTAATTGGTTAGTATGAGTATGAATTTATATACTCAAGTATTACTTGACATATCACAAAGAGGAACCGAGTAAAAGACTATGTTTTGATAGCAGTTGAGTTATGTAGTATGTCGAATGTGGTTCTTGATTTCGTTATCCATAATCCATGTCATATGAGTTATTTGGTAATTGATCATTTTTATTTTTTTTTTGTTTATTTTTGAGCATATTGTTTCCTTTCATATTGTATACTTCCCCGCTTTTAATATTTTTTCAGGATTATCTCAGAGGAAAAGACTATAGTTGAGATATGAAAGAATTGCAGATTTATAACTTTGTGGATTTATAGTGGTGATATATAATTTGAACAGATTCATTTGTATAGTATGGAGAGAATTTTTTTTATCGAGGTAATTAGAGTTTTGACCTATGTACATTTGGAGATATATTTTTGATTTGTGATATTGTGGTCGATTAATTTAATCAAGTAATAGGTCCCAGAAACGGGGCGTTACAAAGTGGTATTAATGCTTAGGTATCAGATCTTATATGAGTCTTATAGGAAGTGAAACTATCAACTTTCGCTATAGGTATACAAGTTTAAATTGTGGGGAGTGAGTTAACCAAGTTCCATTACACGGATGTATAAGTTGGAATTAATATTAAAATTTTGGGTTCTATAGTAAAGACTTGAAAAGGGTATTAGAGTGCGCAACAGATATTTGTGTAATATATTCTTAGTTATTTGATTCTTGAGGTTAATATCAAATTTCGGGGATAAAATTCTTTTTATAGGAGTAGATTGTGACAATCTGTATATAAATTAATCATTAACACACTAATTAGGCTGTCAATTATAATTTAATATAATTAAGGGTTATTTTTAAATTTCAAAAAAAAAAAAAGAACCTCAAAATATAGATTCGTACATGAAAATGAGTTAAATGATTATAATATAGGTCATATTTTGGGTTGAAATAAAATATCATATTATTTTTCAATTATTTGAGTGGTATAATATAGTGTAAAATAAATGTCACATGTACAAATATATAAGGTATGGAAAAAAAGGTGACCAGTGGCATTAAAAAAATTAAAAAAGAAAGCGAAAGAGCTTGGACAAGACTTGAACACTTGTACATGTGATACATTCCTTGCATCACTGCATGACTTCAACCGTGGTGTAATGAACTTGGAGCCCAAGGCTCTCCTGCCAAAACTCATTCTATAAATAGAGACTCCCACGCAATGCGCAAATTGTGGAGGAAAAGGGAAGAAAGAGAGGGATGGAAGAAGGTAGACAAAGAGAGAAAGAAAGAAAGAAAAATAGTGAGGTTTTGGATTCAAAATGAGATGAGGATTTTACTCTCAAAGTCTATAAAAGTTGTCTATATTGCTATTAGAGTGATGGTGATCAAATTTATCGATATAAATTAGTGATTGGAGGTACGTGGTAGTATACAATATGCTTATATTTTTTAAATCTCTTTGCAAAGAGTGTCCTTTGATTATCTGAAATTTTTATTCTTGTTAATTATTCTGATTGATACGAAATTCTATCAATTTTAGTAGTTGACCTGTATGTTGGGCTAAATACTTTGGTATTGATTGGTACATATGCAAAGTGTACTTCGCGCATAATTGACAAAATGTGATTATGGTCCTGCGTGCTGCGATTGTGATTAGAGACATGCGGGGTGTAATTGGTTAGTGTGAGTATGAATTTATATGTCTAAGTATCACTTGTCATGCCACCAAGAAGAACCAAGTATAAGGCTATGTTTTGACAGCAGTGAGCTATGTGGTCTGTCAATGTAATTCTTGATTTCATTATCCATGATCCGTATCATCTGAGTTATTTGATATTTGATCATTTGTATTTTTTTTATTTATCGTTGAGCATATTGTTTCATGTCAATTTGTGTACTTCCCATATTTTATATTATTCAGGATTATCTCGGAGGAAAATGTCAAAGTTGAGGTATGAGAGAATTTCAGAGTTATAACTTCGTGGATTTATTGTGGTGATATATAATTTGAACAGATTCATTTGTATAGTATGGAGAGAATTTTTTTTATTGAGGTAATTAGAGCTTTGACCCATGTACATTTGGAGACATATTTATGATTTGTGGGATTGTGGTCAACTGATTTAATCTAGTAACGCGCCCTAAAAATGGGGCATTACAGATTGAGCTAATTCTTAGTGCTAGCTTCCTGAATAGGCCACACTATCATATGAGCCCAACAGAGCATGAGGAACTTCATCCTCAGGTGGAGTTTCTCTTGATGAGGGATCTTGTTCAGGAGAGTCTCAACCCATGTGTTGTACCAGAATGGCGTATGCGTGTCGATATTCAAGATATCAACAAGATCACCGTTCGTTACAGATTTCATATTCCAAGATTGGATGATTGGGTTGATCAATTGAGTGGAGCCACTAATTTTAACAAGTTGGATCTTAAAACTAGTTACCATTAGATTTGGATCCGAACCAGGGGATGAGTGGAAGACAACATTTAAGACTCATGAGGGTATGTACGAGTGGTTGGTGATGCCTTTCGGATTATCCAATGCTTCAAGCACTTTTATGTGATTTATGAATCTAGTGTTTCGTCCCTATATCGGTAAATTCGTAGTTGTTGTACTTTGATTATATTTTCATTTGTAGTACTAACCTTGGTGCACAGATACTACATCTTCGCAAAGTCCTTTTGATTTTGAGTAAAGAAAGCTTATTTGGTTCCTTTAGCAAGTGTGTATTTATGACAAATCGGGTCCTTTTCATTGGTTCTATAATTTCTGGAGATGGATTTCGGTCGATGACTCTAAGGTAGAGGCAATTTGGCAATGGCCTTAACCATGAAGTATACATGAGGTGTGCAACTTTCATAGACTAGTGTCATTATACCGCCGGTTCATTCCTCACTTCAGCACCATCATGGCACCCTAGACAACATGAAGGATAGCATACTCACTTGGATAGTAATAACTACGGATACCTTTCACTTGATTAAGTGGGGACTCACTTCTGCTCCTATCCTTATTCTTCTAGATTTCAATAAGCTGTTTGAGTTGCATTGTGATGCCTCAATGGTCAGTATTGGGGCAGTCCTCAGTTAGAATGTCAAACCTTTGGCCTTTTTTAGTTAGAAACGCACCGTGTCTAAGCTAAATTACAATACTTATGATGTGGAGTTTTATGCTATTGTGCAGGCCTTGCGATATTGGCACTACTACCTCGTTCACAATGAATTTATACTCTATTTTGATCATGATGCCTTGAAACACATCAAGAATTAGGACAAATTATCTCGACGACATGTTAGTTGGGCAGCTTACTTGCAGCAATATACATTTTTTTTCATAAAGCACAAGTCTAGTGCTTTGAATCGTGTGGACGAAGCACTTAGTCGACTGACTTCTTTTCTAACGGTCATGCTGACTAATGTACTTAGATTTGACATTTTTTGTGAATTATTATCCACTGGCCCCAATTTTGTTCCAGTGATTGGTGATGTTCTCGTAGGAGGAGCAAATTTAGATTTTCATATGGAGGATGGTTTCTTTTTTAAAGGAAATCAATTGTATGTACCCGAATCTAGTCTTCTTATGCAAGTTATAAAGGAGTTGCATAGTGAAGGTCATGTGGCAAGGGACAAAACATTTAAACTTGTGGCATCTAGTAATTTTTGGCCTTCTATGTGTCAGGAGGTCTACAAATTAATGAAGGGTTGTCGGATTCGTCAAGTTTCCAAGGGGAAAGCTACTAATGAAGCATTGTACATGCCATTGCTAGTATCAACACAATCATGGACTAATGTGAGCATGCACTTTGTCTTGGGACTGCCTCGCACACAATGGGGAAATGATTCAATTTATGTGGTTTTGGATCGCTATTCTAAGATGGTAAACTTCATTCCATGCAAGAAGACTATTGATGCAGTTAATGTGGCGCAGTTTTATTTTATAGAGGTCTATCGTCTTCATGGATTACGTTTCTTTATTGTTTCTAATAGGAATACACGATTTCTCAATCACTTTTGGCTGAGTTTGTGGCGATTGGCTCACTCCAAACAGGATTTTAGTTGTGCCTATTATCCCCAGACCGCAAACTAATGTACAGACATATGTAGTTAACCGTTCTTAGGGGAATATTCTATGCAATTTAGTTGGCAATCATTTAAAGATTTGGGATCAAAAGGGTTAAATAATCATGTACTCTAAAAGCTTAAGCTATTAGAGAGAGTATAACTTAAGTATTTATACTTCAACACGCCTCCTCATGTTTGGACTATATTTTTGGTCTAGCATGTAGAAATCTTTTAATAATTAGGGTGACGACGAGATTCGAACACATGACCTCTTACTTTGATATCATGTTAAACAATCATCTATACCAAAAGTTTAAGCTACTAGAGAGAGTGTAACATAATAATTTATACTTCAACAAGAAGGTGTAACATGCAGAGTTTGCTTATAATCGTTCTAGTAATTGTAGAATCAGGTTTTGTCCATTTCATGTCGTCTATGGCAACGTTCCACGATCTCTGCTTTGACTTACTTACTCTTCCAGATATGAAATGTGTTCATGAGAAAGCCGAAGATTTCATTGAAAATTTGCAGCAAGTTCACAAGACCACACACCAATATCTACTTGATGTTACAACAAAATGCAAGCAAGCAGCTGACAGGAAGAGGTGTTTGGTGGAGTTTGAAGTTGGTGACTTTGTGTGGGAAATTTTGACTAAGGATCATTTTTTTTTGCAGGGAAATACAACAAACTAGTAGCATGAAAAATTGGGCCATTGGAGGTTATTGACAAGATTAATTCTAATGCTGACAAGATGAAACTGCCATGTCATTTTCTCACTTTTGAAGTTGTTAATGTCAAACATCTCATATCAAATGTAGGTGACAGCTCAAATGATGATGCTTACAATTCAAGCATGAATTCTTTCCATCCTGAGGAGGATGATGTAGCACGTATAATAGAAGATCACATGGTAGATCAAGACCATCGAAAGTAGCACTAGTTGGGTGCCAATTAGGATTGATTCTTGGTGACAGTGTCAGAAAATTTCAGAAGACCCCATTCCAAAAAATTCTCAACTATCTGAGTAAGATTAATGCATTTTCATAATCTGAGCAAGATTGAAGATTGAAGATTGAAGCTCTCGACGATCACGAAGAATACTAAGATTTTAGAAGACCCCATTCTACCTTTTGTTTTAAGCGGAAAAATAGCGTTTATTTCTATTTTATTCCTATGTTTGGGGTATTTTCGTAACACTGCTTATTTGTTTGGTTTTTCTAGTAATTTAGGACCATTAGAGTTTCTTATTTATATTACGTTGAGAAACTGATTTAGTAGCATGGTTTTATATGGAAAAATCGTAGAGACGAATTTTCTTTTCTTCCCAATTAACTTGTTATTATTCGTGAATCAACAAAGCTTTTGAAGGTTTTAATCTGGTATTATTGAGCTAATTAATAGGTTATAGTTTCTGTTGTTTAATCTCGTTTCTTTATCCACGCTATCCTACATCAAATATCAATACAAAAACTAAGTGTTACTTGCCTGAATTAGTTCGAATTGAAAGCAAGAAAGGTAGAAAGCAAAGAAGCTCTCTCTTTTTAAATAAAGAGATTCATTTGAGAAAGTATATCATCTTTAAACATGTATAATGATGAAATTGCAAAGATTAAATCTTGATTTTTTGACAAAATAGTTCAAGTTAACGAATGGGCTAACACAGTCAACTTCAGTTTTGATTCCATTGCTTAACTAAACAAGCTTCAACAACGTCAAGATTCTTCTTGGCTCATATAATTGCTGTTGGGTGTACATAAATTCCGTTATTAAATTTCTCGGCTGGATAAATATATTCAATATCAGTAATGCTATATTGACCAAATTTTGGGATCAAATTTAGAGGCCAAATGATGAAGTAATGTTGATGCACTCCATGTATTGTATTTGTCAATACATTATCTACACAACAAGAATTATCCGTAGTTTCCTTCCCTTCCCTGCACAAGGGCATTCTTCTCCAACTGTGTAACAGCAAATCCATCATCCCAGACCAGAAGTTTCAAGCCAAAACGATCGTCAGGAAGGCTAACAACAAAGAATAATTCTGGGTATTGGAAAATCAATGAATTCATATAATCAAAAGGTAAGCCCAAGTCCCATTTTAGCTGATCAATTGTTTGTAAAGGAAGAGTCCTATCCTTTGTCAGCAAGAGCAGCTTCCGAAGCCTATCAACAAGACCCATTTGACACTCTTCCACAACCTTGACTTCTTCTTGGTGAAGAGCCAAGGCTTGGGGAGTTAAACGGAACCACCGGACACGAGTGCCTCCACTGTTAGGAAGAGGAAATTCCTCGAAAATAGAAGGATATTTTCTGGTAAATGTTAAAATCTTAGTATTTTGAGGGAAACCCAGTTGGCCTCTATGGCGAGAGAGGTGGTAGAGAGGGAGGCAGAATTGGGGGTTTGAAGCGATGATGGAAACAAGGAGAGAGACACAGAGAGTGTGTGTGGAAACCCAGTACCTAACTATCAATGCCTTCTTTTTTCTGCAGAAGAATTGTGCCTGAAGTCGGAGTTGCTTGAGGTCGTCATAGCTGCCTGAAATCGCCAGAAAAGGGGTGCGGATCGCCGGAGCTCCTGCTGTTGAAGTTTGACAAAGAAGAGGGGTGCAGATCTTCAAGGCTGCATTTTAAGGACCAAAAACGACAACGTTTTTGGTTGAGTCAATAAAAATAAATAAATATAAAAAACAGTGAAACGACGCCGTTCCACTCAACTGCATACCAGAGGAGCCGGACCCCTTTTTAATTTGTTTTTTCTTTGGCTCAAACACGATAGACATTTCGCTTCATAAGCGAGTTGAGAAAACATGAAGTGTTGTGTGCATAATGCAAATACTGCAGTGACACCTAAATTTATAGGGACCAATTCTGAATTTGATTCAAGGTGTGCATATTCGTAGACCCAACTGCACCGCACAAACGCAAATGATTCTGAACCTCGAAAGACAGGAGATTCCATTCATTTCAGGAGTGATTATTGATGTTTCCTACCAACATAGCGCAAAGACATGATATTTTAGTAGCAAGGAGTCTATGATGCCTTTTTAGCTTTTCCCATAGATTCACTTTAGATTATAATGCGCCACAGAGGCATATTCACCCGAGGGACATACCAATTGTCGGCAAAACTATGATTCTCTGCTTCGCTAATAATACCTTTTGAACCTAATTAACTGATGTAATCATCACAATTATTGGATTGTTTGGGATCTCGAAAAGAGTCTGCAGTTTTGCCGCATGCTATGGTTGAGGAATACAGTATATGAGAGTGGAATGGGCATTGCTTTCTTCCACGAGACTAGTTGAATAGTAATGCAATTTCAATTAACTGATTGATATTCATTTTGGTGTCAAAAGTCACTTAATATTAGATTTATATCGTGCTATAGGATTTCAGATTTGATGACTTTGCTAATACATGCCCGGTGTTAAGTGTCATCTAATTTAGGTCCAGAGTGGAAGGTTGGTTCTCAAAAATTCTGTCGAATGTAGGCAGATTGGTGTTGATTAGAGCAGTGGTAAATACAATTCCCACCCATTTGTTGTCTTGCGTGAATCTGCCTAGGGTGGGTGAAGATTTTACATTCCATTATGCCTTTTTTTTGTGAGGACTAATAAGAAGGATGTTAAGAAATGGCATTGGGTTGCTTGAAAAGATTTTACATTGCCACAGGAAGGAGGAGGTTTGGGTATTAAGAATTTCATGGATGTGGCTTTCGCTTTTAGAATGAAACAAGTGTGGGGCATTTTGTAGGGAACTTCATTATGGGCGAAGGTATATGCATCAAAGTTCTTATGGAGTGAACATCTGCTTCGTTTGTCAGAAAATTCCAAATTAAGGTCATCGAAATGTTTGATTCCTTGGATTGAAAAAAGTTACGGGTTTTTCAATAAAACTGGTGGGCAATTTTGGTGTGATAATTGGTTGGGTAGTGGTGCTTTAATATTAAGGGTGGAGGAGAGGCCAATCTATTTTGCAAAGGTTTCTGAGCTATTTACTAGTAACACATGGCAGCTTGAAGCAGTGAGGGATGGGCTGACAGAACAATTGGTGGACGAGATATTGCATATGAAGGTCAGTTTTTCAGATAGAGAAGTCGCTCTTATTTGGACTTTAACAAGCTCATGTATCTTCTCTCTCCATTCAGCTTGGGATGCTATTAGGATGAGAAGTGCTATTGATGAAGTGGCAGCAACTACATGGAAACAGGACGCTTCGCCTGCAGCAAAACTTAATTGGTGGAAAATTCTAAGGCAGGCCATTGCAAGTGTTGACAAATTAAAAGGGATTGGTGTGGCTGTCCCCAGTCAGTGTTTTTTATGTAAACAAGCTGAGGAAATTTTTTAACTTCTATTTGTGGAGTGTAATTATGCTTCATGGATATGGAGGAAAGCTTCTGCAGCTATGGGTTTTTCCTTGTTGCACAGAGAAGAAGGCCCATTGGTAAGATTTATGCAAATTGTTTGTGTTTACAGAAGGAAGGTGCTCTCTCCCATACTTTAATGCGAAGATTTTCTTCGTTCTTTTATTGGGAAGTAAGAGCATCTCCAACTACGCTCAATAAAATAGCTACTCAAAATATATTTAAATATTGTATTTTCTACTTTAGCTATTCACTTTTTAAAATTCACTTCAACCACGCTCTCTATTTTAGTCAACTATTACACTCAACTTTCACTAACTTCCAATAATTTAAAAGAAGTAAAACATATATATATAGAGAGATAGAGAGAAAAAAAGGTAGAGAGAGAATTTAGAGAGCTCAAATGGCTCACCACATTTGGTGAGCCATTTTGGTTAACTAGGAAATAGAGAGTGGCATAGAGAGTGGGTTGGAGAGAATTTTTTGTGTTTGACTAGTTAAAGTAGCTAAAAGAGAAAAAATAGAGAGTGGGTTGGAGATGCTCTAAAGAAAGAGCGGTGTAGAAGGATGTTTGAGGGTAAGAGGCTCTCTCTAGGTACTATTCTTTCAAAAATTTACAATTCATTACAGATGCAAGCTCAGGCTAGTAGATCGGTTTTTAGGGGGTGCATGCAGGAACAACTTTTTTGCTGGGAGGTGGCTTTTTTGCCAAGACTCTCTCCAGTTGGGAATTCTACGAAGAGGCAGAGGAGCAAAGGGGTGAGCAGAGACTCATAAGGACACTAAGCAGCTACTCATAAGGAATAGAGATTCACAAAGATTCTGCTTCTACATTTTAGGAAGTTACTTTCTTTATTTTATATTAAAGCTACATGCATTATTTGGAGTTTATTAATTTTTAATAATAAGTGTAACTTTATTGTTTTTCGGTGTAAGGTTTATGTCCAACTCAAGGATGTAATTTTTTCTTAATAAATAATAATAACTTCTGCGGTTAAAAAATAGTGTCATCTAATGCCACATATTTGGTTGTTTGACGTATTTTGGATTGTGGGCTTGCCACAGTCCAAATTGACTAAAATTTCAAATACTTATGACCTTACATATTCGAACAGGTGTGAAGTTCTAAAATCGTGATTGTTCAGGCAATTGAGTCATAGTGTAAGGTTAATTCTAGATTATTTTCTCTGTTTTGGAGATCAAGAACTTAAACAATTTTCTTAATTGCGAGAAAACAAATTGTTTTATGCCATACTGTACTTGAAATTAAACCGAAAGGAGGTCACTAGAGTGACGATTACAGTGCAAAAAAAAAAAACTAAGCTAAACAGTGCAAAAGAAGGCTCAAGTATACTGTCTATATGTGTGTGTGATTGAGAGATATTATCTCCGCAGCCTAAGTCTCGGTATTTATAAACAGTGGCTCTTAATCGCCAAAGCCTCATTCTTCGGTCACGAGACCAGTAATCATGGCATGTACTGACAACATCATCCATCGTGCACCAATCCATCAACTCACGATGTCGTGTCTCTTCATTATCTGAAATCCCTGGAGATCCCTAGTTTTCTTGACTATTTTATCTCCATTGAACCTTTACTGACTTAATCCTAACCATTGGATCTTGCCTTATGTTACCCCTAGATCTTTTATTCTTTGGGTGTAAACATCCCCCCCCAAAAAAAATAAAAATAAAAATAAAATAACGTGATGATGTGCTTCCACTTCAGAGTGTCATTTTGGTTCTTTGAATTTGAACCATTGTCGCCTTAATCCCTTTACTTACGTGT
This sequence comes from Ilex asprella, assembly GCA_023539305.1. NCBI lineage: Eukaryota > Viridiplantae > Streptophyta > Magnoliopsida > Aquifoliales > Aquifoliaceae > Ilex > Ilex asprella. The sequence continues at coordinate 15,740,553 of CM042190.1, read as the reverse complement.
CACCACAGGATTGGTCATATTGTTCTGTACTTGTGGCTTAGCTTCCACGTGTAGACTCCCAGCCTTCTTCCATCTTTACGAATCTGCGAGAAATGGCTAGTAAGCAAACATTCATATCCTTTCATTGTTACGAAGATTGGTTGACTGTTCCCATATATATCTTCCCATTGGATTCTTGCCATCATTCCAACTCGTCAACTTCTCTTTCTCTTACAATGATGATTCCTCATTCTAACTCTCTTTCGAGAAGTTCC
>CM042190.1:15712799-15735299 GCA_023539305.1 Ilex asprella | reverse complement strand
AAATCAAGAAAAATGATACATGGGAGCTAGCCGATCTTCCAAAAGGCCACAAAGCAATTGTCGTTAAGAGGGTATACAAAGCGAAAAAGAATGCCAAAGGAGAAGTGGAGCGATACAAAGCAAGACTTGTCGCCAAAGGATACTAGCAACAAGCCGACATCGGCTATGATGAGGTATTTGCTCCCATCTCTCACTTAGAAACTATAAGATTGATTATTTCTATTGCACCACAAATGAAATGGAACGTCTATCAAATGGATGTTAAATCCGCTTTCTTGAAGAAGAGGTTTACATAGAGCAACCAACGGGTTATGAGATGAAAGGGCATGAAAATAAAGTTTTAAAGCTAAACAAAGCTTTATGTGGTTTAAAACAAGCTCCAAGGGCATGGAATACTAGAATTGACGAGTATTTTCAAGAAAATAATTTCACTAAATGCCCCCATGACCATGCCCTTTACACCAAAGTGGAGGATGAAGATATTTTGCTTGTTTTCTTGTACATAGATGATTTGATCTTCACTGGTACCAACCCAAGAATGTTTGAAGAATTCAAGAAGGCAATGGCTCGATAATTTGAGATGACAGACATTAGACTTATGTCATACTATCTTGGAATTGAGGTGAAGCAAAATAAAGATGGCATTTTCGTCTCCCAAGAAAGTTATGCAAAGGAAATCCTCAAAACGTTAAACATGGCTAATTGTAAACCAATTAGCACACCAGTGGATACAGAGTCAAGTTGTCATGGCTTGATGGTGGAGAAAAGGTGGATCCAACCTATTTCAAGAGCTTGGTGGGAAGTTTGTGTTACTTGACATGCACAAGACCAAACATACTTTCGGAGTTGGACCAGTGAGCCAGTTCATGGAGGAGCCAACCACAACACACTTAAAAACGGCCCAGAGGATCTTCCGTTACATAAAAGGTACACTTGATTTTGGCCTATTTTATTCATCATCTAACAATTTATGACTTGTTGGATATAGTGACAGTGATTGGGTTGGAGACTTAGACGACCGAAAGAGCACAACCGGTTTCTATTCTACATTGGTGGCACATCATTCACTTGGATTTCAAAGAAGCAGCCGATCATCACCCTTTCCACTTGTGAGACCGAATATGTAGCTGCTATGTGATTGATGGAAAACGTTGTTTTTCCTAAGTTCCTAACTTGAACCCTCAAATATGTATATGGCTCATGTGCGTGGGTGAGTGTCACTCTCACTCGGATTCATGCAAGAGAAAAGGCAACGAAATGGTGGTGACAAAATGAACAAAATGTACAAGAAAATGAAATGTGTGTGTGGTGAACAAAAGTGCTCCCCAATTGCAAGGAGTCTTTCATTTGTCGTGTTTTACTTGGAAATTATTCCAAGGTCATCTCCTTAGGGAAGGAAAATTCAAATTGTGTGAAGGTGATTTTGGTGAAAAAAAGAAAGTGTAAAAATCTTTGAGGTTGAGTTTTTGGTGTTTTGTATTCTTAAGGAAAATACAAGAAAACAAGTGTTGGCTAATCCAAGATTTATAGATGAACGATTGATTTGTGGGAAGCTAGAGAAGAAATGGTGAGGATCCAATCATAAACCATGATTAGGCCTACGGAATATCAAAGATTCACCACCACATCCACTCTCAACCCAGTCAAACCAAACCACTGTACACCGAATGGAGGAAGGAAGAAGAGTTGAAATAGAATCCACAAGGGGAGGTCTCCCTTGGATTAGCCAACTTAAAGCTAGCTACTCATAATAAAGGACAAGACATTAATGTAAAAGAAACACATTGTAGAGAAATGAAGATTTAAACTAAGTTAATGCAATAAATATAAACTATGAAGAGAGAAATACAATACCCATTTTAAACTTGAAATGAAGAAAACTTGAACAACAATGGTGAAATCTAAAACATGTAACTAAACTTTCAATTTACTTGAAAGGAATGGGATTAAAGACAATCAATTAAGCTTACAAGAGTCTTACATTAAAATACAAGTGAAAGGATGGAAGAAAATGCAAAAACATAAATTTCTCATACTATGGCACTATTCAACATCTTCTTCATTGGAACTACTCCTAAGCTTAGGTAGTCACTCTTTTGCTATGCTCTTCAATGTTGAATATAATGGAGTGTATGCCTTCAATTTTCGTGCATGGTGGCCCCCCAAGCAAGTGTGCATGTTTTCCATCAATGGGAGGCTGAATGGAAGAGTCTTGACAAGCTAGGACAGCCTACCCAGCAACCCACTTCTTTCTCATCTTCTTTCAATGCCAAGCCTCCAAAGTCTTCAAACATGGTATAGGAGGCATGTAGATGTGTAAGGAAATGTTAGGGAGAGGGTGGGAGAATCAATGGTGGGACCCCCAAGAAATTGGGAAGTGATTTGGAGGTGTCTGGACATGTTTTGGGAGCGTACCAGTATGCAATACTGGTTAAGCTATTAGTGTTCGGGGTACCGATATGCAGTTCAAGAATGGTACCCTACCGGTATGCCCCACTGGTATGGTTTTCTACTTTGGACCAGTTCTAGTAAAATAGGCATAACGTTTGATCCAATTGTTGGATTAAACTGAAATTTTGACACAATACAGAAGACATCCAGATCTATAACTTTAATTTTTTGCACCTTTTCAGATTCGAAGTGGATCATGGTAAAAAATTTAGGAAAACTGAGGCTCTGCTTTCAAATGATGTAGCAGCTGGTGCATTTGTTCCCAAGCACCAGTACCTCCTTAATTTCTTCACTTATAAGCCTTCAAATTTTCATGTATTGTGTCCATGCCTTCACTACACATCCATTATAGTTGCAAGGTCCTAAAGTCAATGATTTAAGCTATAAAAACATGAAATATCAAAATTTCAACATTATTTATAATTTTGGCTAGTTGCAAAAGTTGAGTTAAAATGCATGTAATGAGGTCGTTACATATGCAATATTATGCACTCATCACTGTGTCGTGCGTATGTCATCCGATGTGGCTAAGGAGCTTACTAAAGGAGCTTAATTTTGCACTAGAAGAAGCAATAGAGATATTTATGGACTATCAATTGGCAATAACCCTAGCAAAGAATCCAATCTTCCATGATCGTAGCAAGCACATAGATACAAGGTATCATTTCATAAGAGAGCATGGCTAACAAGGAGGTATGAATGACATACACAAGGTCACAAGATCAAATTGCCGATATCTTAACCAAGCTGCTCAAGCATGACGTCTTTTTCAAGCTAAGAGGTTTTCTTGGAGTTACTAAATCAAGTTTAAAGGGGGATGTTGAAGTATAAACTTGATTTGGTTCAATAGATGAAGCCCAACACAAAAGGCTCAAAAAATAAGATATTTTGAAAGGAAATGTATGTAACTTATAGAAGAGTTCTAGACTATTTAGATTCTAGAAGATTACTAGAAAAGTCTTGAGAAATATTCTAGTTATTTGTTCTATGTAAAAATCTAGAACCTACTTAGATATTATCTTGTAAAGAAATCTAGAACCTTCCATGAGTAGTATAAATATGGATGGGTTCTAAGCCATTTTGTACCAAGTCCAAAAAGTTTGTGTTTAAGTGTAATATAAAGTACTTTACTACTCTTATCTTAGTTTGTCCCTCTTCCAAAAATTCTTCCAATATAAATAACCAAATAATCCTCCTCTTTCAACATTTTGTAGAGTCTATCCTTAATCCTTACTTCCTTCCCTAAGAGCTCATCTTTTTGTTGGTCTTGTTTTCTTTTGAAACTTGAAATGGATCTTAGCCCCCAACTTTGAGGAGGATCATAGAGTGATGTTTGTCATGGACAGTCAACTAGACGAGTTGCTAGAATAGCCAAATCTCTTTGATTGTTAGTTTCATGTACTTTGGGTTCTTTCTAAGTCTCCTTTGTTTATGGACGAAGGCCGTTAGAAGCCAGCCCGAGTTGTTGATGATCTTCATGCGCTTCTGTAAGAGGCCGAGTCCTTTTATTAGAAGTGACAAGACTGTCTCACCATTGTTAATGGTTGATGGAAAATGCGAGTCAGCCTGACGTTTGATGTGGGCTAATTCACCAATTTCTCTAATCAGCACAAATTGTGCCATTAAGTGACATTCATTGTGTGGGTTTTGAGATCCTTGGTGTAAGTCCATGAATACCCACCCTAAGAAAGACCCTTGATTTATGATGGTTATTTAATGTGTAACATAAATGACAAATTTATACACATTGGCATTGTATTGTATTGTGGGAGCCAAGGAGGGCTCAGGTTGAAGTACATGAGTGAGTCTCACCTCATTTCATAGCATGACTTGATGATTTCTAACATTGAATTGCATATTCTGGAATGGAATGCTTTGTAGCTTGTTGAATGTTGCATGCGAACATATCATATGCCCTTAGGTTGGGGAGTGACCTATTTAGGAGATACCCTATTAAGTGCCCTCAGGTATGGGTTATACACCGGTGGACGGCTTGTATTTGGGGCCTCAAGGATGAAGAAAATACGACTTGTGGCTTTTAATCTATTTTTGTAAAACATTTATAAAATTAGTTTTTGATCTTATAATGTATGTAAAAGAATTGTAATTTGAACTTGTATTAACTATGTTTGATATATATTGGGCCTCGGATGGGTCCTATGATTAAATAATGTTATATGAGTATGGATAAATGGACCCGATGTGGTCAATGTTGTATATTGGACCTCGAATGGGTCATGTGATTGTATGATTGCACATGTTGTGTTTTGGGTAGAGCTCCTCATACAAAGGAGACTCTGTCCGAATTTTGTTTAATTATGGATCTCGATAAATGGGACATAATGGCATGATATCGAGTTATACGGTATCCACGGGTATTCTGCGGGTTTATGGGTGATCAATGGGTTGACAAAGAACCCCCAATTTTTGGGGTGTCACAGCTTGGTATCAGAGCTTAGGTATACGATTTACCAATGGCTTGATGGGCATGGGTCTAGACCGTTGCATTCATTGTGCATTTCATGTTATGTGTTTTAATATGCTACATGTAATGTGGTATATGATATGTGAATTATATGCTTGGTGAAAGGTATGTGGAAAAGAGACACTAGAGTTAAAGAACATAAACTTGGGGGTCGAAAAGAGAATGAACGGGATGGTTCAGGGTGTAAATGTTTACTAGTGGTGGCACACTCTACTAGTGAGACAATGAGAGGAATCTCAAATGTTCAACTTTGATCCCTACTTTAGAATACTAAGTAAATGCTCTATTGCTATTTGACATATGTGTAGACGGCAAATAGAGGAAGAGGACGCGGCCGAGGCGGTGGGCAGAACAACAACCAACCACCACCGGTCTTTGACCAACAAGCCTTCATGGAGGTTATTGGTACCATAGTGTCTATCATTACACAAGCTAGCGTCAATGTGGGCCAAGGAGGCTCAAGTAACCTCCATAAGTTTAAGGCACACAAGCCTCCGACTTTTATAGGAGGGCGGATCCGATGGTGACCGACCATTGGTTCAAGAAAGTTGACATGATCTTAGATGCCATGGAGATCACCTTTGATGCCACTGAGATAAGGCTAGTTGCAGTCCAATTAGAAGAAGAAGCTCATATGTGGTGGGAATGGGAATGGGAATGGGCAAGGGCCTCAAAGAACCTAGAGGCGATGACATGGGGAGAGTTCTGGGAGCTCTTCATGGGCAAGTACTTTCCATCGGCTGTTCGACATGCTAAAGCTTGAGAATTCTTGGATTTGAAACAAGGGACTATGAAGATGACGGAGTTTGTAGCTAAGTTCACTGAATTAGCCCGTTTCGGCGATGACTGTGTGGCCATAGACATGGCCAAAGTGAGGAGGATTGAGGATGGATAAAAATTGTCCATCTGGGAAGCAGGTGCTAAGGACAAGAATAAGGAGGGTCAATCATCTTCTTCTAGTTCGAGAAAGAGGCAACGAACTTCTACCCCATAGGGACAGCAGAGAGAGGGCAGGAAAAACTTCTACCCTATAAGGCCGATCCTCCCGAGGTGGGAGAAACTTCAAGACCACCTATCAGGAAAGTCAGAAGACTTGCTATCTATGCCACTAGTTGGGACACGTGAGGCAATATTGTTCTCAGAGGTAGGGATCTCAGAGTGATGGAACATCTTAGTCCCGTCATCAGTGGGACAGTCACAGACTCACTACATACCTCTCTACAACACCATGGGCCATGGAAGCCAGTATTAGTTCTAGGGTGTTGTAGAAGTCCCTACTACTTCACGTGCAAGGATCCCGCAATCAGACCAGATAGACCAGGGCATAGGCCGGGGCCGAGGTCGAGGATAGGGCTTATAGGCCTGGACTTTGGGGACCCAGAGGTGTATCTACGCCATCACTCCTTAGAATGAGCTAGTGGATCCGTTGGTTATTCAGGGTACATTTCTACTCTTTCGCTTATGGGTAAGGGTATTATTTGACTCTAGTGCATCTCATTCATTTATATCTGTACCATGTGTGAGAGATTTAAGCTTAGAGGTTGAGACCTTGGAAGAGTCATTGCATGTGAGTTTTTCCCTAGGGAATGGGGTGAGTATTGATCTGATATGTCAAGGTTGTGAGCTAGAGATCTCTAGGATTCTACTCACCGTGGATCTTAGGGTAATAGAAATGTCAGAGTTCGATGCCATCCTTGAGATGGATTGGTTAACAGCACACCAGGTCGTCATTGATTGTGATCGTAAGAGGGTCACTATCTACATATCGGAGGGTGTTTGTTTCTAGTTCTAGGGAAAAAAGCATGGCGCTTTACCCCAATTAGTGTATGATTCCCGTTGGAACGGGCAATTGATGGGTTGGCTTGCTAGCATTACCTTGGAGGACGAGGCGAGACAAGAGTTTGGTCAACCTCAGGTGGTGTCTGAGTATGGGGACATTTTTCTGGATGTACTAATAGGATTACCTCCACATAGGGATGTGGACTTCACTATTGAGTTACACCCCGGTACATCACCTATTTCTATGACTCCGAATAGAATGGCATCAGCTAAGTTGCAAGAACTCAATGTCCAATTGTAAGAATTATTGGAAAAGGGCATTATTAGACCGAGCACTTCACCATGGGGCACTCCGGTATTGTTTGACAAGAAGAAAGATAAGACTCTTCGGCTTATGTATAGATTACTGACAGTTGAATAGGGTTACTATCAAGAATAGGTACCCTTTTCCGAGGATTGATGATTTGTTTGATTAGCTGAGAGGGGTGCGGGTTTACTCCAAGATAGATTTGCACACGGGTTACCATCAGTTGAGGATTGGGGAGGCAGATATCCCTAAGACCACATTTAGGAAATGGTATGGGCATTTTGAGTTCACGGTTATATCTTTTGGATTGACGAATGCCTTTGCGACATTCATAGATCTCATGCATAGGGTGTTCTAACCCTACCTTGTTCGTTTTGTCATAGTCTTTTTTGATGACATCTTTATCTACACTAAGTTTGAGGATGAGCATGAGGGTCACTTGAGAATTATTCTTCAAACCTTGAGAGACTGTCAGTTGTACACCAAGTTCAGGAAGTGTGAATTTTAGCTTACAAAGGTGAAATTTTTGGGACATATGGTGCTGGCTTCGGGTGTGTCAGTTGACCCAGAAAAGGTCGAAGCTGTTATGAATTGGGAGAGACTGAAGTTAGTCTTCAAGATACGCAGTTTCTTGGAATTGACTAGGTACTACAAGAGGTTCATTAAGGACTTTTCTCGACTAGCTGCACCTATGACGAGGTTGACCTAGAAGGAGGTCAAGTTTCAGTGGAATGACTTGTGTGAGAGGACATTCCAAGAGTTGAAGGGGAGACTTACTTTAGCTCTTATTTTGAAAGTCCCAAAAAGGGGATAGAGGTACATAGTGTATTGTGATGTCTCAAAGGAAGGGCTTGGTTGTGTTTTGATGCAGTTTGGGAGGGTGGTGGCTTATGGTTCTCGCCAGTTAAAGAACCATGAGTAGAATTACCCTATGCATGATATGGAGTTGGCGACCATTTTTTTTGCCTTTAAGGCTTGGCGCCACTATTTATACGGTAAGCAATTCAAGGTGTTTTCAAACCATAAAAATCTGAAGAACATCTTCACATAGCGGGACCTCAACATGAGATAACACAGGTAGATGAAGCATTTAGAAGACTATGACTTTAATTTGCATTACCATCATGGTAAAGCAAATGTGGTGGTTGATACATTCAGCTGAAAGTCACGGGGAGTCTTGGTAGTGTGGCTTCCCGAGAGTGACAAATACTCGAGACTATAAGGTAGTTCGGGCTACACTACAAGAGTTAGGCTCAGGGCACTTTGAGGAGTTTTGTGGCTACACCTTCCTTATTGAACAGAGTGATCGAATTCCAGAGACAGGACACTGAGATATTGTCTATTAGGGACTGGGTACAGTCGAGTGTAGGTGATGAGGGTTAGACCATTCACGCGAATGATGGTCTTTAGTATAGGGGAAGGGTAGTGGTTCCCTAATCTACGGATCTGAGAGAGGAGAACTTTAGGGAGTTTCACTGCTCTCGTTTTGTTGTACATCTCGGTGGCACAAAGTGTACCATGATCTTCGGTGCAAGTACTACTGGAGTGGGATGAAGAGGCATGTTAGAGACTTTGTTAGCTGCTGTCTCACGTGTTAGCAGGTCAAGGTTGTATACCAAAGACCAGCAAGGTTGCTCCTACCTTTGGAGATGGATGTACAAAAGTGGGAGCACATCACGATATATTTTTTGACACACTTGCCACCGACATCGCAGGGACATGGCACGGTGTTGGCTATAATAGACTGGCTTACAAAGTCGGCACACTTCTTAGCCGTGCAGGTAACCTTCACACTAGAGAAATTATGTCGATTGTACATACGAGAGATTGTCCAGTTGCATGGAGTGTCCGTATCTATAGCATCGGATTGAGATATCAGATTTATGGCTCATTTTTAGGAGATTTTCCAGTGGGCCATGGGGACACAATTGATGATGAGCACAACTTTTCATCCCAGCTGGACGGTTAGTCGAAGAGGACCATCTAGACTTTAAAGGACATGCTAAGAGTATGCGTCCAACATCTCAAGTGTTGCTGGGAAGAACATTTATCCATATTGGAGTTCACCTACAACAACAATTATCAGGCAAGCATACAGATAACACCCTATAAGGCACTTTATGAAAGGCCGTGTCGTTCTCTGATTTGTTGGACACAGGTTGGAGATAAACCCTCTATAGGTCCAGAATAGGTTAGTGACGACTCAGAGAATGTGGACTTGATACGAAAATGTCTTCTCATGACTCAAAGCTGGCAGAAGATGTAACGCCCCAAATACCACCCTGGACGACATTACATTCAATAACCATTCATATCATGAAAACAACTAAAAAGTCCATAAATAACCGGGGGTCCTTAATTTAATAAAATTCGGGCAGAGTCTCCTTTGTTCGGAGAGCTCTATCCAAAACACAACATGTACAATTCTACTGTAATAACCACACCGGGTCCATTTAACTACCATAAAATCAATTCATCAAATTTATATGTTATCTCAAAAGAATAGGCCAAGCTATGACCTTTACATCCCCACAAAAATACTACAATACACAGCGGAATTTATAAAATAAAACTAGGCTATACAATTCTCCCAAAAGATTGTCTAAGTCTATAACAAAAGAAAGGGGGGTCGCTCTAAGCGTCTACCTCGGGATCCACACTCCCTTCTGTCGGAGTCTCCCGATGTGTCGGCTCCTCGACTTCAGCTCCTCGTCAAAGGCAAAATCTGAAAGGTGGGGAAGTAGGGGGTGAGCACAAGGCTCTGTAGGAGGATCCTTCCAAACCCATTCAAGGTTTTGAAATCAAGTAAAACAGGTAGGTCACATTTCGCACATACATATAAATGAATTTTGAAATAAAATAAGGAAATTTTAAAGGAGATCTCAAGTTTGTACAATAATAAGGAATTGAAAAAGAATAAAACCACGTTTAATTGACAAACAATTTCTAACATAATCCACTCGACCGTACACCATTTCCACAAGTTATCGCGGTATCCCATACTACCCGAAACTCTTGGAGAAATAATATTTGGTACAATGAACAATAATTTCTATTTGGTACCACTCAAGTAGGTTGTCGCTCCTCATGAATCTACCCGACGATTCTACCTCGTTCACCCATTTATAATAACAATCACAGGCCAATTTAGGAAGGGCGTGTACCGTCTCATACAACATTGATGAAATCCTTCAAAGGTGCGTAGTATACTAACTCTTTTCCCCGGTATTTGTGAACAATAGTGGTCACTGTCACAACAGTGATCCGCTACGAGCATTAGGCAACCATCTCACCCCCACTGGGATAGATTGACCTCTAACACTCTACGACAGCTCTAGAAGGTAATTCAAGTCCCTCACAACACCATACACAAGAGTGACCTACCAACAATATGATCAAACCTCATATACAAGCAAATTCCATGATTTTTCCCAATTTTCACAAGCAATATACATAATAGAACAATTTAAGAAACATACACATTTCGTAAATCATGTTACAAGAGACCAGTTTAAAGGAAATAAGCATGAGATCATCAATACAATCATTTTACTACCCAACACAAAGCTCTAGAATTTTTGAAATCAAGATGATGTGAAGATATAGAGAAAAACCCATATTTCCCCCAAAACTAGGATTTGATGGATTTCCAACCATCATTTTGTTGAAATAATGTGAATGTTTGTAAAAATATCAAGAAACAAGAAACCCATAACCAATACATACTATTAAGAGTCAAAATCTACATGTATAATAACCCTAACATTAATGGACAAGAAATGGAAGAAAACCCTACCTCAATGTTCTTGAAAACCTAGGTTTAGTGGGAAGAAGATGAAGATTTGATCTTCTTTGAAGTATAGATCTCCTCTTGATCTTGTGTTTTATCCTTCTCTCTTCCACTCTAATCTTTCCTAGTATTAGGAGGGGTGAAATGAATGCTAAGGGGAAGAAATTAGGTGTCTATAGGGCAAGAAAATGGAGCAAAATCTGACATTTTCGGTTCAGAAACAAATCGGGCGTACTGGTACTGTTGACAGATTTTTGGTGCAGCATCCAGGGCAATTGTGACCTATTTAGAGGTCGAATTGAAAATTTTAAATGAGATACACTTTTGTAGCTCTAGATGTCTAATATCTACTGTAAAAATTTCAGATTAATTAGACATAAGGATAAACAGTTATGGCAAAAATACTAAGTAGTGCCCAAAATTCTAAATTCCCAAATTTTCTCTAAAATGTGTTTTAACTCCAAAATACTTTCTAACTTCTAATACACCTCATATTACCTCTCCTAAGGTTTTTCGACCTTCCGGACTCAATGAACACCTTATTTGGACCTAAAAATATTTAGAGACTTATCTAATAATTCTTCTTAAATTTAAACGTCTTCCTAGTATTTATTCTTATGGTTCCAATATACATGATTTATTCTTACATCATTACATATATAATACTCACTAAACAAATACATTTGTATATGTTAATACAAACATGTGGGGGTTTACAATCCACCCCCCTTAAAGAAATTTTCGTCCTCGAAACTTACCTCAAGTAGCGAACAAGTATGGGTATTTCTCTCGCATCTCCCACTCCGGTTCCCAAGTTTCTTCCTCCACGCCATGGTGTTGCCACAGGACTTTTACCAGCTGGATTACCTTATTGCGAAGCACTTTCTCCTTGATATCAAGAATCTTCACCGGCTGCTCTTCATAGGTGACTCCATCTTGCACTTCAATATCCTCCAAATTCACGGCATGCGACGTATCTGGTTGACACTTCTTCAACATCGAAACATGGAACACATCATGAACTCCTGACAACGGTGCTGGTAGCCGAAGTTGGTATGCTGCTTTGCCCACTGTCTTGATCACTTCAAATGGACCGATGTACCTTGGAGCGAGTTTTCCTTTCTTGCCGAATCTAAGTATGCCCTTCTTGGGTGACACTTTGAGAAATATAAAATCTCCCTCCTTGAATTCCAAAGGCCTTCTTCTCCTAATCGCATAGCTCTTTTGTCGACTCTGTGCGGTGCGTAATCTCTCCCGAATGAGCTGAATCTTCTCCGTTGTCTCCCGCATAATCTCGGGCCCAAACATACTACACTCTCCGGCTTCCAACCAACACGTCGGGGATCTACATGGTCTTCCATACAAAGCTTCATACGGTGCCATCCTGATACTCGCTTGGTAGCTGTTGTTGTACGCAAATTCCACCAATGGTAAGTGATCGCTCCAACTCCCTTTAAAGTCCAACGCGCAAGCCCGTAACATGTCTTTCAAAATCTGTATTACTCTCTCGGATTGGCCATCTGTTTGAGGGTGAAAGGTTGTGCTGAAATGTAACTCTGTCCCCAGAGCTTGTTGTAGAATTTGCCAAAAATGAGCCACAAAATGAGAATCGCGATCCGACACGATAGAAAGTGGAACTCCATGCAATCGAACAATCTCTCGAATGTACAGTTTGCTCAAGGTCTCTAATGAGTCTGTGGTCTTCATCCCCAAAAAGTGAGCTGACTTGGTGAGTCGATCTACTATAACCCATACGGCATTATGCCCTCTTGAATTTCGTGGAAAATTCGACACAAAGTCCATGGTGATATGATCCCACTTCCACTCCGGGATAGGCAGAGACTGTAATAATCCTCTGGGTCGTTGGTGCGCAATCTTCACTTGCTGACGTACGACACACCTTCAAATGAACTTTGCTACATCCTTCTTCATTCCACTCCACCAATATTGTCGTTTCATATCTCTATGCATTTTTGTACTCCCCGGATGTATAGAGAACTTCGATCGGTGGCACTCACCCAACACTTCTTCCCTCACTTGGTCGTTGTTTGGCACGCTTAATCTTCTCCGAAACTGTAACTCCTCATTCTTTATAGACCAATCCTCAACAATCTCAGTCCTCTCCAATTTATCCCGAATTTCTGTCAACTCGGGATCTAACTGTTGCAACTTCACAATCCTTTGTCGGAGAATTGGTTGAGCTACTAGGTTAAACAAATATGGTCGATCCTCTGGTCCATTGACCCATAGATCAAACTCCTCTAACGTATCAATCATTTTCTACCGTTGAGCCGCAAGGACATTGATTTCACCCTGAGACTTCCTACTCAATGCATCCGCTACTATATTAGCCTTCCCCAGATGATAGTTGAGAGTGAAGTCGTAATCTTCTAAGTACTCAATCCACATTCTCTGCCGAAGATTCAATTCTTTTTGTGTGAACACATACTTGAGGCTTTTATGATCCAATAACACTTGAAATTTCTCTCCATACAAGTAACACCTCCATAACTTAAGAGCAAAAATCACAGCGGCTAGCTCCAAGTCGTGAGTGGGGTAGTTCTGCTCATGAATCTTGAGTTGCCTCGAGCCATAAGCAACCACCTTGCCTCCTTGCATCAACACACATCCTAAGCCTCGTAGTGAAGCATCGGTGTAAACATCGTAACCTTCCCCACTGTTCGGAATAATGAGGATCGGTGTCGTCGTCAACTATTCCTTCAAGGTGTGAAAAGCTAATTCACACGCTTAAGTCCACACAAATTTCTCCCCTTCTTGGTAAGGCGAGTCATCGGCATTGCAAGCTTGGAAAAACCTTCCACAAACCTACGATAGTAGCCGGCTAACCCCAAGAAACTATGTATTTCTGTCACGTTCTTTGGTGGTTCCTATTGCATCACGGCCTCAATCTTTGAGGAATCAACCGCTACCCCTTGCTTGGACACAACATGGCCAAGGAACTTCACTTCCTTCATCCAAAACTCACACTTGCTCATCTTTGCATATAACTTATATTCTCTCAATGTTTGTAGCACAACCGAGAGATGATGTGCATGTTCTTCTTGTATCCGTGAATAAATCAATATGTCATCAATAAACACAATGACAAGTGGATCTAGATATGGTCGGAATACCCTATGCATCAAATCCATAAAGGCTGCTGGAGCATTAGTCAATTTTGAACGGCATCACCGTATACTCGAAGTGACCATACCGAGTACGAAAAGCAGTCTTAGGAATATCCTCCTCCTTGATACGCAGTTGATGGTACCCAGTGTAGAGATTAATCTTAGAGTAGAACTTAGAACCCCTCAACTGATCAAATAAATCATCAATGCACGGCGAGGGATACTTGTTCTTCACCATCACCCGATTCAACCGTCGATAATCTGTGCATAACTAAAGTGTTTCATCCGTCTTCTTCACAAAGAGGACCGGCGCTCCCCAAGGTGAAGTGCTCAGAAGGATGAATCCAATTGCCAGCAAGTGTTCCAATTGCTTCCTTAGCTCCTTCAACTCTAAAGGCGCCATCCGATAAGGAGCAATTAGAAATAGGTTCGGTTCCCGGATAAAGATCGATTGCGAACTCAATCTCTCTATGTGGCCGTAACCCGGGTAATTCATCTGGAAAGACATCCAAAAAATTTGATACAATCAACACCATACCCGATTGGGATCTATCCCGATCATCTCCCATCAAGCTAGCCAAGAAACTCAAGTGGCTCCCTGCCGTAGCTTTTAAAAATTTACTTCCCGTAGTAGGAAATGGATCGAAAGAATCTCGGTTATTCACAAAACTGAAAATGACTCCTCCTGGCAATTGAAATGTAATCCGCTTGCGGAAATAATTCATTACCGCCCGAAAAGCGGATAACAAGTTCATCCCAAAAATCATGTCATACCCCTTCATCTCTAAAGCAATCAAATCTACAATCAATTCGTGCTCCCCAATACAAAGCACACAACCCTTGCAGACTCGGCTAGTACCCAACTGTTCTCCCGTAGGCAAGTCAACAGTCAAGGCATGTTCTAACTTATCGAAACCCAATCCCAAATTCATAGCATATGCAGTACTTATAAAAGAATGAGTAGCTCCGGGATCGAATAAGATTCGGGCCCAAGAATTGGTAAAGGAGAACAATACCTTCTATCACTGCATTTGAAACATCCTTCTCCGGTTGGGTCAAAGCAAATACCCTCCCCAGAATGGAATCACCGTGGGCTTGAGCTCTCAATGGTCTGGGTTGTGGGGGTGGCTGGTTTGGATTGGATGGCCCGGCTAATTGATTAGTCTTGGGTGAAAACGACGGGCAGTTGTTTCGGAAGTGCCCTACACCTCCACATACAAAGCATTGACGGGGGTCTGTGGTTGTCCTCCCCGGTATACCTCCTGCTCGTTGAGCTATCTGAGGTCTTTGTCCTATCACCTGATTAGGGCGACAGTATGGTAGCGCCCTCCACGCTCCGCTGCTGCTGGCTCCTGTACGGATCGGGCCTCCTCTCACATAATTCTATCGCCTCTGAGAGTCCTCAATGTCTTTCTCCACTACTGCATCTCTGTCCACTAGATCACCATAGTCTCTGATCTTGAGAGCCACAAGTTTCTCCCTGATAACTGGCCTCAACCCCTACTTGAAGCGTTTGGCCCTCCTAGCCTCGGTGGATATAAACTCTAGGACATAGCGGAACAACTCGTCAAACCTCCTCTCATACTCGGCTACAGTCATACTGCCCTGTCGCAAGGCAAGAAAGTCTACGCTCATCCTATCTCGGACAGACTTTGGAAAATACTTGTCATTGAAGATTTGCTCAAATTCCTCCCAAACAAGCGTATCGGTGTTCCTCCTCCTCTTCACTGACTCCCACCAGTGATCGGCCTCTCTTTCCAACAAGTAGGTAGCCAAGCCCACTCGAAGGTCCTCGGCGATCCCCATACCATTGCAAATCTTTCTCACCCTACGGATCCATATATCCGCATCTAAGGGATTGGAGCTCCCTTGAAAGGTGGGTGGGTGTTACCGTAGAAATTCTCGAAGACCCACCATCCTTCGGTTCTCATCTCCGTTGCCCGACACTTGAACTAACGGATGAACTCCACCATTGTGGTGGTTGTTCACGCCTTGTTGTTGCACTAGGGTGGTGAGTTTCCTTAAGCATTGGTAAATACCATTCATGGCATCGGGAGGTAGTGGAAGTGGTGGGTGTGCTTGATCACCACGTCCCCGTCTACGTCCACTTCCACGTCCTCTTCCTCCGTCCATCCTGCACATCAATTCACAATTTAATTTAATCGATATACAAGACAATCTAACTATTGTTTTAGACTAAAGTATAAGGCATGTAAAAATTAAACTGGCGAATATTTTCTTTTCTAGTCTTACCTCTGTAGTGGAAATCCATAACCTACAGCTCCCATGTAAGACCTAAAGCCTAGGCTCTGATACCAAATCTGTAACGCCCCAAATACCACCCTAGACGGCATTACATTAAATAACCATTCATATCATAAGAGCAACTAATAAGTCCATAAATAATCGGGGGTCCATAATTTAACAAAATTTGGACAGAGTCTCTTTTGTTCGGAGAGCTCTACACAAAATACAACCTATGCAATTCTACTATAATGACCACACCGGGTCCATTTAACTACCATAAAATCAATCCATTAAATTTACATTTTATCCTAAAAGAATAGTCCAAGCCATGGCCTTTACATCCCCACAAAAGTGCTATAATACACAGTGGAATTTACAAAATAAAACTAGGCTATACAATTCTCCCAAAAGATTGTCCAAGTCTATAACAAAAGAAAGGGGGGTTGCTCTAAGCGTCCACCTCGGGATCCACGCTCCCTTCTGTCGGAATCTCCCGATATGTCGGCTCCTTGACTCCCAGCTCCTCGTCAAAGGCAAAATCTGAAAGGTGGGGAAGTAGGGGGTGAGCACAAGGCTCTGTAGGAGGATCCTTCCAAACCCATTCAAGGTTTTGAAATCAAGTAAAACAGGTAGGTCACATTTCGCACATACATATAAATGAATTTTGAAATAAAATAAGGACATTTTAAAGGAGATCTCAAGTTTGTACAATAATAAGGAATTGAAAGAGAATAAAACCACGTTTAATTGACAAACAATTTCTAACATAATTCACTCTACCATACACCATTTTCACAAGTTATTGCAGAATCCCATACTACCCGAAACTCTTGGAGAAATAATATTTGGTATAATGAACAATAATTTCTATTTGATACCACTCAAGTAGGTTGTCGCTCCTCACGAATCTACCCAACGATTCTACCTCATTCACCCATTTATAATAACAATCACAGGCCAATTTAGGAAGGGCGTATACCGTCTCATACGGCATTGATGAAATCCTTCCAAGGGGTCTAGTATACTAACCCTATTCTCCGGTATCCGTGAACAATAGTGGTCACTGTCACAACAATGATCCGCTACGAGCATTAGGCAACCATCTCACCCCATTGAGATAGATTGACCTCTAACACTCTACGGCAGCTCTCGAAGGTAATTCAAGTCCTTCACAACACCATACACAAGAGTGACATACCAACAATATGCTCAAACCTCATATACAAGCAAATTCCATGAGTTTTCCCAATTTTTATAAGCAATATACATAATAGAACAATTTAAGAAACATACCCATTTCGTAAATCATGTTACAAGAGACAAGTTTGAAGGAAATAAGCATGAGATCAACAGTACAATTATTTTACTACCCAACAGAAAGCTCTAGAATTTTTGAAATCAAGATGATGTGAAGATATAGAGAAAAACCCATATTTCCCCCAAAACTAGGATTTGATGGATTTTCAACTATCAGTTTGTTCAAATCATGTGAATGTTTGTAAAAATATCAAGAAACAAGGAACCCATAACCAATACATACTATTAAGAGTCAAAATCTATATATATAATAACCCTAACATCAGTGGACAAGAAATGAAAGAAAATCCTACCTCAATGTTCTTGAAAATCTAGGTTTAGTGTGAAGAAGATGAAGATTTGATCTTCTTTGAAGTATAGATCTCCTCTTGATCTTGTGTTTTATCCTTCTCTCTTTCTCTCTAATATTTCCTAGGGTTAGGAGGGGTGAAATGAAAGCTAAGGGGGCGACATTATTTGTTTATAGGGCAAGAAAATGGAGCAAAACCCGACATTTTTGGTTCAGAAAAAAATCGGGCGTACTGGTACTGTTGACAGATTTTTGGTGCAACTTCCACGGCAATTTTGTCCTACTTTGAGGTCGAATTGGAAAATTTACATGAGACACACTTTTTTAGCTCTGGATGTCTACTATCTAATGGAAACATTTTAGATTAATTGGACATAAGGATAAAAAGTTATGGCCAAAATACTAAGTAGTGTCCAAAATTCTAAATTCCCAAATTTTCTCTAAAATGTGTTTTGACTCCAAAATACTTTCTAACTTCTAATACACCTCATATTATCTCTTCCAAGGTTTTTCGACCTTCCGGACTCAATGGACACCTTATTTTGACCTAAAAATATTTAGAGACTTATCTAATAATTCTTCTCAAGTTTAAATGTCTTCCTAGTATTTATTCTTATGGTTCCAATATACATGATTTATTCTTACGTCATTACATATATAATACTCACTAAACAAATACATTCGTATATGTTAATACAAACATGTGGGGGTTTGCAGAAGAGTTATGTCGACAGACGGCGATGACCTCTGGAGTTTGAGGAGGGAAATCATGTCTTTTTGAAGGTAATGCCTAAGAGAAAAATGGTCAGGTTCAGCAAGCGAGGAAAGTTGTCGCTGAGGTATATCAGGCCCTTCGAGGAACTTGAGAAGGTTGCACAGTTGCTTACCAGTTGGCGTTGTCGTCCAATTTAATGGGTGTTCATGTGGTGTTCTATATCTCTATGCTCTGAAAGTATACTCCAAAATACGACACATGTGGTGGATTAGGGTGAGTTGATAGTGGATGCGAATGGGACTATCGAGGAGGGACCGGTGCGTATCATGGATAGCCGGGAGTAGGGTTTGCTAGACAAGACCGTAAGGAATGGAGGTGTTGTGGGACCACCGAGGAATGAAGACGACATGGGAGCGTGAGGACACTATACATATCAGTTATCCTTTATTATTCGAGGATGAAAGTACATTCTTATAGTCATTTAGTATTTTCTGACTATTGCATATGCATGTGGTTGTATTTGCATGAGTGTACGTGGGAATTTTGGGGATGAAATGCCTTTAAGGGGGAAGAATGTAAAACCCAAGTAAATTTAAATTTTTTATGAGAAAGGGAAAAACGATAAATTACTATTAGGGTGCGGGTTGAGAACCCTTATTTTTCTAGAGCTCGGATGACAAAACGAACGTCACCATTGGATTCGTCTCAAAAAATCTGAGATAGTTGGTTTTTTTACGTTTTACGAGGCGGTCGGGCCTCGGATGACCCAAAAATGAATTTTTTAATAAAATTTTATAAGTTGAAAAATAATTTAGAGCAAGTTGAATTAAAAATATTTGAACTTGAATCGGAGCAGAATTTAATAGTTTTGAAACGAAAACGGACTTGGGAAAGGGGGAACGTGGCGCGACGTAGACCATGCGCTAAAGTTTATAAATAGGGACTAAAATCTGATTTTTTAGAAAACTTTCTGCTGGGTTTAACCTTGGAAGAATAAGATATAAAAATGAGAGAATTTCAACATTCTCTCTGAGATCTACGGAGTTTTGCCAGTCAAAATTTTTCGGGCAAAGTATTAAAGTTGATCTCCTCGATGAGGGCTAAACAACCATATTAAAAACAAAGGATTTCACCAAATATTCTAAAATGAGATTTTGGGTGCAACTTGGGTTTGAGCTTGAGTTGAATCCATGAAGTTTTCTACGTTGATTTTATGCTTCAAGAGGTAGGATTTTCATTCTAACTAGGTTTATTTTCAACCTAGGATGAATATATGAAATGGGTGGGTTGTTATGTGTATTTTAGCACTTGCCAAAGGTAGTTGATTAAATGAAAATGGGTGGATTCAATTCCAGTATGTATTGTTAATTAAAAATTGCTAGTTTGTGATTTCTTGGAAGTTTTGATAATTGGGTAAGTGAAAATCACTTAATCTGATTTTTTAAAGTTATGTGATAAATTTGGGCATTTTATGGAATTACATGATTTGGTACATGCCTATAAGAAATAAAGCATGTTAATTTCACGAGACTATGTGATATCATGTTTGGGCATTATTATTGATATGTTGATATATGTTTGTTGATATATTGACATTGTGATGAATCATAGTAATTATATGCTTTTGTTATAAATTACAATGAAATATGTAGATATGTGGTTAAATGGTTCATATGACACTCGTACATATTGACGTGACATTGGTGTTACAATTACACATTACATTGCATTTGCACTAAGACAACGCATTCATGGGCTTGAGGCATGAGTGTGAGTGTATGTGCATAGTTGATCAAACACTTTATTGGTGAATGATTCATGGGCTCGGCATAGTTTGGCCGAGGTTCGACTGAGTTACATGGTTTGCATGTCAAATAGGATCGAGGTTAGCAAGAAGGGATAGAAAATTCCCTCAAGCACAAGACTCGATGATTGGGATACGCACTCCATTGGTTCAGCCCATAAAGTGTGTGGTTGTATGCGAAACCCTTGGTGGAAGCCCATGAATTTAGTGTGGGTTGGGTGACCCTAGGTGTAAGTCCATGAATACCCACCCAAGAAAAACCTAAGGTTTATAATGGTCATTTGATGTGCAACATAAATGGTGGATTTATACACATTTGTATTGCATTGTGTTATGGGAGCCAAGAAGGGCTCAGGTTGAAGTGCATGAGTGAGTCTCACCTCATTTCAAGTCATGGCATGGTGATTTCCAACATTGACTTGCATATTCTTGATTGGAATGCTTTGTGGCTTGTTGAATGTTGCATGTGCACATTTCATATGCCCTTAGGTTGAGGAGTGGCCTCTTTAGGAGATACCTTATTGAGCGTGGCTTACCCTTTTATGGAAAAATATTTCAGGTACAGGTTATACACCGTTGGACGGCTCGTATTTGAAGAAAAGTCGACTTGTGACTTTTAATCCATTTTTGTAAAATATTTGTAAAGTTAATTTTTGGGCATGTAATGTATGTAAAAGAATTGTAATTTGAACTTTTATCAACTATGTTTGATGTATATTGGACCTTGGATGAGTCATGTGATTAAATGTTGTTATATGAGTATGGATAAATGGACCCGATGTGGTCAATGTTGTATATTGGACCTCGGATGGGTCACGTGATTGTTTGCTTGCACAGGTTGAGTTTTGGGTAGAGCTCCTCATTCAAAGAAGACTCTACCCAAATTTTGTTAAATTATGGATCTCGATAAATGGGCATAATCGTGTGATATCGAGTTATACGGTATCTACAAGTATTGAGCGGGTTGATGGGTGATCAAAAGGTTAACAATCGACCCCCGATTTTTAAGGTGTCACAAATTGCCTCCTAACCTAATTAAAAGACAATTATCGACTCGAACCCTAATCTCTAGACCAAATTATATGGTTACCCTAACTAATTTAATATTTTAAGAAAAATAAGGGTAAAATGGTAAGTTAGATTAGGGTCCATTTGGTTAGGAAGGAAAAAATGATAGAAAGTAAAGTGAAAGAAAACAAAGTGATAGAAAATATATTTCCATACATGTGTTTGGTTAAAATGAAAATTTTACGGGAAAGTTTTTTTTTAAAAATTCATTTTATTTTTTGAAAGAAAGGAAAGTCATAATTTTTTTTTATAATTGTCTAAATTACCCTAAATTATATTAAATCTGCCTAAAAAGGAAAAAAAATAATTATAATTAAAATTTAAAAAATTTTAAAAAATTGGCTCAAAAATTATTCTTGGACAATCATCAACACAAAATTTTTTGGGCCAAATAATACGATGAATCTAATTCATACCAAATTTTTTTAAAATTAATAACTAATAAAATATTTTCAGATAAATAAGAGTAAAATGGGAAGTTAGTTATAGATCACAACTTTTTTGCATTTCCTTGTGTTTTTTAAAAGAAAAAAAAAGTCGGTTATTTGTGAGAAAATTCAAGCATGAAAGAAAATTATTTTTTCTGTCATTTTCCTTTTCATGCAAACCAAACATATGAAAATTTTAAAAAGTTTGTATTTTTTGTTATTCTCCTACAAAACAAACTAACCCTTAAAATGCAATAGGTCAATCCTTTCCATGTAGGACTCTTGTTGGCTTTAAACTCTGATGAACTGGTACAACAATAAGGGTATACCAGTAGAAAATTTTCTATTCACGACGAACTAGAAGCATGAACTAGTAGGTCTATTCTCTACTTATCCAGACTTCAAGTGAACTGGTAGGAAACTATGAATGAATCGATAGCAAAGTTGTTGTTTGATATGAACTGATTTAGCAATATGTGCAACTAGTAGATCCCTGTCTGTTATTTGATGAACCACTACAACTCCCAATGGTTCAACTGCACTTTCTCTGAATTTTACTACAATGCTCCTAGTTCAATTCCAACCATCTCAGCAATTTCCTAAAATACTCCAAAGCACTCCAAATGAGTATAAATCATCATTTTACACCTGATTACTTGAAAACACATGGATTTCTAATAAAATTCAAGCTC
>CM042190.1:15692967-15712699 GCA_023539305.1 Ilex asprella | reverse complement strand
CGGTAGTCACTGCCCAGATTTGCCTACTTCACCCATTTTTCATTTCCAATCTATTCCTAACCCTTTCAAGGCCATCTCATACATGCTACCTACAAGTTAAGTTGAAAATGTTTTCAATTCTTTACAAGTCTAAACTAAATTGTAGCTAAATATTTACTATTATCAAGTTTAATACTTCCCAAATATTACATCACCTATACTATTATGTGAAAACTAATTAATAAACAATTATATCACTATATGCATATAAACATGTGGGGGTTTACACAAGCACTGTTCAAGCATCGGAAAGCTTGAGTGACTTCAAGCATCAGAGCATGAAGTGATTAAGCAATAGAGTTTTTTTGTGTGACATTTCAATGTCAATCTAAGCATTTTCAGATCAGTGAGTGACATCAGTGAGATATCAGAGTGATCTTTTTTTTGTTAGAGTTAGTACTTGTGAGGTTTAAAATAACTATCTTGACTCATGTTTTAATCCATAGTGAAAACATCCAATAGTTGTTATCATGGACGTAGGCAATAACTAAACCACAAAAATTATTTTCTCTTATGTGATTGTTCTTTTATTTTTTCACTTGAGTATGAGTGTCAATATCGATCAATTTTCAATTCTTGAGGTAATTTATACAATAAATGGTATCAGAGTTAGTACCAATTTAGAGTACAGTTCACTAGTATTATTTATCCGGTACTATTCAAAGGTATTGTTTATATAGTACTATTCAAGGAATAGTAATCATCTGCAATAGTTTATTAGACCTCACCGAATTTATTTTTGAAGTCATGGATGTAAAACTCTCAAAGATCTCGAATGTTAAGTTCAAAGTGGAGAAATTTGATGGAATGAACAATTTTGGGTTGTGGCAAGTCCAAATTGAAGATACCCTAATCCAACAAAGACTACATAAAACATTAGAAGGTAAACCTAAAGATATGGATGATGGCTAATGGCTAATGGAAGGATTTCGATCTTCATGCATGCAACACTATTTCGATGTGTTTGAAAAAAAAGATCACATACAATGTTGTATTCGAGTAATCTACTACAATGATCTGGTCCAAATTGGAAAATCTCTACATGACGAAGTCTTTTACAAATTAATTGTACATAAAGAAACAATTATACAAATTTCATATGAAGGAGGGTACATCCATGCATTAGTATATTAACAATTTTAGTAGAATTGTATCTGAACTGCAAAACATGAATATTAAGTTGGAAAGATGAAGACAAAGCCTGTGATATTGTTGTCCTAACAACCTTATTTGTACGAGCATCTAGTCACTATATTGCTCTTCGAGAAGGATACCATTGATTTTGATGATTTTTACTACATCAATTCTTTCTCATGAATTAAGAAAGAAGACTCTTTGTAATGACTCTTAGGCAGAGGGTCTATTTGTTAGAGGGAAGTTAGAGAACAAAAATCATGGAAGTTGTAGATCAAGCTTCAAATCTAGAACCAAATCCAAAGATCAAAGAAACTCTAAATATCATTATTGTCACAACAAGGAGCATTGAAAATTAGATTATCAGAAGCACAAAGGTAAGGACTAGAATAATATGGATAAGGCGTTTGACTTTGTTAGTGTTGCTGAAGAAAATTCGGATATTGTCAAAAATGTTCTTTCAATTTCACCTCACAATATGAGTGCATCAGATGGAAGGATTCTCGATTCTAGTTGTTCATACCATCTGTGTCCCAATAGGGACTGATTTTCTTCATACGAAGAAGTAAACAGTGACATTATTTTGATGGGCAATAACATAGCCTGTGAAATAGTTGGGGTAGGAACTATCATAATCAAGAATGCACAATGAAATTGTGGGAACTTTAACATAAGTCAAGCATGTTTCGGATCTGCATAAGTTTTTGATTAGTAGGGATGTGACCTTCAATGAGTCTCTTTTGCTAACTTCTAGTAAGCAGAATTATATTTAGATGGAGGAGGAAAAGGGTGATTCTGTGGAGGTGGAGCCTAGAACTCTAGAAGATATTGTTCCAAGCGAAGGGATATCAGAAAAACAATTAAAACAACAATCTTTAGCAACTAGAACAATCAAAGCACTCTTTCAATATGGTTTTGAAGATATGTTATCTTCATGCACTTACCATAGTGGGTGATGAGGCAACTACATCCATGAGGCAAAGAATGAAAATAATTGCAAGGCATGAAAAATCACCATGAATGAGGAGATGAATTCTCTTCATAAGAACCATACTTGGGAGCTTGTCAAATTGTCAAAAGATAAGCGAGTGATTGGGTGCAAAATGGGCGTCTACAAACAAGGAATGTTCTCCAAGGGCTAATGGAATCTAATATAAAGCATGATTGGAAGCCAAGAGGTGTGTGGATTACAGAGAGGTATTTTCACCAGTGGTAAAGCACACTTCTATCTGTGTGCTATTGGTCATCATAGCTCAGTTTGGTCCTGAGCTAGAACAGTTGGATGATAAGACTGCATTTCTACATGGGGATTTGGTGGAAGAAATCTGCATGACCCAGCCTAAAGGTTTCAAGGTTGCTAGTTAAGAGTCTTATATGTGAAAACTGAGGAATTCATTGTACGGACTGAAATAATCGCCAAGACAGTGTTATAATAGGTTTGACATATTCATGTTAAAACAAAGCTACATCAGAAGTGAGTCTGATCATTGTGTGTACTTTAAGAAGCTACCAGATGGTTCATTTTTCTACTTGTTTTTCTATATTGATAACATGCTTATTGCTGCTAAGAACATGAACGAAATTAACAAGTTGAAGTCTCGACTCAACAAAGAGTTTGAGATGAAGGACCTGGGTGCAACTAAGAAGACTCTTGGCATGAAAATTTTGAGAGACAGAAAGAAGGGTAGATTGTGCTTGTTATAGTGAAAGTATTTGGAGAAGGTACTCTCCCATTTTGGCATTGAGAACTCAAAGTCTATGAATACTCCTTTAGTTGTCCACTTCAAACTCTCAGCAGCTATGACTCCATGTAGCAGGGAAGAGTGTGAGTATATGTCTCATATTCAGTGTGCCAATGCATTTAGAAATCTGATGTATACTATGATATGCACTTGTCAGGATAAATCACATGTAGTCAGTGTAATAAATAGGTACATGACAAATCCTGATAAGGAACATTGGCAAGCTCTGAAATGGTTATTGTGGTATCTTTGTGGTACTTAAGATGTAGGATTGGTGTATCAATAGAACAATAGTTTAGAATCTCATGTCAGTGGTTGTGTGCAGTTTGATTATGTTGGTGACCTAGACAAGCGAATGTATGTAATAGGCTATGTTTTCACATCAACCCGTGTTCCAGTAATTTGGAGGTCTATGCTACAATCAACAATTTCTCTATCAACAACTAAGGTAGAGTCTATGGAAGTGACTCAAGCCTTCAATGAGGCTCTATGGCTCTGAGGTTTGATTGGTGATTTGAGACTATCGCAAAAGCATGAGAACATCTTTTGTGACAGTCACAGAGCCTTTCACTTGGTGAAACACCAAGTTCATCATGCAAGAACTAAGCATATTCATGTTCGATTTTCACTTTAATTGTGAGATTAACGACAAAGAACAGATTTCTCTTTAGAAAGTTGGTACTAAAGATAATTCTGATGATATCTTAACTAAAGTGATTTTAGCGATAAAGTTCGAGCATTTTTGGGACTTGATTAACACCCTACAAGTTTGAGCGCCTTAGCAGGCACATCTGAGACGATAATCAGAAAAGAGTTCAAATTGCTTGAGCGACTTCAGACCAAGGTAGAGAATTGTTGACTTTTGTGGATAACATTTATTGGCTTTGGGCAAAACACAAAAGTTTTGGCATAAAAGTCCAAGCAAATGTCTTGCAATTATTGACGAGTAAGCATTGCATGTGGATTGCAAGATTTAAGTGTGAAGAATCAGATTTGCACAAATCTGTAGTGTTGCCCATTTCCTCACATTGGCCTATAAAAGGAGGGGCTCAGGCAGTGTTCAAGCATCGAGAGCTTGAAGTGTTTAAGCAATAGAGTTTCTTTATGTGATTTTTAGGTGTCAATCTGAATTTTATCAGATCCATGAGTAATACTAGTGAAATATCATAGTGATCCTCTTTTGTTGGAGTGAATACTTGTGAGGTTTGAAATAATTGTCTTGTACTCTTGTTTTATTCCATAATAAAAACATTCGATGGTTCTTGCCATGGACGTAGGTAATACCCGAACGACATAACTTATTTTGTATTTTGTGATTGTTCTTTTATTTTTTCACTTGAGTATGTTATTTGTTGATATAATGATGTGGTAGTAGCATAATTCGATAATGTTGTTGTTACTATAACTATTGGACTTTTGCATTTAGACTAGACTACATCACTTGCCATATCATTATATCAATAAATTAGGTCAATTTTTTAGTTCACAATAATATTACTTATTTCAATTGGATGATGAAATAAAGCAGGTTAGAGCATAATTAACAAAATAATTGGAAAACAAGGAAAAAGTTAAAATGATTAAAAACCGGCCATCCGACAAGAAACTACCACATGGAGATGTGAGCAAGGTCCATGGTGCTGGTGGGGCCACTACATGTTGCCTAGGTTATAAAACGCGGAGTTAATGTTTTCTGTTCTTTTTTGTATTACGTCAAAAGGCAAAATGGCCATGGATGTTACACACCCCCAATAATTGAGTCTTCGTTTTAATAAATGTTCAAATTCAATATGAAAATGATTCGTCAGATGATACAAGCAAAGGGGAGGTGACTGACTTTTCTCTCTCCTCTCCAAGTTATATTTCATTTGGGTATTGATAATGACAAATACTAAGGTCGGTCATGTTTTTTTCGGCGAGGTGGCTCAACCATAGCAACGAATGATGACTAATTCAAAACAAATATGTCGGACGTATATGACTAAAATTCCGACCTCAACTTGCAACAAAAATACAAGATTAAACACTAGTTGTGATGCTCTATTCTAGGTTGAACTATTTACTTAAATTGACACATTGAATTATCAATATGAGTTGATAACCTTTTTAGTCGTCCGTTATACTTATTTCATTAAGCACACGGTGCCTCCGTTGTGGAGTAAACCCTAAGCTTCTTACCCAATTGTCATTGACACATAGCGTTATGAGTTAGACTATATAATATTCTATGATTTGTGTCAAATGTCATACACCAATTGGGTAAATATCTTATTATTTCCCCATGATATTTAATATACTACTTCTAAAATTATGTTTCTACCTACGCATGAAAGAAGTAGCGATTTAACTGTAGAGTTTGTTTTAATTTTGATTGTTTTCATTTGCAAAACGTTGATTGTTCTCTATGTTGAAGAGGAACATTTTTATATTTTACTTAGATTGTCCTTTTCAGCCAATAAAGTCCAATATATGTTTGAAAATTTTCATCTATCCAACTTTGGTTCAATGTGTTTCAGTTACATTTACGCTTAAATAAGAGTAATGGTAAACTAAAAAAAAAAGGATGTAAAATATAGACCAAATAATGTGATACAATCATAATAGTATTGTTTGACGAGCCCTAATCCAAACAAGGTCTAGTCTTAACTCATGACCTCAGTTCAATTCAAAAGCCCAATAATTGAGGAAAAGTCAACGCACGTTAAAGATCAATTATCGAGATAACCGCTACTCCAAGATAATGTCTATCCCCAATTACAGTTATCCTCCCCAATAAATTAGTAGTTTGACATTTACATCACCTTAGAGCTATGTGTCTATAAATTATAAACTCTTTTATACATGGGAACACAGATCTCACACACCTCACATTAGGTGCACTCTTGCTATCTCTCTTCTCTGTCACATATACTCTCTCATTAATAGAGTTATCTAGCTATTGTTACCGCCTTCAATGATTTGATCATTCAGACTTAATCACCCAATATTTATCTATGTTATACACTCGACTAATTTAATTGTACATAATTTATTCCGTACATCGTTTGTTCCACTTTCACACATTTTAAATTTTAAATTTTTTCATCATAATAATGTCGCAGCCTTTAGTCAAAGTCTTTGGTCCGCTTTTGTTGGTCCTGAATTATATAACCGGAAGCAATTAATTCAATACATTTTTTAATTTAATCAATGCATGACAGAAAATAAATGAACTAAAATGAGTTCAACTTTAATTCTTTACTTCTATGTTAAAAGGAGATTCCGTGATAATTACTAAGAGATGACAAAATCAATTACTTTTGACCAAAAGGTTAAGGAATCCTTCAAAATTATTCGTCACTGCGTTCTTTGTTTTTTTTTTTTGAATCCCATGACTTCCCTCAATCCTTGGAAAGTCTGCAATTGTCAAACAGCCCAAACGCAAACAGAAAGTGGAATGAGTATTCAGTACGCACTGAATTTCTTATTTTACCAATTTGGTTTAAGTAATTGATATTTAATTCTAGGCATAGTAATATATGTTTTAATTGAGGTGATGCACCAAAACTATCTATCAATTTTTTGTATTTATATCTTGAATGATTTTACGGTACCAAATAAAATCGATAAAGGTTAAAGTACACTTTTTAAATGTAAAGTTATAAATACTTTAAATAATTTTATAATCAACCATAAAAATATTATGATTAATCATAAATAACACCCGTTACTTCTAACTTCTTTCTGTGGGAACATAAAAGAAATTTGCGTTATGTTTATGTGGGGACATAAAAACAATATAAAATTGTGAGTCTTTATGTGGGGTCAGTTAATTCTACAACCGTTGATGTCAGTTCTAGAACCTCAAAAGCCGACCAAAACTTGCGCATTAATATTGGGATGTCATCACTCAGCGAAATAAAATATTGGGATGTCATCGTCACAAAAAATCTCTGATTAAAAAAATCATCACAAAAATCGCTGCCTCAAACCCAAAAAAGAAAAAACAAATAGAAAAGAAAAATAAAAGATGACAAAAATAATTAGACCTTGAAAGCGATGACTGACGTGGTGTTTTTCTATCGGTGCATTAAATAGACGGCTTGGATTCACTCCCAGCTCCTCCCCGTTCTCTTTATCTTCACCTCCCACCTGCCATTGTCTCTCCCTCTCCCAAAAGCTTCTCTCTCTATAGTCTCAACACTCCCTGCCTAATACCCACACAGAAACACACACACTGTCTCTCTCGCCAGTGATGTTGGGCAAGCGTCCAAGGCCTCCGATGAAGAGGACGACGAGCATGACTGCGATCAGAGTTGATATGGGTGACGTGGATCCGCCGTCGCCGTTAGATCCTCAGAATACGATAATCAGTGATGTGAAGAAGGTGGAGGGACCAGATGAGCATATTATGGAGGGTCCAAGTGGCTACTATCAACGTTCGATGGCCATCTTGTCACCCAGATGCCACACGAGGGTTTCAGGCGATTCCTCCATGGAGACGGCTCATTTCTTGAGGACATGTGGCCTCTGCAAACGCCGTTTGGCTCTTGGTCGTGACATTTACATGTACATGTACATCTCTCTCTCTCTCTCTCTCTCTCCCTCTCTCTCTTGTTCAGGATGTTAAATTTCTTGGGTTTGATTTGTTACAATCAAGGGTCGCTTGTAGAATTATTTCTGCATGTGTGTGTGTGTGTGTGAGCCTGAGCAAAGAACAAGTTATCTCTTTGTTTGACTCATTCAAACATCATGGCACTGCAATCTATCTAAGTATCTATATGAATTTTTGTTTACATAAAACTTTATAAAACCTTGTCCCAATCAGTTTGAAAAACCTCGATTTCATTCATGCTTTGAAGACTTTTTGATATTATTTTTCAGAGACTCAATGAAGTTAATTTTTACGGGAGTTGCAATCTAAAGTACCCTACAAAAGTTGATCAAATGCCACCAGTGTCTATAACAGTGTTCCATTTTTAGTTCATTGATCTTCTTGTGTGAGGATTTTAATTATTAAAAAATATCAATAGTTTATTGCATTGATTTTTTTCTTTCATGATTTTTCTATTATTCAAAAAAGTATCAGGTGCTTTATTTTTTCTTGTATTTTTTCCCTGGGTAATGGAGTGATAAATAACAGCGGTTTATTGCAATGATATTCTTGCTTTTTGATCAATAATAGTGTTTCTATTTGAATTTTATAACATAATTTAATGGACTAATCCATCACAACTTTGAAATTGGAAGTGGGTCTACGCCAAAACTGCAATTCATTGTCAATCTAATAATTATGAGTAATTAAGTTAACAAATTAATTGAAAGAACATTACTCTGGTTGATTTTTGTATTGGTTAAAGAAAAAAAAACGGTAACACTTGTTTCCTTTGTTTTTGGGTACTACAGGGGTGATACAGCATTTTGTAGTGTAGAATGCAGGGAACAACAAATGAAGCAAGACGAGAGAAAAGAGAAGTTGAGGGTGGCAGCTTCAAAGAAATTAAGTGAAAGCCATTACAATCACTCTTCACCACCCACGGCAGCCCCTGAAGCTTCCAGCAATAGCGAGACTGTTGCAGCAGCTTAAAGACGATATATATATGGCCAATATACAACTACTATATGTGTGAATATACCAATAATGCTCCAAAAGTAATGTTTACCCTACACAACCTTTGGTATACCTTATGCATGTATAAGTATTTTTTTTTCTTTCTAAAAAAGGGTTGATGTTTGAACACGCAACCGTTTGGAGTGTGCTGTTATCACTGGATCAATTCCTTACTTTTGCATATATAACTGATGACTTAACATAGTGATTACTGAACATGGAGCTAGCAGAGAGTGAATTTCAAAGATTTAATCTCTACGGTTGCGAAATTATCAAAAAGGTTAGCTACAATGCATTGTGAACAATGATTTAAGAAAAAATAGAACAATTTGGTTGAAGTATGACATGAGATTGAACGATTGATATCATTTAAATGTAGAGTAATGCTATTTGTATCTAAAAAATTGACCTAATTTTGTTGGCATAATACTGTGTATTAACACCAAGTTTCAATGTTTGATAGAATTTACAGTGAATCTAAATGTCACAGTAAATTAGGTCAGCATGACATAATCTCACGGTAACTATTTGAGGGTGCCATAGGTAATGAGCGTTATGTGAAATGTCAAAAATTTAATGTATGATTTTTTTAAAAATCTAAATATATCGATATTTTAAGTTGAAAATAACATAAGTGTAAGCTATTTTTAATTATTAATAATTAATTACAAATTTAGATATCGTAAATTCGAATTTTAGTAATTTCTTGAGACTATACTATGAAAAATTTATCTCTTATGAATACCCTACTCCTTGCGTGGATGATCTGCCTTCAACCGAACCGAAAAAGGAATTAATCGAGTTGTGCGTAATCTGATCCGCACACCCTAGATAGTTGAAAAAAAAATACAATACAATACCATCACTGTCGATGTCACCACCACTAGTATTGTGCCACTGCTACCACCACTACCACTGTAATTTGTTACCACCACTACCACTATAATTTGTTACCACCACCA
Source organism: Ilex asprella (assembly GCA_023539305.1). Lineage (NCBI taxonomy): Eukaryota > Viridiplantae > Streptophyta > Magnoliopsida > Aquifoliales > Aquifoliaceae > Ilex > Ilex asprella. Next base: position 15,703,232 of record CM042190.1, on the reverse strand, counting down.
CTATTGTGTCGCCACCACCACCATAACTGTCGTCACCACTACCAATGTGCCACCACCACCACCACCATTGTCGCCACCACCACCATTAACGTCACTACTATCACCACCATTGTGATTGTGGTGATAAGAATAAAACAGTTGCGGAGAGATTTTTAAAGAAATGAGTAAAATTAGAATAATAATCATTTTCAGACTTCAGCTCTTTATATTTGTCAAATAATTTGATTAAATTCAATATTTAAATTTTAGTTGATACAAAATAGTCTATGAATTAAAAAATTCAGCATTCAGCACTTAAAATTCAGCATTCAATTTTCAGTGTCTAGCTTTTAGTTTTATCAAATACTACCTATGATTGTGAATCATAATTAGACTCTCATTCATATCGGCTTGTTCATTTTGTTCAAAGGAATGATGCTTTGAAGGGAAAACTTTTGAGGGTGGAAGCAAAAAATTTGTCTTACAAGGATACTTCAATCAATAATTTTATTTTTTTTCCTCCCACTTGATAAACGTAGAATAAAATATCAGACACTGGCATATTTATTTAATACAATGGGTAAAACATTGATATACATAACAAACACAATTCTACTATAACCTCCAAAGAATGAGGTAAAGGGCAACTATTTATAATTGACCCAAAGAGTTTCCATATTGAGACATAAAGTAATCCCAAGATAGTGGGAAAGGTATTTGGAAATTGTGGAGGTTCCTTTTTGCTAATGTAGTGCCAAGAGGTACTTTGTGAAGGTTCCTCTTACTTTTCTGCTTCTATGATACGAATGCTATTCAGCCAAGGTTCAGCTTATGACCCAGAGTCCTAGTTAAATGCTACTCTGAACATCCAAGAGCTAGTGATTAAGGGCCTAAGAAAAAGATGCATAGTCTAACTGTACCTTGAAATTCTAGGGCCTAGTGATGAGGTTGAGCCAATCAACCCAAAGTTTCAGTTCCTTTGGGACACATCTCCATACTGCTATAAATAAAGGCCTCCAGGTCCTAGGGAAGGCTTTCAATCCTAGCCTATTTGCTCCATACTCTTCTTTGACTTGCGAGTTGACTTAAATATAGGAGTTCCTTTGGCCACCTCTAGGCATCGGTTCACTTAAGTGTTTTCTTGTCTTGAAAGTTAATCAAGGCTTACTCATCACCTTCTCTGTCCACAAGAGGTAGTTAATCTTTGTGTGGATTTATTCTCGCACAATTGGTACCGTCTATGAAAAATGACAAAGTTTTTGTCAACTTAGAAGCCTTGAACCATGTCTAGCGAGAGAACCAACGACCTTTTAACTAGCCACTTGGAACTTACACTACCCCCAATCCTTGGAAATTGCTTAAATTATGACCTCCAATTGGCTAACAACATGCTTATTTGAGATGATCAGAAGCGTCCAGAAGAGCAACACCCTCCCCTTCACAACCTACAAGCCCTTGATGAAGGAAGTGAACCAACTACCAAGGTTGCCTATCACGAAGCAATAAGAAAAAAGACAAAGGAGCTAGAAGCCCTCAAGCAAGGGCTCTTTCTCCAAAAGGGCAATAAATTTGCTAGTCAGGTCATATGCCCGCCTCGTCAAAGTGACCATCATAACGATCACTCACATGAGGCTCAATCTACCCATCATAGGAACAAGTCTCCAGTAAGGAGCTATTCGACCCATGGTCAATATCAAGGAAGGTACTCATCGAGATGCTTTACTTCTCAATGCTTTCCTAGGGACACTTCACCTAGAAGGTATCTCCTCGTTACGTGAAGAAATGAGGCAAGCCATATAGGAATGCTGCTCTAAGGAACGTAGAGAAAGACATGAAAGTTTAACCCATCACTCTAGAAGAGATGAGTGGTCGGATGATTACAGAAAACAGAAGCGTACCAACTTTGACACATACCATGAAGGTCACGACCATCTTCATTATGGCATTGTTCAAGATGATCGTGTATATTTGGTCAAATAAAGGGCAACGTAGACCATACTTCAGATAACCACTACGCTTTTTGTTTTAGGTTGATACAAGAAGTCAAACCCCCATGTAAGTTCTCTCTTTTGTCCTACATAGGGGTCTTCACTAATAAGATAATCCTCTGGCCAAGCAGCAAGGCATTCATGTGTGTAAGATGTTATCCTTTAGCTTGGGGGAGATCAGCTCTTAGGTGACTTCATGGGATGCTCGTGAACTTAGTCTTCTCTTGGGAACAACTTATAAGAGTATTTGTCTCTAGATTAATAGTCAATAGTCAAGAGCCGATGACAATTAACATACTCTTGGCATTATACCAAAAATTTGGAGAGACTCTGTGAGTATGCCACGAGGTACTTAGAAACATATACCGACATAGAAGAGAGTGACCAAAAGATCGTCCATGTTTCTTTCCGTTTGAGCCTCCACAAGGAAAGATAATTGAGGAAGTACCTCATCATGTGACCACCCCGGAGTACATCACAATTGCAGGAGCATATTAAGAGGTATGTGCAGGTGTAGGAAAACATGGGACCAGCCGACTAGCTATGAAAGAAGAACCAGATTGAGGAAGACAACACTCTTAACCTATCAAGGAAAAATGGGTCATCTAAGTGAACGAGAGACTTCTACAAAGGAACCAACACTGTCGTGAAGGATCTTACTTATCAAGTCCTGAACTAAATCAAAGATAATGAGTATTTTAGGTGGCCACCTAAGATGATAGGAGATCCATCAAATCAGGACCCAAACCTCCATTGTTCTTATCACAAGTACAAATGCCACCAAACGGAGAATTGTTGGGCACCTAAGCACCACCTAGAAGAGTTGGTCAAGCAAGGCCACCTCTTTCTGTACATTGACAAGGAAAACACAGCCAAGGGGCAAGAAGAGCAACAAATCCTGTCAAATGACCAACCATATAACTAAGTTTTATTTTTAGCTTCGCCAGTAGTGTCTTATAATTTCAATAAGTTTTCAAAGACATTTGCTTCATGTTCTCATTGATTAGAAAAGAGAAGTTTTTCTTTTCACAACTCTAAGTGTTTCTCTATTTTTTATTATTGCAGCTTTTGTAGTTTCACCTCAACCCAACCTCCGTGGTTGCACCTTAAACTAATATCGTAGTTGCACCTTAAGCTGACCTCCATAATTGCACCTCAATCCAACCTCTGTGGTTGCACCTCAAGGAAACCTCCATGTTTGCCCTTCAGGCTATTTCCTTGAGAACATATACGATCGATTTACTTATGGAAGAGGAAATAAATCCTTAGGGCATGTCCTATTCAGATCAGTCAATTCCTTACATAACCTCCACTTTTCATTAGTTATCTTGACCAAAACAACGTTTTCCAGTTAGGTCAAGTAGCTCATTTCTTTGATAGCCTTTACTTGGAAGAGTTTAGTTACATCCAAATTGATTGTCTTTTGTCTCTCTAAGGCAAAGCTTCTTCTCTTCTACTTGATAGGTCTACGGCTCAGTTTAACGTTGAGTTTTTAGATGATGACCTTTGGGTCTATCCCCTGCATGTCTTCATGTGTCCAGGCGAAGACATCCAAGCTACATTGGAGAAAGAAAACCACAGGCTCAGAGTCTAGTTTTCATCGCTTACCTGCCTAGACTAGACAAAAACCACAAGCTTAGGGTTTTCTTTTATCTGAATAGGCTCTAAGTCTTCAAAAGGAGAAGGTCAGGAGTCTAAATCATCTTTTATGTCAAGGTCATTGACTTGGAGTGCGTTAACTTCCTTCTACATCATTGAGGTCAAATACCATTCCCTTATCATTCTCTGATCTCCTTGCACCACCCCTACACCATTTTCAATTAAGAACTTCATGAATACGTGGTAGGCTGAGGTGATGACCTTGAGTGCATTGAGAGAAGGTCATCCCAGTATAACTTTATAGTTAGAAGGAACTTCAACTTCAAGAGACTTGATTGCGGTTATAGCCTGGCAAGGTCGATTGCTAATGGTCAATAACAGTTGACCTGAGGTAGTAAACTCTTGCTTAAGAGAAACTAATGAATGGGGATCTAATTAGTTAATGTTTTTCTCGGCCTATGTTGAGATGATCAAAGGTAGTTATGGAGATAATGGTTGTTAAGCTGCTATTGTTGACAAGGACTCGATGAATATTTTTGTTGGTGATCAACTTCACAAACAAAAGGTCATCGTGTGGATTCTGGAATCGCTCGAGGTAAATATCAATTAAAGTGATTTCGGTATTGAGTCGTGGGGTTTTTTGAACAGCAAAAACATCATGCTAGTCTTTTGTTTGTGTATTTCTTACATAGGGCTTCTGAGCTGAGCTGGATTCTACTCCTTCATAAAACCTCTCGATATCACCTGATCAGTCCCCATGGATTCTTGATGTTATTGCCAAGCTGGGGTGGCTCCTAGTGGCCTTCGGCTCAGCGTTATCCATACCAAGCCACAAACCTCCTAAAGTGGCCCTTCTAGATGAGAAACTTGATCTTTTTTTTTCAACTGGATCCATTCATCGTTGTCATGGACATGGTCATAATCGAAAATGCAAAATTTGTTCATGTTCCTCTTTTGAGGATCTGACCTCATCTTTGAGGCTACTTGAGGAACTTTTTATGCTGGAATTGGTGTAGAACTTGTGCTACCAAGGTGTTTAGAGGTGTATAATGCTTAGGAGCAAACCTTCGTTGGAAATTTTACTTGGGTGGTCCAAACCAGTCTCTAACATCTCTTTTCTTTTGAGGCATAGTGGTTTTTCCTTTTATAGGGCTAGTATCTTTTCTCTTTTTTATCCCCTGTTGATCTACAATTGAAGAGTTGTGTTGTGCTCAAAGAATTCTTTTCGTTTATATATTTCTCTGTCTTGGCAAGCACACCTGTCATGTTGGTTTAAGGATGTTTGGCTATTAACAAAAATAATTCTAAGGGCCACAACCTGATGATAAAGACTGCCACAACTACCTTCTCATTGAGGCTATCTATTTGTAGAGTTTCAAGGTTGATGTACTGAACATACTACTTTAGCATCTCATTGGATTTTTTCCTGAGATTGAAGAGATATGAAGTTGACTTTAAATGGCTTCTCACACCAATGAAATGCGAGACAAACTGGATGGAAAGCTCTTTGAACAAGTTGATTATTCCTGGTTGCAACTTGTTGTACTAGGTCAATGTTGAACCTTTAAGGTTGATTATGAAGGCTCGGTATCGAACAGGATCTTGGTAACCATGCAGCTCCATTAGGCTCTTGTAAGTGTTCCGGTGGTCTAGTGGATCTTTAGTGCCCTAGAAGGCATCCATGATGGGAATTTGGAACTTGAATGGGAGAGGAAAATTCTAGATCTCTTTAGTAAAGAAGACTCGGTTTGTTGAACCAAAATTTCTATTGAAATTAAAGGTTGTTTCTTACAAAGTTTATTGCATTGCCCAACTCGTCCTAAACCTTCTTGATTTTTCCTTCTTAATAATGGTCCACAAGAGGAGGACGAAGTGGAGTTTGGGAATGATTTCTCGAGCCTTCACTGACATGCCCCTCGCCTTCATCATCCTAGATGTTTTGATTATGTTGGTTACAGTTGTTTTCATTCATTCGACTCCTATTCACATTTTAGGTAACCTTAATAAGAGGTTATTGTCGGGCTTTTAAGAGTTATATGACTTGTTGATTCTGCCAAAGCTGTGGTAGTATAGCTTGTTTAAGAGTTCCCTAGTCTCCCTATGGTGGTGATTAGCTGAAGGGACTTGTGGGGCAATGATTCTTGATAGATTATCAAGATTTTTGCTCATACTTCTGGTCTAAACCATAAATCAAGTAATGAAGATTTTGATTCAAGTGTTGAAAATTGTTTAACAAATAAATCTAATCTGATGGTGTAAAATATCGAGAAGTATGAGGATGGATGAGTTGATAGTTAGGTTTGTTGAACTAAGAATTAGAGCAAGTAGATTAGAGTTGTTCGTCATGCTAAAGAATTGGAGTGGTTCAGTATAAATGAAGCTCTTGTTCCTGGTTTTTCTTTGTTGCTTGAGGAAGAAACCGAGTATCGTAGGGTTTCTCTAAGGATAGAATATTGGCTAACCTCTTTTAGACAGTAATCATTGGTTATATAATAGATTTGCTGAGGGAAAATTTGTATAACCCACCACAAACCGGCCGATTTTTACCCATCCGTACGTACCTCATCACTCTTTAAATTTTTACTTAAAATATATTAAGACTCAACCTCTAATCCATTGGTTCGCGAGTTTCACCTCAGCCATCAGAGAATGGACAACAATCACGAATCTCTTGCCACCAACTTATTTTAATATGGCACTTGGTCCTATTCTATCTTGTGGTCTTCCGATGTGGGATGTCATGTACAAAGTGACTTGGTTTTTCACTTTTTCCTGTCTTGCTTTTTCTTTGATTTTTTTTCATACCTAGAGGTATATTTTTGTTATTATTATTACTAATTATTATTTTTATTAATTATATGACCCACGGTTGAACCAATAACTCATTGACCTGATCACTTTGCAGAGTTGATGTCCAAGTCGAGTTTAAAAACTATGGTCGAATGGTCCCCTTTTTTTGAAGAGAAATCGCTTTCACCTCTACTCCGTAAATGCTGTCATCATTAATACAGTAATATAGATTCTGCTTGGTCTAAACGTAAGGGGCCCATTTTATGAAATGTTATGTGACTGGACTGTAATTTGGAGTTATTGTCAATTCAAGAAGGAGATGAAGAAAAATGGATAGATCTCTGTAAATTGTGACTAAGAATGCGAGATATAATCACACAGATTCGTTAAAGTCATGACCATTAAGTCTAATGGTAGGGTGGTGGCTATTAAGTTAATCGTAGCTCCACTAACATACAAATTCAAACATCATTCGATTGTGTTATAATTTCTATGGGGCTGTGTAATAAGTTTAACTAGTTAAGATTGAATTAGTTTAAGTAGATCAATCCAAATCCAACAATTGAATTTTTAAGATATGTTTGGATAGGAATATGATATATCTTCACCCCATCATATGTTTGAGAATTAGGGTTGTTCAAAATTTCGCTTACCCGACTCATTCCTTATCCTTCCTACTCCACTTTACTTGAAGAGGGGAATTCCGCAAAATTTCGATCGATTAGTGAATGAAAGAAATTTTAGTATTTTACAAAATTGTTGGTAGGAATGTGGAATATCCATAAATATTTCACATTTCTACTCGACCGACACATATATTTTATTTTTTAAAAAATAATATGTTTAGTATAAAATGACATTATTTTATATGTTTTTATTATTGGATTTATTGTATTTTTTTAATGTTATTGGTTTATTATGTTGGTTTACATGTTATTATATTATATTTTAATAGCCTAATTGTAAAAGTAGTCCAAAATTTTGTAATTGAGTTGTTAAAACGACTCAAAAATTAATAACTTAAAAAGTAAAAATATGTGAGATATTCTACATTTCAACCTAACTTTTGATTCGATTTTTAGGACGGAATTTAATTTGAAACAATTTCCTCAATCAAGTAAGGTCAGCTAAGAAATTGGTCTTCGGCATTTCATCTACTCAAAAGATAGAATCCACTATTTCCTATTTGTCGGCCCGGGCCAACAAGCCTATTAACAATAAATGGATTGAAATTACCAACCCCAGGTGAGTTAGGATAAATCTATATACATGGGTAAGGGTGTCAAAATATGACACGACATGTAAACATGATATGAATACAACCAAAAAAATAGTTAGTATAAGTGTATTTTTTACACCACCCATCTTATAAAAGAATCGATTAGACAATACACGATTTCTTTATATATTGATTATATACAATTCATACATGATATAAACCTCGCATGAAACAATTTATTAGACATGAATTAAAAAATAAATTTGGTACGAGTATAATTTTTATTGACACAAACTATTCTGAATGAACACGAAGACCTCACACAAACTCATCTCAACTAACACAATTAACAGCCTATACATTAGGTTAAATATACTATTTATATTGGAAATGAAAAAATTCAATTGTTTAATCTGTCATGCTTATAAATCTACCAAAAGTAAAAAAATATATGGGCCCTAAACTATTTTTTCTAGTGAAAATTGGATGTGAGTCTCCCTAGATGTACTTGTTTGGAGATAAGTCCGACAAATACACTTATAGGGGGCTAAGTCCATGTTTAAAATTATATGTAATGACTTACGTCAACTTTTTTTTTTATCTCAAAAACACCTCTAACGGTGTTAATTTTGGATAATTATGGAAAGTTATAAGTTAAATATTTTGAAATATATATGGTAACAAATTGTTCAGTTTTTTATGGAAACATAATATATCATATTCGGCTGCTTGAATTACATCAAAATTATTGGGTTACTAACTAAAATTCAGATAAAAAAAAATCATTAACAAATTTAAATTCAAATTCAAATTTCAATTTCTGAAGCACAGAAAGTTCGTTGTCTGTTATACAGGGTTTCTATCTTAACGAAAATTTGAACGATTTTTTTTTCAAATGTAACATGAACAATAACACTAATGTTGTTGAAACACACATAGAAATATGATGTTAATAACATTATCACAGTAACAGTAATTAATGAATTGAATCCCAATAACATCATTTTAGTAACATCAACTAAACAGAATTCAGTAACTTCGTTTTTCATTATACATTTGCTTCCATTGGAAATTCATTGAGTTCCCATGCTACAAATTTTAAAATGTAAATAACAGTGTTTAAAAGTAATTTGACCATTTATTTTGGAGGAAACTTGTGATATTTTCCTCTTCGTAATCAACAGATGGTGCATTAAAAGTAAAAATCAAAAGGCTGTGATGAGTCATATCAGTAATATCAATTTCATAGTCACATCCATAGTACTTAAACCTATCAATCCATTGAAATCAAGAAATCAATTTTTCATGTTAAGTCACAATAACATGATATATTTTATGTTACTTTGATTCAATGATTTTCGAATATTTTAAACAACGCATAAAGCAAAAAAAAAATAAAAAATTGTTTACATGTAATTATGTAAAGAAATCGGCCTCCAAATTTTTCTTTTTTCTAATCCCACCCATTAATCCACTTTATTTATATGAACCAACCCCTCAATCTGTCCCGAAACTTATGACAATGACTACTTGAATTTTCACTTCACAAATTGTTTTTGGACTGAGAGAGAGGCAGGGGGAATCTACGGCATTATTAGTTCGGCAGGGAAATGGAAATGGAAAGAGATTCATTTGTAGTTTCTCGTGATTGATTGGGTATCTGTTTGTTTGTTGTGGTGGACCCCTTCATACTCATGAAATGTCCACCCATTTTTTTCCAAATTGTGACCCACCCTGCTTTGATTGATGTTGATGCTCAATTATTTGCAAATTTCTGGCGAATATTTTATTTCAGATATTATAAATTGCTCCCAATAGTCCACTTTAATCAATTATTGCAAACCAACCCACCAATCATTCCTGTCTTCTTTGGACCATAAAACGATAAAATATTCAATGTAACCGTAATATTGTGTTATTATTATAAAATGAATATAACATGATTTAATAAATATTTTATTCATGTAGAAAAATAATTAGTGCGTTTAAAAAATTAGAATTCACTTTATCCACATATAAAATGGTGACATAGCACAATAGAAATAACGTGATATTATCATTAATTAAATATTTTGTTTATAAAAACAAGAAAAAAAATGTTGAGTGTAACCGTTATACAACGTTAGCAGTGTCACATTATGTAACTCTCCACTAATAATTAAATAAATCTTCAAATTAGCCCATAAAAATTTATAACACTTAGTTATATAATATATAACCTCATGTATGACAAAAAATAAGTTACATTTTATTTGTTTTGTTGTTTTTTTTTTTTTGGATGATTATACCACATCTATATTATTGATATGATATAACTGCTACATCTAATATTTACTCAGTCAAACAGACCCAATAAAGAAAAGAAAAGAAAAAGAAAGAACTTTGGCAGTAGGAGTTTAGAACCAAAACTACGATGCCCTAACTCTTACATACGGGTTAAAAAAAATTAAGGGGTTTTTGAAAGCCGGTACACCTAATTAGACTTATTTGGCAAAAAGTACACATTAAAAAATATTTTGGAAAAATGTACACTAGTTAGATACAAAGACATAAATGCCCATTTTAGGAAAAGTAGTGCATTAAATATCTACTAGTTTTATGGGAGAACTTTAATATTTAATGCACCTTGATTCATGTGTATTTGTTAATATATATGTGTGTGTGTGCATACAAACAATTATATATATATA
>CM042190.1:15674462-15684482 GCA_023539305.1 Ilex asprella | reverse complement strand
TGTCCTTGGCATCACCCTCTACTACTTTGTGTTGGTGTAACTTTTGGCGACTAGTATTGAGTTGAGATCGGAGTTCTTCATCCTTACGAAGGGGATCTTCCTTATGCCTCGGGGTTCTGCTTATCCCCATATCTTTGGCTAAGAGGGTGGAATCTTCTCCAATCTCATCCTTCTTGAGGGTTTTGAATAGCCTGGGGCGCTCCTACTTGTAAGGGTGTGAGTTTGCCTTATACCCAGGCAGTGGAAGAGGTCTCATCTAGATAAATTTTCATGAGAACGCTCGTAGGAGAAAGTGTGTTGAATGCTCTAACTAGCTCGACCCTTATTTAGGCGACTTGTCTCATTGTAAGTTCTAGTCGAGCACTCAAACTCGTCTATCCTATTGAGTACATTTAAATTATCATGTTCTATTTGTTTTAGGCAATCGCCTAGTCGTTCCTCCACTAAATCTATCAACTCATGGGCGATGATTCCCCCTTGCCCACTAAGGCTCTGATTGATGTGTTGAGTGCTCTTGAAGTTTTGTTGAATGCCATTGAACTCGTCCAAATTTTAAAACTCCATTGGAACAAAAAATTGGGCAACCCTCGTGTTTCACACACGAGGGTTATCCTCCGTATTACTCTGAGAGCGAGTGTTCACCATGGTGTCTACTATGAGGGAAACTGATTCAATACTTCTCACAAGTGGTGACAAATTGCACGGGTGAATTCCTGCATTATTTTGAGATAGCAACTCCTGGTTAAACTTTGGGTGATTACAAAAACAAAGAATAAAGTCAGAGGGGGCCAGATGTGTATTTGGCATATGCCCTCCAATGTTTAAGTCAGTCGTCGCTCAAGGCTAAAAAGATGTAAGTACTGTGCAATTCTAGTTTAGTATGCACGCTTGATTTCTGACTTACTCAGCTATCTATACCTTCAAAGATGATGAAATGGGAATCATTTGAGTACATCAAGCCTAGGCCGATAGCCTACAGTCCGAATTGCTCCTTGAGGTTTATCACATTAATAGATGTTTCATCATCGAGTCGCATATTTAGTACACCTTGTCATGACTCATAAATGATTGACAACAGGGTGTAATCATGAATTTATTACTTGGGAGGCCGAGCATTTATTATTGCCTGCGCCTTCCCATTATGTCATCCCAAACATCATATGCTTCATGTCGAGCATTCATGGTCCTATGCCAAGCATTTATGACCTTATGCTGAGCATTTAATTTGATGTTCACATGGGTAATCTACATTAGGAAGGTCCATGCTTTTTACTCTTATTTGTGGGATCTGATGTTGGACTCAAGTTAATGTGATATGATGATGATTGCTTGCCACATCAACTCATTCTATAAGATGCATGCCTCCCAAGAGAAATTAATGCTTGGGTTTACTTGTGAACATGTGAGATCTTGGTATTCCACATCGGTTAGGGAGAGAAAAGTTGCTGAGTTTATAAGTAAGCCCCTTACCTTACATGACATAAGACCTTTTCCCAGGTGTACCGGGAGGAACAAAATCATGAGGGTCAGTGGGCCCAAAGCGGATAATATTATGCCATGTGGAGGGTGGGGTGTTACAGAACACATTCTCTTTCTCATTAGGAAATTCAATTCCTCCCCTACGACACCAAAAAAAACTAGGAGGAACTTCTAGTAGCCCGCCCGTTTCCATAGAACAATATTTTGAATCCCAAGCTATTAATCAGGCAAAATGGAGAACAAAGGTCTCCTGAATAATCATTTATTTCACTTACTGGGGAATCAAGGAATTAAATCTACCATCTTTTGGAGTTTGATCCTCCAATTGTTTTGTTCTAGATTGGCTGTCAAAGTACATTTCTTACTTTGGAAATATATCATCTCAGTCTTGGAAGAATTAGTTCAATTGGTCTTAGTGTATGGCAGCACGGGGGACACGCCTACTGATAATTGTATACCACCCGTCAACTCACGAGTGGTTATCCACCCACATTCTGTCCGAACCCCAACACAGGGAATTACATTGTCCAAACATGATTGTGTGGATTAGAAATAAGAAGCATAGTTTCACCAGATAGGATCAAGGATCAGATGAGGTGTCTTCTAATTCTTCTTCTTTGGCTAGTCGAATGGAATGTGACGCTTAAAAATAATTCTCTAAAAAAAACTCTAAAAATTTTCAGTTGCAATAAAGATGTGAACAAGGTTAAGTTCAAACACATAATAAAGAACTTGGCATTGTAAGGGCATTAGCTCATTACAACAAATATGATTTGATTTGTGAACTAGAATGGCTAGAGAAAAATAAAATAGAGTGTAATGGGTTACAGGAAACCATTGCTAAGAAAAACACATGCGACTACAAAATGCTTCTTCTTTGGAGATTATATGGCATAAAGAATTAATCAAGAATCACACAATTATTCTTTTGTATCACATCGCTAATCTTTATATAAATGACATTCAACCACGTTAATGAAAGGACACCAAAACCTTAGTACTGTACATGCATGCATTCCACTTAGAGCAAGGATTGAAGACTGTTTATGGTTTATGTTGCGTATATATGAAGGGGATGATGCAATCAATAATAGTCAAAATGTACGTATATTGCAAAAAGCAATGAGTCTTTCTTGAATAGAAAGGGTGGCAAAAAAAGTTTTTTTAAAAAAGATGATGTTGTAGTAAAAGAATGAATAGATCATAAAAAAGTCTCACAACAGTACAGTGAAACTATTCCTAGAATCTATTGCTTCACAATAGTACAATCAAACTATTCATTACAAAGTCTCGCAACAGTAAATTCAAACTATCTCATCTCCATACACTAAGTACCATATTTATCTGAAAAATAATATAACGTAAATAATATATGTGACCTATCTCAACCGTGAGATATAATTGTATGTCTCTCAATATACAAGATTGTGTGATAGATGTATGCAAAACACCAATAATTAATGATAAAAAAATGTAGCAATTTATGGGCATTTGGTCTCTAAGTGTAGATCCTATAGGCTGAATTAAATCTCTTCTTTTTCTATTTATCTATTTTCTATTTTTGATCTTCAATCTAAAATATATAGAGATAATCTGGATTTACCTCAATCTAGCACTGCAGTGATTGCACATAGTTAATGATTTCATCAAACATAACCTTTTTGTCATTTGTAAAGAAAAATCAAGCTTAACTTAAGACTTGTTACACTTTCCCTCTAGAAATTCAAGTACAATTGCCTAAAAAATCTTCAGAATCAGTATATTCTAAGCACCTTATTACAGTTTGGTACAAGATCTGGAAGAAACTTCATCCTCTCACTATTTTTTTCTCTTCAGACCTGCTCGATGAAGATTGAAATATAAACATAAATCTAATCCATCAAATGGCGATAAGACTAAAACAAAGAGAGAAATGCCATAATTATTAGCCTTTTAGCAAGACGATGGCTATCTGTGGCCTGATCCCTTTTGTAACTGAAGACGCAAAACTACAAAATGCAAATTATCCAAAATCAGTCATTATGACATGAATCTAACATAAGAAAATGTTAAGACTATAAGTTTCATATTGAGTAGAGCAAAATGAAATGTATAAATTAGGAGGATTTTCATATTGAATATCATGTTCTACAATAGAAAACTCCATTCTAAAGACATTGTTTTAACAATTATGTTTCAGTAGTTAACTAAAACCCTTGAATCACATTGATTATTTTATTTCATACTAATCCAATCCTTGAAATGAATGTGGTCACTTATTAGAGATAAGGATTTAGCACAACCAATTGACTCACATTCAGCCTGAATAGTGGTATACATCCAAGTATTGTCAAATTGTAAAGCAATACTCAGTTTAAGTCTGAGGTCGAACCCATAGGGAGCTAATCTTTGGAAATAAAAAATAGAACGATGAAGTTGTTACATATACAAAATGTAATAAAAGAGCTTGTGGTGTGAGCCTAGAACAACTTAAAAATGAGGAAATGCAATAATTAAAAGATATGAAATGCGATAATTAAAAGATACCCTTCATGTCGGGGATTCCATATACATTATATTGACTAAGTACTGGAAATGCCACATTACCGCAATTAAGCCCCATTTTACTGGAAATTCAATCGGTAGGTATAATGTATATTAAATCCTATTTAGCAAGTGATTAGTTTAGCTGGCAAGTGTATTTCTATACAACAATCAAATAATTTGAGTAAACCAGAAAACAAGTCATTCAGGAGGAATACTTGAATTACTCGATCTATATATCTGGATCATTCAACAGTTAAACAACTGTAGTAAACCAGAAAGCAATCCATTTAGAAGGAATACTACAGTTATTCAATCGGCAGGTTGATGAATCATTGATGACGAGATTCTGGTTTACGCATTGAATCAAAAGTATTGACTATGCCGAGACTTAATCTATCTATAACCAATCAATGGACTATTACGTAATGCCCAATAACGTACATCACTGTATCATACATGAAGTACATAACTAGTAAATAGCATGATATATAGCATTAGGAACTGCTCAATGTTCATAACCATGACCATATTATAAATGTAATCATCCATCAATATGTGAGGTATATATAACAATAAAGTATAGTTATAACATCGAAATTTCCATAACTTAAACAATATCTTACATATGTTCACCATTCACCAAAGGGTAAAAGTGGACTACTCACGCCCCATTGCTGTAGACGAGTAAGAGATGCGAGACAGTTCCATTACAATGCAAAAATAAAACACAGACACTCCTTCCTTGAGGAATAGTTGAAATACAATCACTCTTAATACTGATTAGGGCACTAAAGTGGGAGCAGTTCAACCCTTTAGGTAGAAAGGAATAACAAAAATGTAGAAGAAAGAAAACTTCAGCTGAAGGAGGCTAGAAAGCAAGTTGAAAGTGGTTCGGTAGGGCTTCACTTCATTGTTTTAACTTTCTCTCACTCTTTAACTGTATCTGACTCTTTCTGAATATCCCTGACTCTCCAGACTTCCCTCCACTTTCTCTGGCTTTTCCTCTGAAGGAATGTTGGAAATGAAGCTGGCAAGAGATATTTATAGGAGCTGGGAGGTTGCTTTAAGAAGGTTGGAGAAGGGAGGACCAATGTGGTACAACTACTGCAAGAATCAAGTAATAGGAGGTCAAGAAGCTTATGGCAGTATAGTTGGCTGTTCGGATGTCACCACCACCGTTCAGATGCCACTAATCGTCTGGATTTTGGTGTGGATGTTTGCTTTACGTAGGTTTGATATTACACTTGTTCCCTTATTGGTTTGAGAGTTGACAGTTGCCTCCCCTTTAGTTTGTTGCATTTACACAAAATCTTGAAAAATAAGACAATTACCACATTAACCCTAATTTATGCACTAACCCTAATTTGACTTACTTTGACCCTTTTAACTCATTTACTAACAAAATTAACATATTAATCCAATTCAATTACACACTAATTAGGGTTAATCACCAATCTTATCTCTTGTTATCTCATAGACCTAGACAAGTTCAAATTCAAATTGTATTTTAAACTTCTACTGATCACACTACAAGAGAAAGGCCTTGTTGCTTCAAAGTTATTTGCTTCAGTCTAATGCCGAAGCAAAAAATATTTTCTACCTTGTTTAGGAAAGTTGAAGCAAAAAATAAAATATTTACATCGACATCAAGCCAAAACAAAAAACTTTGAAGCAAATATTCAATTTTTTTTCTTTGGTTAAATAATGAAGCAATACTCTATTTTTTGCTTCGGTATAAACTATCGAAATAAAAAATAAGAGTATATGATTTGGCAAGAGGCCCAAAGCAAAAAATAAGAGTATTTGCTTTCGGATTGAGCTAAAGCAAAAAACTTTAATTCAAAACAACGTAGTTTCATGTTAATTTGTCACAAAACTATGTCACTTTGAACCCTAAAAATCCAACCTTTTCCCTTCTACATTTACATTTTCTTTCTTCCCCATTTCTCTCCATCGATCTATCGCCACCGTTCTCTTTGTCTCTCTCAATCAGACATACGACCTAGCATCACCTTCATCTGACGAAGTCCCCAGGTATCCTGTGAAGTCTTTTGGCCTTCTCAATGCCATAAATGGAGAAGCTTTCATTCATAAATTGATTTCGACGATCGTACCCAAAACACAATTCACAAGCACAGTAGTAAAAGAATATCCATTTTTGAAACTTCTTAATTCTCCCTCTTGGGCTGCTAAGTCCAACATTGGATTAGATAACAAATTGAATTTCAGTTTCTATTTATTTATTATAAAATTGCAAGATTGGTTTAATTCTCTTATGTTATTATATTTTACTTCATTTTGAAGATTAGGATTTTTGTAGCATTGTTGTCTTCAATTTTGCAAATTTCCTTTATTCATTGTACAAATAATTATTTAGGTTTTGGACTAATATGGTTGTTGATCATCCAATTTATTGCTTGAGTTGGATGTATATTTTATTCATGATTTCACTTATTTATTCTTCATGTTATTCATATCACTCGTACCATCTTTGGGTCTGCTATGCTAGTTGTTGTTCTTGTTGCTGCAAAAGCATATCTGTTGAATAAGAAAGCAAATTAGTTCATAAAATTATATTGTGACCATATTTTCTGTAACGCCTCAAATACCACTTTGGACGACATTATATTCTGAACACCATTTACCGCATGAGAGCATTAATGTAATCCATAAACAAATTAGACTTCATTCATTCTCCATAAAATACTTACTACATTATCCAAAAGAATATGCCATATAATGACATTTATATCAAAAGAATTACATTTGAACTTAGCAGCGGAATAAATAAAATACTACACTTTAGATGATTATACAGAATCGTTCTTAGTCTAGCACAAAAGTAAACGACATTTCTATATGTCTCACTCGAGATCCAAGTACCCCTCTAATGAAGCTTCTCCATAGCATGGCTTGTTAGCACCGAGCTCCTCCTCTGGCTCATAATTTATAAAATGTTGAATAGTAGGGGGTGAGCACGAAGCTCTGTAGAAAAATCCTCCCAGACTCAAACAAGATTTATAAATCATATAAAACAGGTCGGTCTCATTTCACAAATAACATATAGGGCTTTTGAAATAAAAGCTATGATATTTATACAGATCTCAAGTTTAAGGAACAACAGTAATTTAATGAATAAGTTAAATCAATATACAATTAACAAACTATTTTCAAACAAAATCCATTCCACCATAAACCATTTCCAAGAAGTTCTTGTGGAATTTCATACTTCTCAAAACTCTTGTATAAACCGTTTCTGGTATAAGGAATAATAACCCACTACTGGCATTCGTTAATCCCCATTGTCATGTACGTTGATTGCTTCTTAGGAATTTACCCAAAGATTATACATAGTCCACCCATTACAATCACAAGCACTTTGGAGAAGGGTGTATATCATCCCAATGACATTGACGAATCCTTCCTCAGGAAAGGTATACCACCGCTAGTTTGAACTCCAATGAATGATAGTGGTTGCATTACCAAATGACAACCCGCTAAAAGTGTTAAGCAACCATCTCACCCCCACTGAGATAGACTAACCTCTAACACTCTACGACATCTCTTGAAGGCAATTCAAGTTCGTCACAACAACCATACAAATGAGGAAACCAACATATTTTTAATGAACCAACAATTTCAAATAATTACAAAATCTCCAATTTCACATGTAAAATGTACCATAGAATAATTGAAGAAAAAGAGCAAGAGATCGTTATAAATATCATTTTGTTGTACAATATCAAGCACTAAAGTTTGAAATTAAGAACAAGGGAACA
Organism: Ilex asprella; assembly: GCA_023539305.1. Classification (NCBI taxonomy): domain Eukaryota; kingdom Viridiplantae; phylum Streptophyta; class Magnoliopsida; order Aquifoliales; family Aquifoliaceae; genus Ilex; species Ilex asprella. The sequence continues at coordinate 15,676,698 of CM042190.1, read as the reverse complement.
ATCAAGTCTTGAAACCAATACAAATGAATATCAAGATTTGGAATTAAGAACAAAGAAAAAATCAATAGAAAATCAATTCCCTTGAAAACTAGGGTCTCGAAGGCCATACAAAAGATGTAGTGGTTACCCACCCATAACATAACTTAAAACAAGTAATAGTTGGGAATTAAGAGCAAAGGAGAAATCAAGAGAAAACACAATCCCCTTGAAAACTAGGATTTCAAAGGCATACAAGAGATTTAGTGGTTACCAACCATAACATAGTTTAAGAAAAGGTAATAAATGCAAGAATGGCAAGGAATGATGATTTCATAGCAAATAGATATGATTTAGAGTCGAGGGAATACATATATAATAAACTTAACCTCAATGTAAGAGAATGGAAGAAAACCCCTGCCTTGAATCAAAGATTTCAATGTTTTAATCAAAAGTCCAAGCTCTAGAGACCTTCTTTCTCCTCTTTCTTCTTTCCTTTATCTTCTCTTAGGGTTCTAAAGTGTTTAGGGTGAGAGTAGAATGTAAGAATGAAGTAAAATGTAGTGAAAAAGGTGTTTTAAATGGCCAAATTCTAACTTTTTATGTACAAAATGAGGTTTCTTTCGGGCCTACCGGTAGGTCCTTTCGATAGGCTGTTCCTGTAAGGTTTGTCCAGTTATGCCTATATTTTATGTTTTTCATTTCCAATCCATTCCAAACCCTTCCAAAACTAACCTAAACCTATACAATATATATTTATGCATCAAACTTAGTTGGTATAATTTTTATTACAAACTATTCCATATATTCACGAGTTAAAACCAAGTTTTAACTATTATTCACAATATTAACATTTTCTACGGTTCTAACCCATGTGATTCATTTCTACACCATTACCTATATTAAATTACCAAACAATTTATCATTATATTACTTTAAACTTATGGGGGTTTACATTTTCCATCACCATTTAAGATGAATTCTTTCGTTTATATGTTGACTGTGAGCGGATGCGTTGTTATGTTATCAAAATTTAAATTCTGGGAATTCAAAGTGTTTTTTTTTTGTTTAAAATTTTGTTGTTTTGTAAAATTGTCTAAATTTTGTTTTGTTGTGAACCCTTTCATTGTTTATTTATTCATAACAAAGAAATAATATGGTTTGTTAATTTTGATGGTTTTGAGTTTGGTAATAAATGGCTAAAACAAAATCAACTATGAGAAAATCAGTTGTCATCAAGATTGGTCAGCTACTCGAGACCAATGGACACAATATAGTAGTGAAAGTTGTCACTTTGGATATGGTATTGCAAAAAGGCCGCCCAGATCCTAAACAACTTATTCTCTCTAAAGCTATGGTTGTTTCCATTGAAGTCCAATTGTTTGATGGGCTCGATTTCATTGGTTGTATACAAAGTGCTTGTTTATTTCACTTCAATGAAATAAACAAATGTTAATTACTATTTGATTTGATTATAAAATTTCCAAATTGTGGTCTTTTAATATAAGAAGGATTGTGCATGAGAAAATTTTAGTTGTAGTGGATTTGAAATACTCAACAATATTTTTTTTGTTGAACTAATTGTGCATCAGGAATGGATTTAGCTTCTAGTCCTAGCCACCAAAGCAATTTAGGTTTTAGTGGTTTAAATGTTCATTACCATTACATTTGTTGGAATACCAATTTTTTTGGACTCTAATATCTCTCTCTCTCTCTTATTACTCTCTATATATTTTTTTAATTTTAGTTACAAGGAGAATGTCAAGAGAGGTTTCTGAAGTTGGAACATGGAAAATAGCCGTCCAATATCTGCTTCAATTGAAATCCCAGGTAATTAATGTGTAGTTTGATGCCAAATAAGTTCTAGGTGTATATTAATTTACAAATAAGTTATAGGTGCATGTGTAGACCAATATTTCATTATGAATGATGGATTATGGAAACAATAGAATTGCAGTCCTTCTTTGGAATGACTTCTATCAACAAGATACGAATATGTATTTGGTGGAGTGCAAGAGAGGAGCTTGGTCTGCCACACGTTTTGGATCAATTTTAGAAACAATTTAATTTCGAGTATACTGCACAATAGAATATGTCGGTTTTTTGTTTATGACCTATCATCTTATTTGTAGTTTTTGCATGTTGTACTTGTAACGCCCCAAAAACTACTATAGATGGCATTACGTTCTAAAACCATTTACATATTGAGAGCACTAAGATAATCCATCAATAAATAAATTCCATTCATATATATATATAT
>CM042190.1:15658578-15674362 GCA_023539305.1 Ilex asprella | reverse complement strand
TTCCTAAATGGTTCGAAAAAGTGTCTGTCGTTGCATTGTCTCATACCAATGCACCGGCCCCGACTAAATCCAACCCATGTTCTCATCTAGATATATATATATATATATATATATATATATATATATTGGTTCATCCCCTTACTATATACGTTGATTGTTTCTCAGGAATCTACCCAACGATTATACCTAGTCCACCCATCACAATCACAAATCACAATCACTTCGGGAAAGGGCGTTTACCATCCCAATGACAGTGACGAATCCCTCACCAGGAAAGGTATACCAACCCTAGTTTGAACTCCAATGAACGATAGTGGTTGCATTACCAAATAAAAATTCACTACAAGTGTTAGGAAACTATCTCACCCCCACTGGAATAGACTAACCTCTAACAATGTACGACATCTTTCGATGACAATTCAAGTCCGTCACAACAACCATACAATAAGGAAACCAACATATTCTCAATTGCAAACATATTTTAAAAATCCCCAAATTCATCATGTGAAAATTCTAATAACCAATTATGAAAAATACAATAGATCACACCCACATCATTTTATTACTCCACACAAAGTTCTATGGTTCCAACATCAATAATAAAGGAAGAATTTAAGAAGAAAATTCATCACTCTCCAAAAACTAGGGTTTTGAAATACAAAAAGAGATTTCATGAGTATTTAACCCTAACTTTGTTAAAAATATATAATCTTTGCCCAAAAGACTAAGAGAGGATGATTTCATATCATATATATAACATTTAGAGCAAAACATACATATATACATAAGCCCTAACTTCAATGTAAGAGAAAGAGAAGAAATCCCCTACTTGTGTTCTTGAAGGACTAGGGCTTTGATCTTGAATCAACCCTTAAATCTCTTGGTTTCTCCTTTGATCTTGTGTTTCTCTCTTTCTCTCCTATTCTCTAAGATTTTCTAGGGTTAGAATGACTAAAATGAAGGCTAAGGAGACATCATTAAGTATTTATAGTGGAAGGAGAAACCAGCTATTCGCGGCTTAAAAATTTCATATTTTTATAGTGACTACCGATAGGTACTATTGGTAGGTCGGGTACATTGGATAATCAACTGCCTGTTGACCATCGGTAGTTCGGGTACACTGGGCACTTGACTACCTGTTGACTACTGGTAGTTCGAGTACATTTTCACTTGATTACCTATTGACTACCGGTAGTCCGGGTACATTTTGCACTCGACTACTTGTTGACTACTGTAACGCCCCAAAAACAACCCTGGACGACATTACATTTTAAAACCATTTACATAATGAGAGCACTAAGATATTTTATCAATAAATAAATTTCATTCATCGTAGCTATATAATGTCTACTACATTGTCCCAAAAGAGTAGGCATATCCAAGCCTTTACATTCCAACAAAATTAACTAATTGTAACGCAGCGGAAATTACAAAAGTAAACTAGACTTTACATTGTTCAAAAGAATATCCTAGTCTAGCACAAAAGTAAACGACATCTCTAATGTCCTACTCGGGATCCAAGTATCCCTCTAGTGAAGTCTTTCCATGGCCCGTCTCGTTAGCACCGAGCTCATCCTCTGACACAAAATCTAAAAAATGTATAATTTGTAGGGGATGAACACGAAGCTCTGTAGCCAAATCTTTCCAAACTCCAACAAGGTTTAGAAAATATAAAACAGGTCGGTCTCATTCATAGAATAACATATATACCATTGTGAAATAAAACAGGGACATTTAGACAGATCTCAAGTTTAGATAGCAACAGTAATTGAAATGGATAATAACGATCAAGTTCCATTAAACATCCATTTACAAAAGTATATACACCACTTCCCACGCTTGATATAGTAATGTCCTTCAAGGTATGAGCATCCTTACAAGGAACCTCTCACCCTCAAGGGTTGGTTCTCAAGCATCCTTACAAAGAACCTCTTGAATAGTTCACATATTATCCTCTTTTGGAATGAACATCCTTACAAGGAACCTTTTAATCATGTTGTCCACATAACCCTGCGTGAAATATAATACCCAACTATTTTTTCAAATACCCAACAATTCCACAAACCCCCAATTCTCATAAGTGATATATGAAAATAGGGCAAATTAAAGAAAATACACAGGAGATCATCATCAATATTGTTTTAGTATTCAACATGAAACACTAAGAGTTTGAAATCAAGAATACAAGAAAGATTTAGAGAAAAGTTCATCTCTCTTGAAAACTTGGATTTTTGAAGCAAGAAGAATGGGTATCAACCATAACTTTGGGTAAAACATGTTAATAATCATAATAGAACTAAAAAACAAAGAACCAATAGCAAATACATACTAATAAGAGTCAAAACATGTATATATATTAGCCCTAGTCTCAATGAAAGAGAATAGGAAGAAATCCTCCATCTTGAATCCAAAGATCAAAGCAAAGATCCAATCTTTAAGAACCCCTTTCCTCTCTTTTCTTTTCCCCTTAAACTCCTCCTAGGGTTCGAGAATATATGGGTGAGAGTGTAGTAAGGAATGTAAGAAGATGGTGGAGATGGGTGTTCTTGAAGAACTAAGGTTTTAATTTCTAAAATGGCGTAAATCTATCTTGATCTTGTGTTTTTCTCTTCTTTCCTTCCTCTCTAATGTTTTCTAGGGTTTGAAGTGGTGTAATGAAGGCTAAGGAGGTGACATAATTTTTTTATAGTGGAGGAAGAACCGGCTGTTCGCGAAAGAAAAATTTTGGATTTTTTTACATTAACCTTCCGAAAGGTTTTGCCTTTTGGAAGTACAGTTCACACTAACCTTCTGGAAGGTTTTTATCAACCTTCCGGAAGGTTTTGCCTTTTGAAAGTACTGTTCATGTTAACAATCCGAAAGATTTTTATCGACCTTCTGGAAGGTTTTGCCTTATGGAAGTACTGTTCACGTTAACCTTCCAGAAGGTTTTTATAGGCCTTCCAGAAGGTTTTGCCTTGTGAACCTTCCAGTGCATTTTGGACCCATTTAGAGGTCGAATTGAAATTTTTTCATGAAATACTCTTTTGTAGCCCTATATGTCTACTATCTACTGTCAAAATTTCAGATCAAATGGACACTAGAATAAAAATTTATGATCCAAATATTAGATAGTGTCCATAATCCTTTTTACCTAAATTCACTCTAAAGTGTGCTTTAACTTTGGAATACTTTATAACTTCTAATATTCCCCATATTACATCTCTCGGCCTTCCAGATCCAATGGAGACCTTAGTTTGACCTAAAAATATTTAGAAACTTACCTAATCATCCTTTCCAAGTTTAAACGTCTTTAAAACATAAACTTCACAATTAGATTGCCTCCCTAGTATTTATTCCTAAGGTTATAATCCATATAGTTCATTCTTACGTCATTATATGTATAAGGTTCGGTACTTCACTACCGATAGTTATTACCCAGATTTTGCCTACTTCACTCGTTTTTCATTTCCAATCCATTCTTACCTCTTCCAAAACAATCCCATGCATGTTTAACAAAGTTTTTCACATAAATCTTGATACCTACAAGTTCTATTGAAAATGTTTTCAATGCTTTACAAGTCGAAACTAAATTTTAGCTATATATTTACTATTAACAACCTTAACACCTACCAAGTATTACATCACCTATACTATCATGTAAAAATCAATTAATAAACAATTATATCACTCTATGAATATAAACATGTAGGGGTTTGTAGTACTAGGCATTATCATACAATAAATTAAATTCCCTATGGAATATAGGATTTAATTATGATTATGTGCAATTTACTAATATAAATCATGTGCATCGATTTTAACTATTAACGATATTTGAAAGTATATTTTACGAAAAAGAATTTATGTGGGCTTACTTAAATTAGTTGAAGTGTTAGTAGCTGATTTATATTAGTTAAATGTTTTTGGTTGGAATATATAATGTAGGTGTTCACTCCATCCAAGAAAAACAAGATATATATGCATGATGTGCTTTCCTTTTTTTGGCAGTAAAAAATTTTAAGTCATAATGACTACATAGGCTCTAGATAATTATTATTATCATCATGCACACCATTTTTTTCTCTTGTTAATGCTCATATTTTTGTAGTTGATTTTATTTGGTCACGCAGTACCTTCGGGCAAGGGTAATAACTTAAACTTGGAGCTAAGGGTTTCAAACGACCTGTTTTCTCTCTGTTCATTGTGAAAATGGATGGAGACCTATAATTTGGGCATAGAAACTTGTAGGAAGATATGACATCTCAATCCGATACCCAATTGGGGAGTTTGATGACAAACTAGAAATTTCATCACTAAAGAATTCTAAAGCCTTAAACTTAGAGTTTGGCGATGGGTTGAAATAATTGTTGTTTGACCATATATTGATGTATGTTGTATTTTAATTTATTTTATTTAAATTAGTAATTTTATGTACTTCATTTTATAACTTAATAATAATGCAAAATCATTTCTATTTTGCAAGTTGTAGAGAAAGGGTAAATGTTACACATGTCATCATTTATTTATGTTTTTGAAATATGTGTACTTAATTATTACTTTTGAAAATTTCAAAAATGTTGAACTATATTGATATGTAATTAGATTCAAATGTTTGTGATAATTATAATATTATTGTGTAATATTTAGAATCGTTTATGATAGATTCTATGGAAGATTTTTATGAATGTACAAGAGACGTAATTATATTTATGAATGGACAGGATTTAGTGCCTATATTTTGTAAAAAATTATATTTGCAATAGTGTGTGAGCATTTGCTTTGAAAAAAAAACATGTTATTTGAATGCCGAAGCAAAAGCAGGGTATTTGTTTTGGCACTTTGTCGAAGCAAATACCCTATTTTTTGCTTCGACTATCACATGCCAAAGCAAATACTTTTCTTTTGCTTCAACCTTTTTGCCTCGGCTATTTACCGAAGGTAATAAGTTTTTACTTCGACAATTAGCTAAAGTTAACTTTTTTGCGTCAGACACTTTTTACTACGCTCCCTTTGCCGAAGCAAAAAATCTTGGTGCCGAAGCAAAAAGATGTGCACTTTTTCTTGTAGTGTCACTTCCCAATCTTATATTGTATGAATCCCTTGGTATCTGGATCTTTATGTATATAGTACTTGAAAAAGTTGATAATATGGAGAAAGCAAAAGATTCATTTGAGTTCGTATACGGTATCAAAGCAGTGTATTTTTTTCTTGTAGGAGACTTTTCTTGGCACCATGAGAAACTCTTCCTCCTTTGTTGACCAACTCCCCACATCTACCATATCTCTGGTTCCTTGGGTCATTACTCTTTCCTCCATGTTTCGTTTGGCCATTGCTAAAAACTACCCACTCTGGGCTTCTCACATTCTGCCACACTTTCGAGGTTATAAAGTAATGGGCTATGTTGATGACACCATCCCTCGTCCTGCAGAATACATCACCATAGGCTCCGCCACTATTGTCAATCCTGACTACCTTGCCCGGTAACGCCAAGACCAACTCCTATAAGGTTGGCTCATTTGCTCCTTAACCGACTAGGACCACACCCAAATCATTAGGTTATCAACATCTCACATGGTGTGGGTTGTGCTTGAGGCATCTTATGTGGCTTCCTCCCGATCTTGCATCCTTAAACTCTATATGGAGCTGCAATCAATCACAAAGGGTCCCAACTTAATTCACAAATTCTTTAATTTAGCCAAGACAATTGATCATCAAATTGTGATACTCCATTATCCTAGCTCTAATGACGATCACATTCTCTATATTCTCGTTAGCTTACCCTCCAAACATGGTCTATTTCACACCACGATTTCAACTCAAGCAGACTCCATTTCTTCTGCCAACTTAATGAGCCATCTCTTGTCCAAATAATTGTGCATTGCTCACGATGCTAGTGCCTTTGACTTTGCTCACACAACAAACATTACACAACATAACTCTTTCCCTTCTTCCAACCATATCTACCAAAACAACTAGAATGGTTGTGGTCGTGATAATCATAACAAAGGTGGTCGACAAAACCATGACCGTTATGGCCAATTTAGTGGTTTCCTTGGCCAGTTTCTTATTCAAATAACCAAATCTATGTTTTTGCTATAGATTAGTTGCCCTCCTCTTCTTGGCTGGTATGTCAAGTATGCTATCAGATTGGTCATGTGGCACTTTAATGTCACAACCGCTTCAATGAACCTTTTCAGTGCACATCTCCTCACTCATCTCCACTTGCTTATAATGTTTTAGTACCCATTGCTCTTGCAGATCAATGGTAGCTTGACACTGGTGCCATTTATCACCTAACGTCAGACCTTTCCAATATGAACCTCTCATTCGAATATCATGGCAATGACATCGTTCGAATTGGTAATGGTATAGGTTTGAACATTAAACATCTTGGTTCTGCCTTTGTAACATATCATCATTCTTACTTCATGCTTATTGACATTTACATGTTCTAAGTTTTACACAAAATCTCATTTTGGTTAATAAATTTATCTAAGATAATGACAGTTGGTTTGAGTTTCATGGCTCTAATTTTTGGGTTAAGTGTTGAGAATTAAACTTTATTCAATATTTTGGAGTATTCCAGATTCATGTATTTGGATAGTGCATGTATTGGTAATATGCATGCATTAGTGATATGCATGTATCCTACAATCCTATAAATACCTATGCAAGCAATTGATTTTGCAAGAGAGAACTGAACCAAAGTGAATAGAAAAATACAATTTAAGTCTCTTCCTATTTTCTCTATGATTTCTCTCCGTATTTTACAAAAAATTGATATCAGAGCACTTGTTTCGTGATCCTGGATATGGCCAATTCTAGTTTTCCATTTCTTGATGAGGAAGGGAAAAGAGAATAAGTTCATCAAGAGCCCACAACACCTTCTTGATCACCTATAAATCCAAGTACACCTTCCACATCTTCTTCAAGTGCAAGTGAAAGGCAACCACGAATGACAAGTCACCAAGAACTTTATGAAGAAAGGGAAAATTTAATTAATCATCTAACTCTTTGTTGTCATCTTGTAAATTGTCAACCTATAGTGTTTGAAGAAGGGGTGAAGAATGAGAAGTGGAGAATTGCCATGGATTAAGAGATCAATTGGATGTGAAGTCAACTTTCTTGAATGACATTCTTGAAGAAGAGGTTTATATTAAACAGTCTCCAGGATATGTGATCAAAGTCCCTGAAGACAAAGTGTTAAAGGTGAAGAAAGCTTTATATGGATTGAAGCAAGTACCACAAGCATGTAACAGCTGGATTGACAAATATTTCCAAGAGAACGGATTTATCAAGTGCCCACATGAGTATGCTCTCTATGTTAAGGTGTGTGAAAATTGAGATATTTTACTTGTTTGTTTACATGTTGATGATTTAATTTTCATGGGAAATAATTATAATATGTTTGGAGAGTTGCAAATACCACAAAAGGAGGCTACAAAAATTTTTGTCAATAACAAGTTGGCCATTGCTTTGGCAAAAAATCCGGTGTTCCATGATAGAAGCAAACACATTGATAGGAGGTATCAATTTCTTTGTGATTGATACAAGGTAAAGTATGTGAAGACCCATGATCAAGTTGCAAATATTTTTACGAAGCCTCTCAAGTATGACACTTTTACCAAATTGCGGGTAAAGCTTGGAGTTACAAGGAATTAAGTTTAAGAGGGAGTGTTGAGAATTAAACTTTATTCAATGTTTTGGAGTATTCTAGATTCATGTATTTGGATAGTACATATATTGGTAATATTCATGTATTGGTGATTTGCATGTATCCTAGAATCCTATAAATACCTATGTAAGTATTTGATTCTGGCAAGAGAGAATTGAGCCAAAGTGAATAGAAAAATACAATTTAAGTCTCTTTATAATTTCTCTTAGATTTCTCTCCATATTTTACACCATTTAGGACAACACCACGGTGAAACTTCTTCCTCGCAGCCCGAGCATTGATAGACTTTACAAGATCCAATTTAACAAAGCTGCATACAAAGTTGCTATCTTTCATGAGGCGACTACTCCTTGGCATCAACGCCTTGGTCATCTTTTATTCTGCACTGTTCATGTTGTTTTAAGGCAACTCAGTGAATCCATCACTTCCAATAAACTCCCAGTAATATGTGTTGCATACCAACAGAGGAAATATCATGCTCTTCAGTTTCCCAACATCTCCACTCCTGTGAAGGCTCTTTTGGCAATTGTTTACTCTAACGTTTGAGGTCCGGCCCTGGTACGGTCTTTTCATGGACATCGCTATTATGTTTACTTTTTCAATACTTTTAGCAAGTTTACATGGATTTTTTCCATTTTTAATAAAAGTGATGAATTACTGTGTTTTATCAAATTTCGCACTTTGGTTGAATTTTTTTTCTCCTATAAGATTAAACACCTCCACAGTGATTGGGGCGATGACTATCGTATGGTTTCATCTTATCTCGCAAAACATAGAATTGGCTGTTGGATCTCTTGTCCTCACACCCACCAACAAAACAGAGTTGCCAAATGGAAAACATCATTACATTGTTGACACAAGCTTAGTGTTATTGGCTCCTCACCGCCACTCACTTTTTGGAACTTTGCTTTTGAAATGGTGGTTTACTTAAGTAATTGCCTTTCATCAAAGGCCTCGAAAAATTCAACCCCTTTTTAAATATTGTTTAAGTGGTCTTCGGATGATAACTTTCTCAAAGTCATTTCGTTTATATGCTATCCATGCCTCCTTCCGTATCGTCTTCACAAGCTAGCCTTTCGATCCACAAGATGCATATTTCTCAACTACCGTCTGCAAAACCATGGTAACAGATGCTTTGACCCACAAACTTAGAAACTTTACATAATACAAAAAAGTGGACTTTGATGAATATTCATTTCCTCATGCAAGTCCTCCACTACCACCTACTTCAATCTCAAGCATCAACCAAAATTTTCTTCCACCTCTTTGCCAATTTTGAGGATAACCCATGCAGCACCAATGAAACCCACAACTGCCACCAGTGCACTTCCCACCGACCTTTCCATTCCACAGTCCACTATCCATTGTGGCTCATGTTACCACTGTAGCACCTAATCCAGCTGTTCCACTGCTCCCTGCTACCCCTACCTGAAGTGCTTACTACAACTGGTCTACTGTGTCCTCTGTCTATATCGATTAATGATATGTCCTTTTAGAACCCCATTCATCTAATGATTACTCGTTCTCAAGATGGAACTCAGAGACCAAAAATTCTAAATGTTGACCTAAAATCTGAAGGTGTTCCTACTTGTCTGACCATTGCCATGCCAGATCCACTTTGGCGAAAAGACATGAATGAAGAACTTGATGCACTAATCAGCAATGGCTCTTGGACACTCCCATCCCCACCCCTTAATAGTAACATTGTTGGTTGTAAATGGATATTTGCAGATCAAACGCAAAGCCAACGAAACCATTGAAAGATTCAAATCTCGTCGTGTTGCCAAATGTTGTAATCAACAAGAATGCATTAATTATACTCATACATTCAGTTTCATTTTCAAGCCTTTCACAATTTATACTGTCCTCACAATTGTCACATGTTGTGGATGGCTTATTTGAAAACTGGACATTCATAATGCCTTTTTACTTGGAAAAAAGAAGTGGTGTATATGAAGCAACTTTCTAAATTTGTTGACTCTCGGAACCCTCAACATATATGTCATTTATGGAAATCATTATATGGCCTCAAACTGGCACCCTGTGCGTGGTTTACTTGATTGAGATTGTTTTCTTAATAGTCAAGGTTTCGAAACTTCTCAAACGGAAACATCTTTATTCATTCGCCACAACTCACAGTCCATTATCTATATTTATGATCTTATAATCACTGGAAGCTCCACTATCTCCATTGCTTCACTCATCCATCAACTTGACAATGAGTTTGCTATCAAAGACCTTCGCAAAACCAGCTTCTTTCTCGGCATCGAAGTGTTTCTTAGCACTTATGGATTTCTTCTAAGTCTACAACAATACATTGTGGATTTGTTAAAGAAATCAACCATGGATGGTTTCAAACCCCTCTCGAACCTGTTATCCCCAAACATCAACCTTCATCTTTTGGACACTAACTCATTTGACGATGCCATCCTCTATCACTGGATCATTGGCTCAGTTCAATATATTACCATAACAAGGCCGGACATCTCCTTTTCCGTCAACAAGGTCTGCCAATAAATGCACCATTCTACAATGTGCCTACCCATTCAACAAGTGTCCTCCTTCGTACCTTCTACGTTTTTCAATTCTGAATGAGTCGGCTACCTCAATGATCATCGCTTAGTAGGTGGTTATGTGACATTCCTATGCCCCAATCTTATCTCTTGGCCATCATGAAAATGATTTGTTTCCCGTTCTAGCACCGAGGCCAAATAGCATGCACTTGCCAATTCCACAACTAAGCTCTTTTGGCTTCTATCCATTGTTAAAGAACTTCATATTTCTCGGTCTAGCAGGCCCATTCTCTGGTATGACAATATTGGAGCCACCTATCTTATGGTAAACTTGATTTTTCACAACCGCATGAAGCATATACAAATAGCTTTTCACTTCGTTCATGAATATGTGGCAAACCATAACCTTGATGTGTGCTACATATTCACCAAAGATCAACTAAATGATATTCTAACCAAGCCCCTGCCCTTACCTCAATTTTAGCTCCATCTTGACATGCTCAACATTCTCTCTAGCACACTTGTTAGGGAAAATTAGAGTTAAAGATTAGTCAAACTAATCTTATATCTTTTTATTCCATAGACCTACACAAGTTCAATTCAAGTTGTATTTTCCAAAAAATAAAGTGTATTAAAAACATGCTAGACAAGAGCAAAGAAAAATAACCTAAGTGTTGTCCATCAGAGAAAAGAAAGGAAAGAACAAGGAGTAGAATTAAGTGTGAAATATTGAGCATAGTCACGACTTCCCTTGGAATCCTTGTCTTAAGTTATCAAAAGAACAAAATACAAGCAACATACAAGGAGAAGATTATAACAAGAAGCTGTGTGGTAAGTCTCATAACTGTAGCATTCTAAGATTCAGAGGGGAACTCTTGAACTTAGTAGACAAGAGCCTATCTTTGATCGCTTGCTTGATAAGATAAGTCAGGTACAATAATCCTTATATTGGTTGGTAAAAACTCTAAGGTTCCTTTCCATCCAAATATGATAAAAAGTAACCAAAAGACTCAGCTTCAAACCCACTGCGTTGATTGAATTCCCCTTCTAATGGAGAGCTTCACAACTAATGAAGGAGGGCCAGTTAGTAGGTGACCACTATATTCGACTGCAAGACAAGATAGAAGTTCATATAACTTGGGAATATGAACATTCAAAGGAAAGCTAAGGATGAGACTCTAGAAATTGTCTGCATAGGATGTACCTCAGACCAACTTGGTTAAAGGGAGAGTACAATCCTTGCCCTAGTAGCAAACCACAAATTAAAGCTCATTATAGGGATGAATTGCTTGTACCATAAGATTTTTGGTCCAATTTCCCTGATGTATTGCCGTGTGGAAGAGGTAGAGAATCTACCATTTGAATTGAGGGACCATAAGACCTTATCTTCGGAGAGCATATTAGGAGTGTAAGTTGATTCTAATAAGAGCGGGAGAAGAAGCATTATGCCAATTCCATTGATTCTCAAAGATAATGCATCAAACTCTAGAATTCATGTTGAGGCCAGAGGCAAGGATTGGAGTATGTCCCCATCTAGAGAACAGAGGACCATTGGGATGCCACTTATAAAGCCATAAGAAGGTGTCATTACCATTACCAACTTTGCACATCAAAAGGGGTCTTATTACCTCCCTTAGTTTCAAGATATTCTGCCAAGTCCAGGATCTAGCTGGAGTAGCCCTGATTTCCCAAAGACTTCTATCTTTTAAGTGGTAAGCATGGATCCAAAGTGACTATAAGGCCTCTTTATCAGTGAAGAGCCTCCATATGTGTTTCATGAGCAAAGCATAATTCCATTCCTTGATCCTTTTAATACCTAATCCTCATTCATATTTAGGTTTGCAGACTACAACCCATGCAACTTTAGCCCCAATATTCTTTAATTCCACACCCTTCCATAAGAAAGCCCTCATGAGTTGTTCAATTTTTTCAATCACTGAATGTGTGAGAGCAAGGTGAGAGGACCACATAGCTTGTATGCTGCTAATGATAGAGTTTACAAGATGTAGCCTACCTGTACAAGACAAATATCTACTAGTCCATGATCTAGTCATTGTTCTGATTCTCTCCACAAGTCCTTTATAGTGCTGATTTTTTAGCCTAGAAGTGATGAGAGGAATGCCCAAGTATCTAACAGGATGATCTCCTTCAGTTAATCTCATAAGTTGAATAGTTTGGGACTTAGTTTTAGGTTGGCCTGCACATGGGTAGATATTGTTTTTTCCAAGATTGATCTGCAGTCCTGAAGCAGATTGAAATGGCTACAAAGATTGATTAAGCAACATAACAGAACTTAGGTCACCATGACTGAACATCAGGAGGTCGTTGGCAAAGGAGATGTGGTTGAGCTTGACCCTTTTGCATCTCCAATGGAACTTGAAAGGTTGGAGAGAGATATTTCTTTCGACTGTGACACCCCAAAATCCGGGGGTCTATTGTTAACAGTTGATAACCCATCAACCCGCGAAAATACTCGTGAATGCCGCATAACCCAACACCACGTGATAACATCCCCTTAACCGGGATTATAACCCACAATGTAATCCGGGTTCAATTATATATCATTGGAAGGAAGGAAACTCATAGCCCAAAGCATGGAGAAATAATTTAAAATTTTTAAAATTTTGGAGAGTGTATCGGTACTATGTACCGGTACGGTTTGTGAAAAGCGTACCGGCATGGTAAACTCTTTGGATAGCTCCGTATCGGTACGTTGTACCGATACGGTTTGTCTGGATTTGCTTGTTTCTGCTGTTTTTTATTTCCAACCCAT
Source organism: Ilex asprella (assembly GCA_023539305.1). Lineage (NCBI taxonomy): Eukaryota > Viridiplantae > Streptophyta > Magnoliopsida > Aquifoliales > Aquifoliaceae > Ilex > Ilex asprella. Next base: position 15,661,419 of record CM042190.1, on the reverse strand, counting down.
TCCAAACCATATCCAAATCACCAACACATGTTTAACACCCTTTATCACATAAAACTTGATATGTACAAGTTCTATTACATTTATTTAAACATATTTACATGCCCAAAACATCATTTTTCTCAAATGATTACAAAATATAGTTTTAAAGGCCACATCTTGGCCCTCTTCATTCTTAAGACTCGAAATTGGAGCCGTCCACCGGCGTATGACCCGCACCTGAAATGTTTTCCCGTATAAGGTGAGCCATGCTCAGTAAAATAATTTTTACAGATGTTACTCCCCACCTAGATGTACATGGAATGCACATATGCAACATTCAACAACACATCACATTCCAAGCAAGAATATGCATTTAATGTTAGAAATTTTTATATCATGCCATGAAATGAGATGAGACTCACTCATGCAATTCAACCTGAGCCCTTCCCAGCTCCTCAACATATGCAAGTGCCAATGTGTATGAATTCGTCATTCATGTTACTCATCGAATGATAATTACAATCTAGGGTCTTTCTTGGTGTGGATATTCATGGACTTATACCAACGACACCCAACCGACACGGAATTCAAGGACTTCAACCAACGGTTTCGCGTACACCGACGCACTTTATGGACTCCTATACCAACAGAATGGGCATCCAATCACCGGGTCTCTTACCTGAGGGATCTTCTAGTCCCTTCTTGCTAACCCCAACCTAAATTATCATACTTCCATGCGGCTCAGCTAGGCCTTCAGCCCAACTTTCCTAAGCCTTCTGTCGATCACCAAGTGTGGTGTTGACAACCATCATGCACACACCTATGTGATGAGATGTTTCCTTGCATATGTAATGTGATGCACCATCTCAATAACAATGTCATGTCTCATATGTGATGAATACCATATGGACTAATCAACACATACCATTCAATTTCAAGGCAAATTATATCAAAGGCATATAATTTTCACAAGTTATCACATAACTTAATCATGTTATTTTCATTTAATCAAAACAAAAATTTCAACCATCCAAGGCATTTTATCAAACACCTTCACGACAAAAAATCATGCTAAACACATGTTATGGCCACAATTTCACAAAGTTAGAAGAAAATACCCAAGTAACTCCCATGCATCAAAATCAAGCTAGAAGTTGGTCTAAACCCTTTCTATGCTCACCTTCTCATTTCCATATTAATAGGAAAATGATATACGTATATAAACACATGCACCCAACCATTCCTATAGACATTTAGGCTAGAAATCAACCCAAGTAGGAGAAATCCTACCTCTTGTAGAGTGAAGGAAGTAGTAAAACTTCCAAAAATACCAACCAAAATCCAAAACCTTTGATTTCACAAAATTATCTCTTTGGATCTTTGGTGAAATCCCTCATTTTTGGTGTGGTTGCATAGCCCATGTCGATGTGATCGACTTTAAGTCTTGGCTCGACGGAATCTGACTGACGAAATTCTGAGAATTGACAAAAGAAGATTGGTTTTATCGCTTTACTCCCTCTTTCTCTCCAACATGTGAGACCAGCTGAATATCAGAGATATTTCTACTGAAATGTCGGATATTAGCCCTATTTATAATTTTAAAGATTTGGCTCACATCGAGCCACACGCCTCCCTCTTTTTGGGGTCCGTTTTCGCCCCGAAACGATTTATTTCAGCTCAATTTAAGTTCAAATTAATTTTATCTGAAATTTTATTTAATTGTAAGAAAATTTTATAATTTCTATTTTTGGGGACCTTTGTGAGGTCAATCGCCACTCAGTTACCTCGAACGACGTGCAATCTCTGACTATCTCAGAATTCGACGAAATTTGACAAGATGACTAGATTTTTCGATACGAATCTAACGGGGGAGTCCATTATGTCATACGAGGTCTATAGACCACGTATTTTAATTCTACATTATAGTGGCAGAATGACTATTTTTCCCTTTTTGAAAAAAATTCAGATTTTTTCGGGTTTTACAAGACAATAAGTGTTATCACTTCAATTGTAATAATAAACAGGTACGGGGACATCGGGTCCCCCTACCTAACTCCCCTCTTGCTTGGAAAGTAGCCAACAAGCTCATCATTAATATTGATAGAGAATTTAGGAGAGGAAATACAGGGTTGGATCCATTTTCTCATTCAACTGGGAAAGTTAAAGGCTTCTAATTTCTCCATCAGAAAGCTCCATTCCAGAGTGTCAAAAGCTTTCATAAGATCAATCTTAATGGCACATCTAGGAGAGCCTTTGTCATTATGGTAGTTTCTTAATAGTTCTTGTGCAAAAAGAATGTTATCCCCAATATTTCTTCCATGAATAAATGCAGCTTGGTTAGGATTGATGATCTCAGGAATAATTCTTTTAAGTCTAGAAGCAATGATTTTGGAGACGACCTTATAAATAGTGTTGCAGCAAGAGATTGGCCTGAACTCATTCATAGTGCCTGGATTAGGAACCTTAGGAAAAAGAACCAAGATGGTAGAATTAAACTCCTTTAGAAGCTTACTTGTTGCAAAAAATTCCTTGATGGTAGCATAAACAAGATCCCTTATATCTGGCCAGGATTTTTTAAAGAAATATGCATTGTATCCATCAGGTACTGGAGCTTTCTGATCTTTTAAAGAGAATAGAGTTTTCTTGAATTCTTCATTGGTAACCTCCTAACACATTTCAGTACCCTATTCATCAGAAAGTCTTTTTTGCATCACTTCAGAAAAAATTTATTTTCTTTCACTAGTTGAATAAGTTGAGCCCAAAGAAAAGTCTAATGTAATAAATCGTTTCGGGTGAAAACGGACCCGAAAAAGAAAGGGGCATGTGGCGCATTGTGAGCCAAGTCTTTAAAAATATAAATAG
>CM042190.1:15647417-15652490 GCA_023539305.1 Ilex asprella | reverse complement strand
ACAAAAATTTCTTTTGAGTTTATGACACTATTTACGGCAGAAAAAATAACTGCCACAAATATTAACACAAACATGTTTTTTGTGACGGCAAATATAGCCGCCACAAAGAATTGTCTCAAATATGTCTTTTGTGACGGCAAACACATCCGTCGTAAAAAATTTGTCACAAAAAACCCTTTTTCTTGTAGTGGTTCCACCCTTGCCATGCTTAACAACTTGGCTCCATGTACTAGCTTCAGCATTACCCCTTTTCTTCTTCTGGGTAGTTACCGCAACAATGTTTTTCCCAAACGAAGAATGAGAGACATTTATGGACTCTTTCAACTAAGAATTGTTAGTTAGGGTATTAACATCATAGTTAATAGTACCATCAATGCTATTCAAATCAACAACAGAGGAGTTAATGACGCCTCTATCATTTTGCATATTCACTCAATTTGAAGTTGTATTTTACTGATCACTTCCCTAGATGATATTTGTACCAATCCCTTTGTATCCAGATCTCTATATGTATTGGGCTCGTTTGATTGTCGTATTAGAAATGGATGGATTAAATAAAATAATACAGGCTAATACAATACAGATGGATAAAATACAAGATTAAATGGGGTATTAGAAAAATATGTAATTTTATCTAGTGTTTGGTACACACAATATAAGCGTTGGATAATAGTTATTTAATCCAATCCATTGTTTGGTTAGAAAATTATTTGATCGTATTAATGTTAAATTAACAAAAATAACCTCAATCAGTGTTTGTTACATTGATGACATTTTGATTTTATCAGTTGGGGGGTATAATAGTAAATATGTAAAATAATATGTTTGAGTTGGATTATAATACCACCTCTTTTGGTGGTATTAAAATACCTCTATAAGACTGGTCTAATGTATAAAAATTATACGATAAGTATACGATTAGTATACGTTTTTGAAATTAATACGGCATCAAATTTGCTTACCAAACAAAGTATTAGGCCCGATTAAATAAGAAATGGTACAATCCAATATTTAATCCCCTCATAATACGTCTACCAAACGAGTCCATTGTACTTTGCACAGTTCATAATATAGAGAAAACAAGACTCGGCCACTAAACCATATTCTACGTAAGCAAAAAACACAAACTGCAGATATCTATTATGCAGACACTATGCTAACTTCAATTTTCAACTGAAAAAACACAGAACTCCTCCGAAATCCCCTACCCTCTATCTGCCAGTACAAACTAACAACATATCTGATCTACTGTATGCTATGACGGGCATCTAGTGTTCATACGATGGACGTCTAATGTTCTAAGACCCAACTTCAAAAAACCACTTCTCTCAAAAAAACTTGCAAGGGAATGCCCAAAGATATCAAATGTAATGCAATCTAATCAACAAAAAAGTTAAAGATCTGAAAATATAAGTACACAACAGAGTGACCAGCAAAGAAAAAGATATAACATCTTAAAACCCCACAAGTGTAACTCCATCGACCCTCCACTTTTTCTTTCATCCAAATTTCCCTCTCACCAAACATAAAATTTATTCATCTCTTCCATATGTTGTCCTTCAACTTTTTCATCTTACCCAGCCAACCATAGGTTTGACAACACTTTTTGTGACTACGATATTTCTATTTTGTTTACAAACTACAACTTTAGGATCAGTCTGCGTGTAATTTCGAAAATAAGGACTGCAGTAACATTGCCAAAAATAATGCCATTTGTAATTCATCCTTCTCAGCAGTTGGGCAGGTCAGTGTCATCTCCATTAACGTAAACTTCTACTACTTAGGTTGAACAATGGACAAATGGATGCTAGCTGCTTTCCCAACTTCTTACTGCATGGAAATGATGTGGGGTCAACCAATATGCATTTTAGGAGCTTACTTTTATATTTATATATTCAAAATGGGACAAAGGTAACTTTTGGTGCCGTATTTCTTATTTCTTATCTGTCAAAGCAAGATACGTAAATACCTATAAAATTTATTTATTTTACTCTATTGTTCACACATTCAACTATTACAATAAACCAGAACTTGTCCTGCCGTTAAAACATTTCGGTATGGTATATATAAAACTAGGGTAACGTGTGCCTAAAATTGTGGTGTAATGTAAACTAAACGGTTAATTTAAAAAAAATTATTTTAATTTTTTTTTAAATATTGATGGTCATTGAATAAGTCTATTTCAGACATTCAGATAAACTTATTAAGTCTGTTCTGTTTTATATTATAGATTTGTATGACTGTGGTAGATCTCCTTCAAAATTCATGAGCCCAATGATGGAAAAATTTGCTCTGTAAGAAATAGTTCTGCCAAAAGAGCAAGGGAGCTGGAGCTCAGAAGAGTAGAGCTCTTGTCTCCAAAGCCATCTATGACTTGATAATCAGCTCGGCCCCGCATGAACTGAATCCTAGCAATGAGATAACGACGAAAGATTAGGGATGAGCAAGGCTCAAGCAGGATAGCTAACAAAGTCATTGTTGCTTCGGACAGTTGAGATCATCCACTTGAAATGATAAAGGAGATTATAGTCCACTCCAAAAAAAAAAAAAATTGCTAATTCCACATGCCTATAAATATACCTCCCGCGGGCGCCCGCGGGGGGAGGTCAACTCCCGTAGCTCCCTGACTTGTAGTTAGTCACTGTACCAACAGGGCCTATCTTTTGCTAAGATGAACTTTCTTTAGAAGCAATTCAAAGAAGGAAGCTTCGTGGAGAATATATTCTTTAGGTACAACAAACAAAAATCTAGGCCGGCCTAATTTGTACAAAAATCTTTTTTCATATTTGAGTAAGAAATTTGGCCTATTGCATGCACTTGTAGGAACAGACAAATTAAACCTCCTTCATCAGCGATTCTTGCCTGGCTTTCAATGGTAAAGAAACAAATAAAGTAAACTTACAAGAAAGACGACAATACTTCAGTGACTAATTTCATCAAAGATATCATTATTTACGACTATTGTTTAAGTTTATATATCAACAGATTTTTGGTCTAATGATACTCTTTAATTTGTAAAAATTTTAATTTGTTTAGATCAAGAGTTTAAGTACTCCTCCCCTCTCCCTAGAAAAAAGGTTCATAATCATAGTAGAAAGACTTTAGTCTAGGTATTTTATTCTAATGATCCATTTGATATTTCAAAAAAAGAAAAGGATGGAGAACTTTTTATTCCTTCCATTTTGTCATCCATTCTTCCAAATAGAACTTCAACGGAGAGTAGGAATTGACTCCGCGTTTTTAACTGTAGATGATAGGATTATATTATATTATGGCATCAATCAAATAGATTTTTAAGTTATTGTTTATATTATATATTCTTATTTATCTCAGTGTGATTGTTTCTCCACCATAATATATAGTATATAACCAATTTGTTCTAAGTAAAAAGAACTAATGTGAAGATGTGCTTTGGTCCGTAGATGTAGATTTTATGATCGAATTACGTAAATTACTTTGTGCAAATTTTTTTTTTTTTTATCAATTTCCATTTATATTTGATTCTATCATAGTATCGAAGCAGATCAATCAGACTTTGCTTGATCTCACTTTCATTTTGTATTATCATGACATTCATTTCAAGCTTTTGTTTCTTGTGTTTTTATGATGGACTATTTCGCGTACATAATAATTTCGTGTTAATGTTATCAATTGTCAAATTTATCAAAATTATTTTCAAATTTCCTTTCGTGTTCAAATTCAAGTTTTTATATTTTATTTTATCAGTATTCTTTTGCAAATGCCTTTACACATAAAAAACTCTTGACTATGCGTACTCTTTCATTTAGACAAACGGCACACACAAGAAAACAAACTTAATACAACTGACAAAAATATAATTAGTATAGCTAAAGCATATCAAGCCAAATAGATCATCTAAAAGAAAATTTGATGAATTCTATTAAGACCCAATTTAAGAAACCAATTTGAGGATTCAATACATTGTAACTATCGAATTAACAGTGGGTCACAACATTTACTGAAAGAGTAATACTATTTGGATCTAAAACACTGACCTAATTTGTTGACATAATGATGTGGCTGTAGTAGAGCCATTGGATCAACACCAAGTTCCAATGCTTGATGGCCCCCACAGCCAATCCAAAGGTCATAGTGAATTAGGTCAGCAAATTATATCAGTAAATTAGGTCTCAATAGCATTGCTCTTACTGAAATCCTCTATCAGTCTAACAATCATAATATATTAGATATCCAAATATATCTAATATATCGAATTAACATTGGGTCACAACAAACCCGTTCTTTCACGAACAAAAATAATGAGTTATGCTGTCCATATAGTGGTTAAAAGTTCTTACATTATTTAGGTTTGTAAATTATGCATATTGCTAACATTCTCATAGTAGAATGTTGACTTTAATTTCACATTTGTTGGGAGGTAAGAGCCAAAGAAAACAAAGACAATGACTTCATGTCAAAATTACGTTCAACTACCGACCACATAAACCGCGTCCTAATAAGGTCTTAATCAACGTGTTAAATAATTCAAGTAACTTGCTTCCCCCTTATTAGATAAGCATTCATCTCTAATCTCTTACCTCTCTCTCTCTCTCTCTGATTATGGAGATTTTCTTGAAGATAAATGCCAACATAGATAAAATGGTTACACTCTGTTACAAACCAAAGTATTCACAGAAGCATTCCAATCTCAAATCTTTCTCATGTCAAGCTAAAAGGTTGGCCATGCGAAGTGGAGAAATTAAAACCAACTTTTATGAAGTTCTCTCTCTTTTTGGTGCTGAAAACGTGGGCTTTGATGAAATAAAGAAAGCATACAGAAGCATGGCTCTCCAATACCATCCCGATGTTTGCCCTCACCAGACAAAGGAAGAGTCCACCAAACGATTTGTCGAGCTAAGAAAGGCCTATGAAACCCTTTCGATGTTTTTTTTTTTTTTTGCAACTCCATTTTACTCAGGTGTAGCTGAGTAAGATATGTTTCAGAGTATGCCAAATTGATAGATGATAACAATAGATCACTATGACTGATCAGTTATCTTTAGGATTACAATTGTTAAGAGTCCTATATTATCTCCAATACAATCACCATCT
>CM042190.1:15627417-15639917 GCA_023539305.1 Ilex asprella | reverse complement strand
TTGACGTTCCACCATTGGCTTTTGCATCTTCTTAGGTACGAACTTGGTGTCATGGGCTTCAAAGCAATAACCTAACATTGCGTGATCTAGCACAAAAGCTGAATATAAAGCTTTAGAAATTACCACTTCTGAAATGTTGTGGCTTTCCAACATGCTCAACAATCTTCATATACCTCTCTGCAAAACCATGGTGATTCACTTTCTATGACAATCTCGGTGCAACACATATGGCTGTCCGTCCTATATTACATTCACGCACTAAGCATTTCGAAGTTGACTATCACTTTGTGCATGATTTCATTGTTAATGGCAGTCTTCAGGTTCACTTTGTTCAGTCCTTCTCTCAAGTTGCAGATGTCTTCTCCAAAGGATTGCCTTCTCCTGCCTTCCTTCCACATGTTTCCGAGCTATTCCTAGTTCCACCCAATAGTTTACGGGGTTGTTGTAGATGATATCAACAGATCACTATGACTGATTTGTTATCTTTAGGATTACAATTGTGACGAGTCATAAATTATCTCCAATGCAATCTCTGTCTCTTGTAAATTCAAACTATTTGTACAATGTATTATAAATACCATACCTATACCCATTTACGGGTAAGGCATCCAAATCACAACTTCTCTTATTATTTCACACATTGATCAAGATGATGTAAGAAATCCTTTACAACGTCTTGTTTTTAAGCATTGTCTTTAGGAGAGAATTTTTAAGGGTCCATCTGCATCATAGTAGAGAAATTATTATCTCGAAGATAGTATCCTAGATTTATCTTGCCTAAAGATCTTGTTTTCAAATTTTAGTTTATTGTTTCTTTCAATTTCTATTTTTAACCATCATTATTTCCACAACAGTTTCGAGATAATAAATTCTTCTTTAGCAATGTATTCTACGGTGGTTAAGGCTCATACCTAAGGCTTGAAATTTCAACGGACTTAACTACAAGAGATGGTGTATCAAGATCTTTTATCAAGTGACAATTGCAAATGTTGCATACGTTCTTTTTTGTGCCATACTGCCATATCCTTAAGAAGAAACTTCCAATGAAGAAAATTACAGTGAAGGGACTTCTAACCTAGAACCTTCCAAGAAACAAAAGAAATGGATCAAGGATAACTATGTTTTCCATTTTACCATTCTCAATGCGATGGCCAATGCCTTGTTCAAAGTGTTTTACAAATATTTTGTAGGATGAGAAGTATGGTATGCGATATAATGTAGATATGTTAGTGAAGATGTCAGTAATATATTGATTTTAAAACAGGCAAAATAAGTCTTTGAAATTGGATGGATTAGTTCAACACACTCAGATTAAAAATGAAGCAAGATTGAGAGATATGGCTAAAAATCAATGAAAGATCGAAAAACTTCATAATTTTGAAGGGCCATATCAAAACTCTTCTAAATTGATCAACAAGTTTCATAATAGAAATAATTATTTTTCCAAATCAAAAAGGAGTTCTCTCACAAAAGAAAGAGAGATCTCTATCATGCATGTGGAAAATTGGGCTGGTTGGCCAAAGAATGTCATCACCAGAAAGGAGGATGCCCAAAAAAAAAATAAAAAAAATTTAGGCCAACTTGGTGTATAGAAATGAATAAATGATAACCATGCTTACCAAAATTCTAATGGTAAGTAATGATGAAGGGTGTATGTTTGACTCAGTGCAACCTATAATGTGGTCCCTCACGAGATCGTCTTCGAGGTAATAACATTGTGAATGGCAAGAAGGTTATGTCCATGGAGAACTCCTCCACATGTGGCATCATGGGAAAGGAACCGTGTAACTTTCTCTTACTGTTGGGAAAGTTCTCACTCTTGGAATGCTCGTCACATTCCTCATTTGACAAAGAGATTTATTCCGGTCAAGAAACTTTTTTTTTAAGTCATCCATTGTGAGTGGGGGGTTTGGTAGGACCCTACTTATATATAAAACTAAAAAGAAAATGGTACAAGGGAGGATGACATAGACCCAAACCTCTAGAAGTGAAAGAGAGTCAAAGCAAAAGCAAAGTGGTGACTCACCACCAAAAACATGAAAAATAAATAAATAAATAGAAAAATAAAGTGGAGGATCCCCATAGAACAAAATAACTGAAACATCAATAAAAATAAAAACTCAACGAAGCACGTGAGGAGTCTGTTGAATGTCCAATGCGAGGAAGCCAACAATCCCAGAAAGAAGGGATGACGAATCAGGGAATCGCTAATTGAACTGCTAAGAGCAAGCCCAATTAGCCATGAAGTCTGCAGCCTGGTTCACCTCCCACAGGACGTGGCAATCGTGAGCCGAGAGAGAAGCACAGAAGCCTAATCCGAGCAAGTAGGCAAGCATAAACCCAGCACCTAGTGCCCTGAGATAAAACACAAAAAATCACTGTAGCTGAATCTGACTCCAAATCTGTGGCTAACTCCAACCTAGCACAAATAGCCTGCAACTCCGCATACAAAATAGACTGATGACCCAGAAACAAGTCAAAAGCCTTGAATTCCCAACCCTGGTGGTTCCAAATAACACCCCCTATCGCAGTCATCCCCGGATTACCTTTATAACAGCCGTCAATGCCGATCTTCAGGCAACCGAATACAGGACGAATCCAAGCAACCAAGCAAAAAGGTTGAAGCCGAAGAACCAAGACCCTAAGAGAACCCACCAATTCAACCAACTCATCCCAATGCAACTGGCTCGGTGCAAACTCAAAAGCAATGCCCAACCAATTGCATATCAGTCATAACCTTCTGAATCACAATGGGCACATGAAAGGTCTGTCCATCAAACCTAAAAGTATTACGCGTCTTCCATAAGTGTCACAGAATGAAACACGATAGCAATACCCACACGTGGCCTGCAGAAGGAGCACAACGCCGCCAATGAAGCATCAAAGGAGATTGAAACGGCCAATATCTAATCTCAAACATCTGATAAAAATGACCCCACACCTGAACTGTAAGCGGACAATCCAGAAAAAGATGCATAATAGTCTCAACATCCCCACCACACACACAACGGGATACTACATGGAAACCTCGTCTCTCTAAGACATCATCTTTGGCTAGAAAACCATGAAATTACTGCCACATAAAGAAAAAGATCTGAGTTAGGATATGCCTTTGCCAGACACAAGAAAACTCAGCCCGAACTGGAGCCACACCCCGAATATTAGCCCAAGCAATCCTCAAGGAAAAATCTCCATTTAAAGACAACCTTCATGTCATATGATCAACCCCCTGATCTAGAATTAGAATCTGCACAATCTGCTCTACAATTGAAGAAGGTAAAACCCCTAACAATCGACCTCTATCCCACTGCCGACCCACCTAGTAAGCAAAAACAGGAACTCTAGAAGCTGCCCCCAAAAACACTAAAGTCAATGGGTAATCCCCTAACCAACAATCTTAACAAAAACTAATCTCACTAGAGCATACTACCCATCTGATCCTTGGCTCAGCCACAGATCGAATCCCACATAACTGCCTCCAAAAAGGTGAAGCTTGATAACGAAAATCAATTAGTCCAGAATGGGTGGGCCTACTGTACTTGGCCCTCATAAAAGTGGACCAAAGTGACTATTGAGCACGAAAACTCCACCATAGCTCCATCTCACAAGCCTTGGCTAAGTCAGAAAAAAACGCACCCCTAAGTCGTCATCCTCTACAGGGAAACATACCTCAATCCAATGACACCAGTAAATCCTCCGATGAGTAGTTATATCACCCCACAAGAAACGAGTGAACATCCTCTCTAACTGGTGAAAAACATCTACAAGAGGCCTCAGCACGTGAAACAAGTGAAAATGCATTGACACGAGCATATGACGAATCAATGTGAGCTTACCTCCAAATGAAAGCAAGTGATTTGCCCATTCGAAAACTCGCTCGCGCACCCTTCTGAATCAACTCATCAAAGTACGAGATCTAGAGATGACCCAAGTAGATAGGGCACCCCAAATAAATAAACGAAAGGTCACACCTCTAAAAACCAGTGGTCTGCCGTACAATCATCTCTTTAGAATGTGAGGCAAGCGAACTGATATAGAAACTACTCTTTGCCTGACTAACTAACTGACTTGAGGTAGCCTTGTAATGATGAAGAAAATCCATAACTCGTTGCAAGTTTGACTGACATCCATTAGCAAAAATAATAATGTTATCAGTAAAAGCCAAATGAAAAATTGAAACCCCAACTCTTGTACGATAAGCCACCCTAAAAAATGGAGCATACAAAGAGTTCAAGGCTTGAGAGAGATACTCTGCAACAATGATGAACAAACAAGGGGAGGAGGGGATCACCTTGCCACATCCCCCCCTAGACTGGAAAAAGCCCTAACTGACCCTATTTACCAACACAAAACCACGGCCCCCAGATTACTCGCTGAACCAAAGAAATCCAGCCCTCAAAGAACCCAAAAGCCCGCATCATATTGAGAATGAATGTCCAAGACATCTTGTCATATGCCTTAGCCATATCTATCTTCAACACGGCATTCCCACACTAGGAATCTCTCTCCAAATCATGAAACAACTTCTAAGCCAAAAGAACACTGTCTTGTAACACTCGGCCTGACAAAAACCCATTTTGTGTTGATGATATGATACGCTGCAACAAGGACGAAAAATAAGAAACGAGGATCTTCGTCAGCATCTTGTTGCTCACGTTACATAAACTGATTGACTGAAATATGCCCAAGTAGAAGGTGACTCCTTCTTGGGTAAAAGCACTCTCAAAGTACTCATGAAATCTCGAGGAATAGGAGAACCACGAAAGTAATCTTGAACTGTAACTAGAAAATTTTCTCCCAAAATGTCCCAGTAAAACTAATAAAAGCGACTGCAAAATCCATCCGGCCCCGACGCACTATCTGAATCAATAGTGAACACGACATGTCTCACCTCCTCCAAAGTCGGCATATCACACAACCCAACATCATCTGCATCAGTCACAATAGCTGGAATAGCAAAAAAATCTGCAACCTCAACCTAACCAGCTCCCACTGAGAACAATCCCTGTAAAAAGGAAACTTTCAAAGCACCAATAGCCCTAGGCTCAGTAATCCAATCTGTATCATCACCCCAAATCTGGTGGATTGAAAGAACATGTTGTTTCTTCCTCACTGAAACATGAAAGAAGCGGGTGTTCGAATCTCCCTCTCAAAGCCAGCGAACACGGGACTACTATCTCATAAATGACTCTTGACACTGTAAAGTCTGCTATAACTTAGCCCTAGCCTGATGAAAGGCAGCTCGACCTGAAGGAGACCCTGACTAATCATGTACCACCTCTCCCCTACTGACCTCAGCCTCGACCTCTTGAACTCGCTAAAACACATTGCGAATATTTCCTTGTTCTAGACCTTCAGGGTTTGTTTCAATCGAATAAGCTTCTATTGAAATACAGATATCCCCGATGCGAACACAAGAAGGGTTCAGCTCTGTCGCACAACCTCCAAAAAATCATTGTGCCTGGTCTAATTGTGAAGAAACTTGAACCGATTCGATCCTCTACTCTGACGCTGATCTCCAGAAATCAACAGTGGTGAATGATCTGAACAAGTCCGGTTTAGGTGAGCAACCCAAAACAGGAAAAAATAAGAACTCCACTAAGCATTCACCACTACTCTATCCAATCTCCTCCAAGTACATTCATTCGTTCATGTGAATAGAGTACCCTCAAACCAAGCATCCTCCAAACCACTGGACAACAAGGCTAGGGAAAAGACATCAATAGCAGACTAAGACTGTGTATGCCCCCTGAATCTCAGAATGGGACTTAACAACATTGAAATATCTACCAACTATCCATGGACCATCATGAATACTCCCAAACTATGTCAAGGAATCCCACAAGCCTTGTCGAATAGAAGCTACACAACTAGCATACACAAAGGAAACAAAAATTAGATTCGGTAAGGAAGAATGTTGCACCTGGCAGTGAACCACCTAACCATCATCCTGAAGAACCTCCAATCGAAAAGGGGAAGACCAAAAGATCCAAATCAACCCCGAAATAGAGCAAAAAATGTGCTCCTTGTACAAACGAATCCAAAAAATACTCCAACTGATCCCAGTCAATAAAAAGGCTTCAAAACACAAAACATCGATAAATGGTGTGAGTGGATCAGTTTCCTAAGTCTCCTAATCGAAAAGGCTTGACTGATCCCTATAATATTCCATAAGCATACTAATCATTAGAAAAGAGTGGAAAAATCACACTAAGCGTCCCTCGGCCAGACCCATCACCTCTGTCTCCTCTACCTACTTGACCTCCCCTACTAATACGTTGAGATCTATGCAGCGGGACCTGCCAACCGGATTGTAAGGCATCAGAAGGCACTAAAGCTCCTCTAAGTTAAGAATGGCCTTTCCACAGATCAAAAAATGATCCAACATCACCGCCCAAGGACTCATTAGAGGATATCTCTCCAATAGAGTAGCTTTCAACCCCCGCTGAATATAATCCAAGGTTGAGAGGGATATCAGTCGAGGTGGTACAATCCATGGGCCGACTAGAAACACCTATATCTTTACGCCTCAAAATAGTATTCTAAAAAACTGACATAATTGGGGGACTCTGAACCCCTCAAAGCTCATGAATAGTTGGACGAGTAGCCGAGGTAGTCACAGGTCCATCACAGACTAGCTCAAAAACTATGTCTACTGAAGGATCGGGGCACAAACTCTGCTTCTGCACAGCACTAGCAGAGATAATATCCGAACTAACCACAACCACTCTCTCACCCACAGTACGCGGCTCAACAACAATCTAGACAGGAGCAACTAAGGTGGACTCCCCAGCAAGAGCAACTATAGTCATAGGGGAAAGAACAACAGTAACAATATATGTCACTCCCCCAGAAGATACTCTAACCTAATCGGTACTCGTGGGAGTAACAGTAGGGGATGAGGCTCTCTAAGTAGGTGCTCCCTTCTGTGGTCTAGTCCTCTGTTTGCCATCACCTCGACCATGCTGTAGCCAGTCTCCATGGACCTCCTCCCGAGGCTAGGAGTGGGTGATGTAGGTCTCCACTGAATGGCCTAAATGCCGACAGCCAAAACAATTATACTTATACCGTTAATTTGAATGGTTTTATATAGAGTTGTATTTGATTCCAAAAAAATGATTATTTTAAAGAAAGGATCATTTGTTGAGAAAGGCTATGCCAAAAATAATATGTACTTGCTTAATTTAAATAAAGATGTTGTTATTTCTACAAGGAACTTCTCACCCTCAAGGCTTAGTTTCTTAAGCATCCTTACAAAGAACCTCTTGAGAAGATCACACATTGTCCTCTTTTAGCATGAGCATCCTTACAAAGAACCTCTCACCCTCAAGGATTGGTTTATCAAGCATCCTTACAAGGAACTTCTTGAGAAGATCACACATTGTCCTCTTTTGGCATGAGCATCCTTTCAAGGAACCTCTCACCCTCAAGGTTTGATTTCTCAAGCATCCTTACAAGGAACCTCTTGAGAAGTAATGAGCATCCTTACAAGGAACCTCTCACTCATATGTGTCTATACAACCATACAAGTAATACATTACCCACTATTTTCTCAAATACCCAACAATTCCACAAAGTCCCCAATGTACAATCAATTTTCCAAGAAAATCTCAATTCTCACAAGTGATATCCTCAAATAGGGCAAATTAAAGAAAATATACAAGAGATCATCATCAATATCATTTTGTTGTACGATATCAAACACTAGAGTTTTTGAAATCAAGCACAAAGAAGAAATTAAGGGAAACATCACTCCCTCTTGGAATCTAGGTTTTTGAAGCAAGAAAAATGGGTATCAACCCTAACTTTGGGTAAAACATGTTAATAATCACAATAGAACTAAGAAACAAAGAACCCATAGCAAATATACATTAATAAGAGTCAAAATATGTATGTATATTTGCCCTAGCCTTAATGAAAGAGAATAGGAAGAAGTCTCCTACCTTATATTCTTGAAAGCTAGGTTTTGATTTTGAATCACCCCTTTAAACTCTTATTTTTCTCTTCCTTTCTTTCTCTCTTCTATTCCTTTCTTTCTCTCTTAGGGTTTATAAGGTTAGAGGGGCAGAAATGGAGCCAAATGAAGCGTCATAATGTATTTATAGGGCGAAAATCAGGCTAAGGTCATGACTTTTAAAGTTCAAATTTCTTTCGGTCGTACCGGTATGGTACATTACCGGTATGCTGTACCGGTACGTCTAACTCTTTGGACCAAAGTGTTCCGGAATACAGTACTAGTACGGTTTTGCCCAGTTTTATCTTTTTTCTCCGTTTTTCATTTCCAATCCATCCTCCCAAATCCAACCCAAACTTACACAACATACATTTGTACCCCACACCTAGTTGATAGAAGTTCTTTTACAAATTATATCATATATTCACTAGCTAAACCAGCTTTAACTATTTTTTTATTGTATTAGTATTTCCTACGGTTATGACTCATGGGCTTCATTCCTACACCATTACATATATCACATTACTATACAATGTATGATTATATTACTTTAACATATGGGGGTTTACAATCCACCTCCTTGAAGAAAGTTTCATCCTCGAAACTTACCTCAAGTAGCAAATAAGTGTGGGTACTTCTCTCGCATTTCTAGCTCCGGTTCCCAAGTAGTTTTTTCCACTCCATGGTGTTGCCACAAAACCTTCATCAATCGAATGACTTTGTTGCGAAGAACCTTCTCTTTGGTATCAAGAATTTTCACCGGCTGTTCTTCATTTATTGCTCCATCTTGAACTTCAATATCTTCCAAATCTATAACATGCGTGGTCTCCGACTAGCACTTTCTCAACATCGAAACGTGGAATACGTCGTGTACGCCTGATAATTGAGCTGGTAACCGAAATTGATACGCCGCTTTATCCACCGCCTTGATCACTTCAAATGGCCTAGTATATCTTGGTGCTAACTTTCCCTTCTTGCCGAATTTAAATACTCTTTTCTTGGGCGACACTTTGAGGAACACGTAGTCTCCCACTTTGAATTCCAAGGGTCTTCGTCCTTGATCCGTATAGCTTTTCTGTCGACTTTGCACCGTGCGTAGCCTCTCCCGAATTAGTTAAATTTTCTCGGCAGTCTCTCCAACAATCTCCGGTCCAAACAAACTACTCTGGCCGGCTTTCAACCAACACGTCGGTGATTAACATGGTCTTCCATACAATGCCTCATACGGTGTTATCCCAATACTTGCCTGATAGCTATTGTTGTACGGGAATTCCACCAATGAAAAATGATCACTCTAACTTCCCTTGAAGTCCAACACGCAAGCTTGTAACATATCTTCCAGAATCTGTATACCCTCTCGGATTGGCCATCGATTTGGGAATGAAACGTTGTACTGAAATGTAACTCTGTCCCCATGGCTTGGTGTAGACTTTGCCAAAATCGCGCCATAAACCGAGAATCATGATCTGACACGATAGAAAGAGAAACTCTATGCAATCGCACAATCTCACGGATGTAAAGTTTGCTCAAGGTCTCTAAGTTGTCTATGGTCTTCATACTCAAGAAATGAGCAGACTTGGTGAGTCTGTCCACAATAACCCACGCGGCATTATGCCCTCGCAACATTCGTGGTAAACCCGACACGAAGTCCATAGTGATGTGATCCCACTTCCACTCTGGGATAGGCAAAGACTGTAGTAATCCTCATGACTTTTGATGTTCAATCTTCACCTGCTGGCACACCGCACATTGTGCTATGAACCTTGTCACATCCTTTTCATTCCCTTCCACCAATATTGACACTTCATGTCCCCTCTTTTAGGGACAAATCATCAGGAACTTATAACTTCTCCCTATATCTCAATTCTCCATTTCTCAAAGACCAACACTCCATAGTTTTTCCATTCTCCAATTTAGCTCGAATTGACTCTAAGTCAGGATCCAAGCGTTGTAACTCCACAATTCTACGTTAGAGGGTAGGTTGGGCTACGAGGTTGAATAGGCATGGTCGAGTTCTATCTTCTCCAACCTATAGGTCATAATCTCCAAGGGCATCCCTCGTCTTCCATTGACTTGCAAGAGCATTGAGTTCACCTCGAGACTTTCTGCTAAGTGCATCGGCGACTACATTAGCCTTCCCCGGATGGTAGTTGAGTGTGAAATCATAATCTTCTAAAAATTCCACCCACCGTCTCTACCGAAGATTCAAGTCCTTTTGTGAGAACACATACTTGAGGCTCTTATGATCAGAGAACACTTGAAAATTTTTCCCATACAAGTAACACCTCCACAACTTGAGATCAAAAATCACAGTGGCAAGCTTTAAGTCATGAGTAGGATAATTCTACTCGTGAACTTTGAGTTGCTTCAAGCCATAAGCAACTACCTTGCCTCTTTGCATTTACACGCATCCCAGGCCTAGTAGTGAAGCATCGGTGTAAACATCGTATCCTTCCCCACTACTCAGAATAATGAGGACAGGTGCCGTCATCAACATTTTCTTCAAGGTGCGAAAAACTAGTTCACACGCTTGAGTCCATAAGAATTTCTCCCCTTTCTTTGTAAGGCGAGTCATCGGCATCGCAAGCTTTAAGAACCCTTCTACAAACCTCTGGTAGTAGCCTGCTAAAACCAAGAAACTACGAACTTCAGTCACATTCTTCGAAGGTTCCCATTTCATTATGGCTTCAACCTTAGCAGAATCAACTACTACACCTTGTTCTGACAGTACATGGCCAAGGAATTTCACCTCCTTCATCCATAACTCACATTTGCTCATTTTAGCATATAACTTATGATCCCTCAAGGTCTGGAGCATGATTGATTGGAAATATCTAACCTCACTAACCCCTAATTACTATCCCTCAATTGATGCAATGTATGGACGGGGGAGAAGAATTTCTTCCCCTAGGGATAGTGTCAAAAGAAAGGGCAATGAAAAAAGGAAAATGAGAATGTGTATGCACAAAAATGCTCCCCAATCGCAAGGAGACTTTCATATGTTGTGAGTTACTTGGAAGAGTATTCCAAGGTCGTATCCACAGGGAAGGAAGCGAATCAAGATTGAAATGATTTGGTGAAAAACGAAAATACAAAATCTTTTGTCTTGAGAGTTAGTTTGTATTTGGTTTGTAAAGTGTGTGCTAATGAGAAAACAAGTGTTGGCATTTCCAAGAGGTCACTCTACTAGGTATACAAACTCAACTCAAACACATCCTCCGATCAAGCATAAATGAACGAATGATTTCCGGGAAGCCAAGGATGAGGCCGGTGAGTATCTAAGCATAAACCGTGACTAGGCCTATGATTTATCAAAGACTCACCTAATCATCCACCTTCAACTCGGTTAAATCGAGTCATTGGTCTTTGAAAGGAGGAATAGAAATGAGTTGAATTCATATGCCTAAGTAGAGGTTCCCCTTGGTCATGCCAACTAATAAATTAGCTTGTCATATTTGAAATAGAAACAACAATGAGATGAAGGTGCATTGCAATGAAATGAAGTTCTAGAATAATTAGCTACAATAACTTACAAGCTAGGAATGGAAGAGATGATAAATTAATTCTTACCTATGGAAAAAGAAGAACTAAAAGCATTAATGGTGAAATATTAAATAAACATTCAACTAGTCAAACATGAAGGTAAAACAACATCAATGGCATTCAATAAACTACTCAGATCCTTCCTCTAGATTACAAGACAAATGCAGTAGAAGAAATACTAAAATTTCACTTTCTCTCTCTGAAAGTTACTATTCATCATCCCTACGTTTTTTAGCTTCTCTCCCTAAAAACCTTACACTCTCATAAAAACATAAAATCCTCTTTCTAAGTGATACAAAGTGATACATATAATCCAGCCCATCTTCTCAGCAAAAACGTGCCCCAAGACCCTTGTCAATCTTTGATATGATTTCTATCATTGCAACATAAAATATGGTGGGCCGGACAGGGTGGTGCAGGGGAGACTTTAATACCCAGCAACACCTCTTTTCTCTCATGCCATTAATGGTTTATGCACCCCAAGGTCCAAGATAAGGTGTGAACACCATAAATAGTGTTGTGGGCTAGCAGGAGTAGGGCAGGAGGGAGTATGGTGAGATCCACAAAGCAACTGAAGAGTGTATGCAGAATTTGGAAAAAATCAGTATCGACTACCGGTAGCTCGGGTATGAATACCGGTAGCCATCAGGTAACAACCATTGTATAAACCAACGACTACCGGTATTCATGTAGTAGCAGCAGCAGCAGAGGCCATCAACTACCGGTAGTCGTGCGGTAGCAGAAACTCCAGAAGCTAGCGACTACCGGTATTCGAGCGGTAGTTGTCATTCCAGTGGCTAGCAACTACCGGTTTTCGAGCGGTAGTTGCTATTCCAGTGGCCAGCAGAATCCAGATTCCTCATTCTTCAAGAACTCCTCTTGACTACTGTCAAAGTTTGTATTGTTTATCTACATAAAACTAAATATTATCAATATACGCTTAATCAAAACAACACTCCTCATTTTAATCTCTAAAATTAAATAACTGTGATGATTGGCACAA
>CM042190.1:15607533-15627017 GCA_023539305.1 Ilex asprella | reverse complement strand
ACCTTCTCTTTGGTATCAAGAATTTTCACCGGCTGTTCTTCATTTATTGCTCCATCTTGAACTTCAATATCTTCCAAATCTATAACATGCGTGGTCTCCGACTAGCACTTTCTCAACATCGAAACGTGGAATACGTCGTGTACGCCTGATAATTGAGCTGGTAACCGAAGTTGATACGCCGCTTTATCCACCGCCTTGATCACTTCAAATGGCCCAGTATATCTTGGTGCTAACTTTTCCTTCTAGCCGAATTTAAATACTCTTTTCTTGGGCGACACTTTGAGGAACACGTAGTCTCCCACTTTGAATTCCAAGGGTCTTCGTCCTTGATCCGTATAGCTTTTCTGTCGACTTTGCACCGTGCGTAGCCTCTCCCGAATTAGTTAAATTTTCTCGGCAGTCTCTTGAACAATCTCCGGTCTAAACAAACTACTCTGGCCGGCTTTCAACCAACACGTCGGTGATTAACATGGTCTTCCATACAATGCCTCATACGGTGTTATCCCAATACTTGCCTGATAGCTATTGTTGTACGAGAATTCCACCAATGGAAAATGATCACTCTAGCTTCCCTTGAAGTCCAACACACAAGCTTGTAACATATCTTCCAGAATCTGTATACCCTCTCGGATTGGCCATCGATTTGGGAATGAAACGTTGTACTGAAATGTAACTCTGTCCCCATGGCTTGGTGTAGACTTTGCCAAAATCGCGCCATAAACCGAGAATCATGATCTGACACGATAGAAAGAGAAACTCTATGCAATCGCACAATCTCACGGATGTAAAGTTTGCTCAAGGTCTCTAAGTTGTCTATGGTCTTCATACTCAAGAAATGAGCAGACTTGGTGAGTCTGTCCACAATAACCCACGCGGCATTATGCCCTCGCAACATTCGTGGTAAACCCGACACGAAGTCCATAGTGATGTGATCCCACTTCCACTCTGGGATAGGCAAAGACTGTAGTAATCCTCATGACTTTTGATGTTCAATCTTCACCTGCTGGCACACCGCACATTGTGCTATGAACCTTGTCACATCCTTTTCATTCCCTTCCACCAATATTGACACTTCATGTCCCCTCTTTTAGGGACAAATCATCGGGAACTTATAACTTCTCCCTATATCTCAATTCTCCATTTGTCAAAGACCAACACTCCATAGTTTTTCCATTCTCCAATTTAGCTCGAATTGACTCTAAGTCAGGATCCAAGCCTTATAACTCCACAATTCTACGTTGGAGGGTAGGTTGGGCTACGAGGTTGAATAGGCATGGTCGAGTTCTATCTTCTCCAACCTATAGGTCATAATCTCCAAGGGCATCCCTCGTCTTCCATTGACTTGCAAGAGCATTGAGTTCACCTCGAGACTTTCTGCTAAGTGCATCGGCGACTACATTAGCCTTCCCCGGATGGTAGTTGAGTGTGAAATCATAATCTTCTAAAAATTTCACCCACCGTCTCTACCGAAGATTCAAGTCCTTTTGTGAGAACACATACTTGAGGCTCTTATGATCAGAGAACACTTGAAAATTTTTCCCATACAAGTAACACCTCCACAACTTGAGATCAAAAATCACAGTGGCAAGCTTTAAGTCATGAGTAGGATAATTCTACTCGTGAACTTTGAGTTGCTTCAAGCCATAAGCAACTACCTTGCCTCTTTGCATTTACACGCATCCCAGGCCTAGTAGTGAAGCATCGGTGTAAACATCGTATCATTCCCCACTACTCAGAATAATGAGGACAGGTGCCGTCATCAACATTTCCTTCAAGGTGCGAAAAACTAGTTCACACGCTTGAGTCCATAAGAATTTCTCCCCTTTCTTTGTAAGGCGAGTCATCGGCATCGCAAGCTTTAAGAACCCTTCTACAAACCTCTGGTAGTAGCCTGCTAAAACCAAGAAACTACGAACTTCAGTCACATTCTTCGAAGGTTCCCATTTCATTATGGCTTCAACCTTAGCAGAATCAACTACTACACCTTGTTCTGACAGTACATGGCCAAGGAATTTCACCTCCTTCATCCATAACTCACATTTGCTCATTTTAGCATATAACTTATGATCCCTCAAGGTCTGGAGCATGATTGATTGGAAATGCCTAACCTCACTAACCCCTAATTACTATCCCTCAATTGATGTAATGTATGGACGGGGGAGAAGAATTTCTTCCCCTAGGGATAGTGTCAAAAGAAAGGGCAATGAAGAAAGGGAAATGGGAATGTGTAAATATGGAATGTGTATGCACAAAAATGCTCCCCAATCGCAAGGAGACTTTCGTATGTTGTGAGTTACTTGGAAGAGTATTCCAAGGTCGTATCTACAGGTAAGGAAGCGAATCAAGATTGAAATGATTTGGTGAAAAACGAAAATACAAAATCTTTTGTCTTGAGAGTTAGTTTGTGTTTGGTTTGTAAAGTGTGTGCTAATGAGAAAACAAGTGTTGGCATTTCTAAGAGGTCACTCTACTAGGTATACAAACTCAACTCAAACACATCCTCCGATCAAGCATAAATGAACGAATGATTTCCGGGAAGCCGAGGATGAGGCCAGTGAGTATCTAAGCATAAACCGTGACTAGGCCTATGATTTATCAAAGACTCACCTAATCATCCACCTTCAACTCGGTTAAATCGAGCCATTGGTCTTTGAAAGGAGGAATAAAAACGAGTTGAATTCATATGCCTAAGTAGAGGTTCCCCTTGGTCATGCCAACTAATAAATTAACTAGTCATATTTGAAATGGAAACAACAATGAGATGAAGGTGCATTGCAATGAAATGAAGTTCTAGAATAATTAGCTACAATAACTTACAAGCTAGGAATGGAAGAGATGATAAACTAATTCTTACCTATGGAAAATGAAGAACTAAAAGCATTAATGGTGAAATATTAAATAAACATTCAACTAGCCAAACATGAAGGTAAAACAACATCAATGGCATTCAATAAACTACTCAGATCCTTCCTCTAGATTACAAGACAAATGCAGTAGAAGAAATACTAAAATTTCACTTTCTCTCTCTAAAAGTTACTATTCATCATCCCTACATTTTTTAGCTTCTCTCCCTAAAAACCTTACACTCTCATAAAAACATAAAAATCCTCTTTCTAAGTGATACAAAGTGATACATATAATCCAGCCCATCTTCTCAGCAAAAACGTGCCCCAAGAGCCTTGTCAATCCTTGATATGATTTCTATCATTGCAACATAAAATATGGTGGGCCGGACAGGGTGGTGCAGGGGAGACTTTAATACCCAGCAAAGCCTCTTCTCTCTCATGCCATTAATGGTTTATGCACCCCAAGGTCCAAGATAAGGTGTGAACACCATAAATAGTGTTGTGGGCTAGCAGGAGTAGGGCAGGAGTAGGGCAGGAGGGAGTATGGTGAGATCCACAAAGCAACTGAAGAGTGTATGCAGAATTTGGAAAAAATCAGTATCGACTACCGGTAGCTCGGGTATGAATACTGGTAGCCATCAGGTAACAACCATTGTATAAACCAACGACTACCGGTATTCATGTAGTAGCAGCAGCAGCAGAGGCCATCAACTACCGGTAGTCGTGCGGTAGCAGAAACTCCAGAAGCTAGCGACTACCGGTATTCGAGCGGTAGTTGTCATTCCAGTGGCTAGCGACTACCGGTATTCGAGCGGTAGTTGCTATTCCAGTGGCCAGCAGAATCCAGATTCCTCATTCTTCAAGAACTCCTCATGACTACTGTCAAAGTTTGTATTGTTTATCTACATAAAACTAAATATTATCAATATACGCTTAATCAAAACAACACTCCTCATTTTAATCTCTAAAATTAAATAACTGTGATGATTGGCACAATAAAATATACAAAGATTTGTGCAAATCAGAGCACAATCGTGAGATGGCGTTCATGTTTTTCATGTATCCGTGAATAGATTAGTATGTCATTAATAAACACGATGACAAACTGATCCAAATACGGTCGAAATACCCTGTGCATCAAATCCATGAAGGTTACGGGTGCATTAGTCAATCTAAACGGCATCACCGTATACTCGAAATGACCTTATCGGGTACGGAAAGCAGTTTTAGGCCTATCCTCTTCTCGGATCGACAATTGATGGTACCCTATGCGAAGGTCAATCTTGGTGTAATACCTAGAACCCCTCAACTGATCAAATAAGTCATCAATCCTTAGCAACGGATATATATTCTTCATTGTCACCCAATTCAAACTTTGGTAATCTATGCATAACCGAAGTGTTTCATCATTCTTCTTCACAAAGAGGACTGGGGCTCCCTAAGGTGAAGTGCTCAAACGGATAAACTCAATGGCAAACAATTGATCCAATTGCTTCCTTAGCTCTTTTAACTCCAAATATGCCATCCGATAAGGAGTAATAGATATGGGCTCGGTTCCCAGATAAAGATCAATCTTGAACTCAATTTTCCTTTGTGGAGGTAACTCAGGTAATTCGTCAGGGAAGACATCCAAAAAGTCCGACACTACCAATATCACGTCGGGTTGGTATTTGTCCCGATCATCTCCCATTAAGCTGGCTAAGAAACTTAGCTGGCTCCTCGTCTTAGCTTTCAAGAATCTACTACCCGTAGTAGAAAATGGATGGGAAGAATTTTGGTCATTGATAAAACTGAAAACTACCCCTCCTGGTAACTGAAATGTAATCCGCTTGCGTAAACAATCCATTACCGCACGAAAGTGGATAATAAGTTCATCCCGAATATAAAGTCATACCCCTTCATATCAAAGACAACTAAATCTACAATCAATTCATGATCCCCAATTCGAAGTACACACCCTGCTAGTATCCAATCGTTCTCCCATAGGCAAGTAAACATTCAATGCATGTTCTAACTTCTCGAAACTCAATCCCAAATTAATGGCATACGCAGTATGAATAAAAGAATGAGTCACACCGGGATCAAATAAAATTCAAGCCCAGGAATTGTAGAGAAGAACGATACCTTCCATTATGGCATTTGAAGTGTCCTCCTCCGGTTGAGTCAAAGCGAAAACCCTTCCTTGATTGGCGCCGCTGGGGGCTTGAGCTTTTAACGGTCTCTGCTGTGTTGGCCTTTGTAGAGGTGGCCTATTTACTGGTACTTGTCCTGCTGTCTACATAATCCTATAAGGTGGAAAGATCAAACAGTGCACTCGAATATGTCCCATTCCTCCACATGCAAAGTAGGATCATGGGTTAGTGTCAGCCCCTTCTGGTACACCTCCAGCTCCTCAGGCTATCTGAGGTCTTTGTCTCACCGCCTGATCAGGGCGACGGTAGGGTAATGCCCTCTGTGCTCCACTGGTGCTAGGGCCCATCCTAATCGGACCTCTTCTCACTAAGCTCTGTCGTCATTGGCTGTCTTCTATATCTCTCTCTACCAGTGCAGCTCTGTCAACAAGAACCCCATAATCCCAGATCTTTAGAGCCACTAACTTCTTTTGGATGACCGGCCTCAAGCCCTGCTCAAAGTACTCGGCCCTGCAGGCCTCATTAGGTAGAAATTCTGTAGTATAACGGAATAGCTCATCAAACCTCCTCTCGTACTCGCTCACGGCCATGCTGTCTTGTCGTAGTGCAAGAAAATCGGCCTTCATTCTTTCTCTGACGGATTCGGGAAAATACTTGTCTTGGAAGATTTGGTCGAACTCCTCCTAAATAAGTACATCAGTGTTCCTCCGTTTCACTGAGTCCCACCAAGGTCGGCCTCCCCCTCGAACAAGTAGATAGCTAAGCTAACCTGCAAGTCCTCGGCAACTCCCATGTCGTCACATATCTTCTTCACTCGGTGGATCCATCAATCCGCATCCAAGGGATTAGAGCTTCCTTAGAAAGTAGGTGGGTGTTGGCATAAAAATTCTCTAAGAACCACCATCCGCCAATTCTCGTTCCCATTGGCCGGTACTTGGGCTAATGGATGAGCCCCACCATTGTGGTTGTTGTTCCCATTTGGTGTTGTAGCAAAGTGGTTAACTCCCTCAAGCATTGGTATATGCCATTCATGGCATCGGGAGGTGGTGAGGAAGGAGTGGGTGCTTGGTCACCACGTCCTCGTCCTCTGTCCATCTTGCACATTAATTCACAATTTAGTTTCATTGATGCGTAAGATATCCTAAATATTAATTTAATCTAAAGCATATGGTTCCTATAAAACAAGACCAAACAAATTCTTTCGACCTAATCCTATTTCTCTAGTACAAATCCATAAACTACAGCTCTCATATAAGACCTAAAGTCTAGGCTCTGATACCAAAATTTGTAACTCCCCAAAAATCACCCTGGATAGCATTACTTTCTAAAACCATTTAAATAATGAGAACACTAAAATAATCCATCATTAAATAAGACTTCATAAGTTATCCATAAGATTTACAACATTTTTTCAAAAGAATATGCCCATCCTGGCCTTTATATTTCATAATTTACTAATGTAGCGCAGCAGAATATAACAAAAGTAAACTAGATTTACATTGTTTCAAAAGAATATCCTAGTCTAGTATAAAAGAATGTGTCGCTCTAAGTGTCCACCTCGGGATCCACATTACCGTCTAACGGAGTCTCACAGTATACAGGATCTTCGACTCCCAACTCCTCCTCAAGAGTATAATTTGAAAAATGTTTAACTGTAGAGGGTGAGTACGAAGCTCTGTAGCAAAAATCTTTCCAAACTCCAACAAGGTTTAGAAAAACATATAAAAAGGACCGGTCTAATTTCACAAATAGCATATAAAATCTTTGAGGTAAAACAGGGACATTATACAACTGATCTCAAGTATAAGTAGCAATAATAATAGAAATGAACAATACCAACCAAGTTCCAATAAACATCTATTTCCAAAATGTAAACCATTTCTCACACATGATATAATATTGTCCTTCAAGGCATGAGCATCCTTACAAGGAACCTCTCACCCTCAATGTTAGTTTCTCAAGCATCCTTACAAAGAACCTCTTGAGAAGATCACACATTGTCCTCTTTTGGCATGAGCATCCTTATAAGGAGCCTCTCACCCTCAAAGTTTGATTTCTCAAGCATCCTTACAAGGAACCTCTTGAGAAGGAATGAGCATCCTTACGAGGAACCTCTCACTCATATTTGTCTATATGATCATACAAGCAATACATTATCTACTATTTTCTCAAATACCCAACAATGTCATAAATTCCCCAATGTACAATCAATTTTCCAAGAAAATCCCCAATTCTCACAAGTGATATCCTCAAATAGGGCAAATTAAAGAAAATATACAAGAGATCATCATCAATATCATTTTTTTGTATGATATCAAACACTAGAGTTTTTGAAATCAAGCACAAAGAAGAAATCAAGGGAAATATCCCTCCCTCTTAGAATCTAGGTTTTTAAAGGAAGAAAAATGGGTATTAACCCTAACTTTGGGTAAAACATGTTAATAATCGCAATAGAACTAAGAAACAAAGAACACATAGCAAATACACATTAATCAGAGTCAAAATATGTATATATATTAGCCCTAGCCTCAATAAATGAGAGTAGGAAGAAGTCCCCTACCTTATATTCTTGAAAGCTAGGTTTTGATCTTGAGTCACCCCTTTAAACTCTTGTTTTTCTCTTCCTTTCTTCCTCTCTTCTATTCCTTTCTTTCTCTCTTAGGGTTTCTAAGGTTAGAGGGGCAAAAATGAAGCCAAAAGAGGCATCATAATGTATTTATAGGGCAAAAATCGGGCTAAGGTTGTGAATTTTAAAGTTCAAATTTCTTTTGGCCGTACCAGTACGCTGTACCGGTACGTCTAACTCTCTGGATCAAAGTGTTCCAGAACACAATACCCGTATACAGTACCGGTATCGTTTTGCCTAGTTTTACCTTTTTCCTCCGTTTTTTATTTTCAATCCATCCTAACCCCTCCAAAAGCCAACCCAAACTTACACAACATACATTTGTACCCCACACCTAGTTGATAGAAGTTCTTTCACAAATTACATCATATATTCACTAGCTAAACTAGCTTTAACTATTATTTTACTATGTTAGTATTTCCTACGATTATGACTCATGGGATTCATTCCTACACCATTACATATATCACATTACTACACAATGTATGATTATATTACTTTAACATAAGGAGGTTTACAGTAGTTTCCGTAGATCATAGAGAGAAGGTGGAGTTTTTCTCTCTTTTCCTTCTCTTCTCTCTCCCTCTTTCTATCGGCTGAGAAAGGCTGAAACAAGTGGGCAAAAATTAGATTTTTTCCATACTTATATTTTTAGAATACGTGGCCCACAATTGGCCACACGTCTCTTTTAATTTTGGGTCCGTTTTCATCCCAAAACGATTAAATTTTGCCCCGGTTCAAGTTTAAAATATCTTTATTTTAAATTTCTCTTGATTATTTCCCAAAATTCATAATTTATTAAAAAAATTCGTATTTGGGTCTCCTGGGGTCTGCCGCCTAGTAAAACGCAAAAAATCTGATTATCTCGAAATTCGATGAAAATTAACATGGTAACTAAATTTAGCGATACGAATCCAACGGCGAACTCCGTTGTATCATACGAGGTCTATAGAACTCGTATTTCAATTTTAAATTATAATGGAAAAATAACTATTTTGCCCTTTCCAGAAATATTTAAAATTTTCTGAATTTTACATTCTTCTCCCCTTAAAAGAATTTCGTCCCCGAAACTCGCACCCACATACACATATAATTGCATGCATACGTTACAGTCGTCTAGCATAGACAACAGTCATCTAACAGTAAATGACTTCCAGAAAATACCTCCATCCTAAAATAAGAAATGATAATTGGTACACATGGTGTCCTCACGCTCCCATGTTGTCTCATTCACTCCCCGGTGCTACCACAACACCTTTACTAGTCTCATGGTCTTGCCTCACAAAACCTGTTCTTGGTTATCCATGATATGCACCTGTTTCTCCTTAAAGGTACCATCCGCATCAACAATCAATTCACCCAAATCCACCACATGTGTCGGATCTGAGGTGTATTTTCAGAGCATAAAAACATGGAATACCGCGTGAATGCCCCATAGATTTGGCGATAACGCCAACCGGTAAGCAACTTTACCTACCCTTTAGAGTACCTCGAAGGGCCCGATATATCTCAGCGACATCTTTTCCCGCTTGCCGAGCCTGATCACTCATCTCTTAGGCATCACCTTCAAGAAGACATGATTTTTCACCTTAAACTCTAGAGATCGCTGCCGTCTGTCGGCGTAGCACTTCGGTCGGTTCTGAGCCGTGAGAAGACGCTTTCTTATCAATTTCACCTTCTTTGAGGTGTCTCTAACCAGTTCCAGACCTGTAGAAGACTTCTTTCCTGTCTTCGTCTAACAAACCGGAGAACGACAAGGCCTCTTATACAGTGCCTCATAGGGTACCATCTGTATGCTCGCCTGATAACTATTGTTGTAGGAGAACTCCACTAAGGATAAATGATCTTCCCAGCTACCCTTGAGATCTAAGAAGCATGCTCGTAGCATGCCCTCTAAGATCTGGATAGTCCTCTCCGATTGACCGTCCGTTTGGGGATGAAAAACAATGCTCATCATCAGTTGTGCCCCCATGGCTAGATGAAAAATCTCCCAAAAATGAGCCATAAATTGGGGATCCTGATCCAATACTATAGATACGGGTACCCCATGTAGCTGGACAATTTCTAGATCCGATACTATAGATCCGATCTGATACTATAGGTAGGGTTGAAACACCCTATACATGAGATCCATGAATGCCGCTGGAGCATTTGCCAATCCAAAAGGCATAACAGTAAACTCGAAATGCCCATACCGCCTCCTAAACGCCGTCTTAGGGATATCCTCCCTCTTAACCCTCAACTGCTGGTGACTGGTGCAGAGATTTATCTTAAAGTATACTCGTGCCCCTCTCTGCTGATCAAACATATCATCAATCCTCGACAAAGGGTACCTTTTCTTGATAATAACGCTATTCCACTACCGGTGGTCAATGCATAACCAGAGGGTCTTGTCCTTCTTCTTGGCAAACAACACCGCAGCGCCCCATGGTGAAGTGCTCGGTCTAATGAACTCACTGTCCAACAATTTCTTCAATTGGACCTTGAGTTCTTAAAACTCAGGAGGCACCATCCTATGTGGAGTCATAGAAATGGATGATGTACCGGGATGTAACTCAATGGTGAAGTCTACATCCTTATGTGGAGGTAATCCCGATAGTTCATCCGAAAAAATATTCTCATACTCACAAACCACTCGAGGTAGACTAAACTCCTATCTCGCTTCGTCCTCTAGGGTAAGGCTTGCTAGTCAACCCACCAACTGTTCGTGCCATCTCAAATCGTACACGGCTTAGGGTAAGACACCATGTTTTTTCCCTTAGAACTTGAAACAAACACCCTTAGGCGTATACGCGGTGACCCTCTTATAATCACAATCAATAACAACACGGTGTACTATCAATCAATCCAGCCCAAGGATGACCTCAAACTCTGATATGTCCATGACCTTAAGGTCCACAGTGAGTAGAATCCTTGAGATCTCTAACTTACAACCTCAACATATCTGATTAATCCTCACCCAAGCTCCTAGGGGAGAACTTATATGCAACGACTCTTCCAAGGTTTTAACCTCTAAGCCCAATTCTTTTACACATGATGCAGAAATGAATGAATGCGATGCACTAGAGTCAAATAGTACTCTTGCTCATAAACGAGAGAGTAGAAATATACCCTGAATAACCGACTAATCTGTTGGCTCTGTTTGAGATGTGATGTCGTAGACACGCCCTTGAGTCCCCGAAGTCCCAGCTTGAGTGTCTTGTCCTCGGCCTCGACCCATGCCCTAGCCCATCTGGTCTACTTGCGAAGTCCCCGCTCGAAAAGTGGTAGGCGCTTGTGTAGCACCATGAGACTGGTATTGGTTCTTTTGACCCATGGTGGGGTAAGGAGGAGTAAACTGGGTCTGTGGCTGCCCCATCGAAGACTGGCACTGGGATATCCCATAGTTTTGGATCCTTGCCTCTGAAGACAATCCCGCTTCATATGCCCCAGTTGATGGCAATGATAGCAAGTCTCCTGGCCTGCCTGAAAGGAAAGCCTCTAATTTATCCCACCTCAGGAGGACTGACTTGGCCTTGGCCTTGATAGCCGCGGCCCTACTCTTGATGCCCCTTGTGGAGCAGAAGTCCTCTACTTCTTCCCCGCACTAGAAAAAAAAGATTGGGCCTCCTTCTTCTTGTCTTTACCACCCGCTTTTCGGATGTTCCTTGCATCATCTATTTCTCTCTCAATGATCATAGTCGGCGTGACCATCGTGTCCAAGTTTTGTAGAAGAAGACCCACAATTTTGCCTTGAATGGACAACTTCAGGCCATCCTCGAACTTCCTCACCTTGGCCATATCTGTGGCCATATAGGTGTCAGCGAAACGGGCTAATTCAGTGAACTTAGCCATGTATTCCATCACCGTCATCATTCCTTGCCTCAACTCTAAGAACTCTTTGGCCTTTGCTTGTCGAGTGACCACCGAGAAGTATTTGCCCATGAAAAGCTCATGGAACTCTTCCCATGTCATTGCCTCCAAGTCCCTTCAGGCTTTGATCCAATCCCAGCACACTTGGGATTCTCCCTCTAGCTGAAAGGTAGCTAGCATGATCTTAGTGGCATTAGAGGTGATTTTCATAGCCCCTAAGATCTTTTCAACCTATCGGAACCAATGGTCAGCTACCATTGGATCTCCTCCTTACATGAAGGTTGGAGGTTCGTGTGCCTTGAACCTCTGGAGGTTACTTGGCCCTCCTTGACTCACATTTGCACTAGCATGTGGAATCATGGCAGCTGCAATACTAGCTTGTGCAATGGTAGTAGCCGCGGTACCAATAGCCTCCATAAAGGTTTGTTGGTCAAAGGTCGATGGTGGTTGGTTTTTGTTTCACCCACCGCCTCAGTGTCCTCTTCCTCAATTGGCCATCTACATATGTCAGGTAGCAATAGAGTCTCACATACTACCCCAAAACAGGGATTAACATTTAAGCATTGAGAACTTTTCCATTGTCTCGCTAGTAGAGCATATGTCACCCACTAGTAGGCATTCATACCATGAACCATCTCGTTCATCCCTCTTTCCGAACACAAGGTTATGTTTTCTAAACTTAGTGTTCTTCTTTTTCATATACATTCTACCATGCATATAAATCACATAACACATAGCACATAACATGTGACAATTTAAAACATGTAACTTGAAATGCACATGAATGCAATGGTCTAGACCCAATGCCCATCAAGCTTAGGTATACAATTTACCTAGGACTTTAGTTGTGGCCTATGATAGACGCATTTCCCACAAGGCCCATATAAGATCTATGGCTTATGCTCTGACACCAAGCTCTGACACCCCAAAATTCGGGGCTAATTAATTAACCGTTGACAACCCGTCAACCCGTGAAAATAACTGTGGATGTCGCATAACCAGACACCACGTTAAAAGCATCCCTTAATTGAGATTATAACATACAATGTAACTCAGGTTCGAAGATTCATTAAATCCAATCCAAGTCCAAAACACCATGATTCAAGCCCCATTAGGGTCCAATTTGGTCATTAAAAGGAAGAAAATTCAAAGCTCAAAATTTGGCAAGACAATTATAAAATTTCAGATTTTTGGAAGAACTACCGGTAGGTGTTTATCAGTTATCGATAGTTCGGGTCCATTGGAAAAGTACTACTTGTTGACTACCAATAGCTATTACCTTTTGGGCCATGACTACCTGTTGACTACCGGTAGCTATTACTTTCTAGACCACAACTACCTATTAACTACCGGTAGCTATTACTTTCTGGGCCACGACTACCTGTTGACTACCGGTAGTTAAGCCCAGATTTTGCCCATTTCAATATTTTTTCATTTCTAATTCATTTCAAAACTTTTCAAAACCAACTAATGCGTGTACACCCCGACATGATCTCATAAAATGTGATATTTACATTCCAAAATATAGTTCATATGAGTTTCATTACAATCCATACCAAGTTTTTCATACTTAATTTACAAAATTCAAAACAAGGCCACATGCCAGCCCTCTTCACCCTTGGTGACCCGAATGTGCTCCGTCCACCGGATTATACTCTGCACCTAAAAAGTGTTCCCTTATAGGGTGATCCAATGCCCAGTAGAGTAGATCCTACAGAGGCTACTCCCCTAGATGTTCATGCTCATGCAATACTCACACGCAACATATAACCCATCATTCTATACAAGATATACATTCAATATTGGAATGCAACTATGTCATGCCATGAAATGAGATGATACTCACTCATGTACTTTGCAATGCACTTGTGAAATGAATCGTCACTTGACGAAAAACCCATCCAATGATCGTTTGAAAATAAAAGTTATTTCATTATAAAATCAAATCATTGATAGTTAGTACTCATTGAATGAGTACTTTATAAATTAAAATCTTGTGTCTTTGTTAGGCAACAAATTTTGGCATCCTAGCCTCCGATTTTGTACACCATGACACTTTTATGGAATTTCACTGTCGGGAAGTGCCTAAACCATGTGAGTGGCTTACCATAATTGTAGCACTTACCATTGAATTTCTTCAATCCTTGATTTCGACCTCCGCCATTGTGCTTCCTTTTTTTGTTAGCCCTGATTCCACTTTCAATTATGTTGGACTTAGACTCCATGGAATTAAAAAAGTCCATTTTTCTTCTTGGATTTACAATTATCTTCATCGATCCTCAAGCAAACAATCAATTCTTCGATTTTCATCTCTTTGCACTTATGGTTGAAATAGTTCTTGAAATCCTTCCATAGGGGTGGTAATTTCTCCACAATTACAACCACTTGGAATGACTCACTAAGAGACATTCCCTCGGCATGGATGCTATGAAGGATTACTTGAATTTCTTGAACTTGGGAGATAACAGTCTTAGAATTCACCATTTTGAAATCCAAGAATTTACTGACAATGAACTTCTATATGCCGACATCTTCGATTTTGTACTTTTTGTCCAAGGACTCTCAAAGTTCTTTTGCGGTTTTTACTGCACTATACACATTGTTTAATGCATTGTCTAACCCATTGAGGATATAACTTCTACACAAGAAATCTGAGTACTTCCAAGCAGCCACCTTTTTGGCATTTGTTTCATTCTTATCAAGTGAGGGAACATCTTCCTTAAGAAAATTTACAAAATTAAGGGTGGTGAGATAGAAAAGCATCTTTGATTACCAACGTTTAAAGTCCGAGCCATTGAACTTCTCGGGCTTCTCCCCATTGACACAGTTACGGTTGTAGGAACAACTATTGTACGAATAACAGTAGGAGGAACATAGTCATTTGAAGTTGTCATTTATGTTATACAAACAGAAGCAATAATTTAATACTAAGTATGACAGAATACAAAATTCTAATTTGTGATAGGTATAGTAATTAATGAAAATAAAACAATAACAAAATATAAAATTCTGTTTTAGACTTATAACAATACTTAATCTAATTATAAAATTCGAAAATTTGTCTTAAGATTGTTATAGACAATGTGTATATACTTTGATTATATTAAACTATATAAATCTTAAATTATGCTCTAATTTAGACAGACTGTATAGAAATCAAAACAATGCACTTACAAGGACGCAGATCAGCAAGAATAATAAATAAGAAAAAACCAAAACTTCAATTTGAGCATTGTGAAACACAATCTCCTTAAGACAGATTTATTCCCTCTCAGTGCTTAAAGTAAATAAACAATTGTCTCTCAAGATAGAACGGATTTTCCTTCTTGAAGAAGCAACACTTCAATCTTCAAGATTTCAGTGAACACAACTTGTGTTTATATTTGAACCAAACCAAAATAAGAATGAAACAATATGCAGAGAGAAAAAAGAATTATGAAATTAGAATCTAGAATGGGATGATCTGAAATGGCAAAGTGGTAGTCTATTTATAGACACTTTATGACTATTCAGATTGCCTGAATTGCATAGGTTGACACTGTTGAGGTTAAAGAGACACACTCTTTAATCTAAATAGGCAAGAGGTACCTCTTGGGATGAACAGGCTCTCTGGAATGAATCCAGACCCTTTTGACGCCAAGTTCAAAAAATAACTAGAAGAAATCTGATTTAGATTTTAAATTTCAGTTGGGTTTTAAATTCAGATCTGTGGTTGGATCTGATTGGTTTGACCCATAACCTGGACTGCTCCAAATAAATTTTGTCCAAAAAGATTATAACTTTGTGGCCCATGCCCGGTCGTGGCATGGCTGGCAAGGCGGCGCGTGCATGCGTGCGTGATAACCAAGGTAGTGTAAGCGCTCGCTCCGCTCACAAGAATGTGGTACTCCTTGGAGCTCAAACTCAAGAAATCAACTAGGAATATATTAACTCACCAAAGTATTAGTCTTCTTCCAATGTGGAATAAGCCTTATTTTACTACACCAATCTTAGTTTATTTTATCACTTCAAATAGGTCACTTTGAGACATAATTTCTCATTCAAGTCTTAATAGTTTTGGACAAATAAATGTACCAAGTTAATCTTCTCACAGAGGAGAACGCGTTTAAAATTGATCCCACTTATTACAAGGTGTGTGTTCTACTTTTATTTAAGCCTGAAATTACTTAAATAAACTTGTTTAAAATCATTTTTTTCCAACAATTAGCTGCATACCAGTCCCATTAGCTTTTAATGATCCCTAGTATATAAACATCTCTTCTTGTAGGAAGAGGGGATAGTTGTTTTTAAGTAACCTATTTTCTTTCATCACAATTCTGGTGAGATCTAGTCATGGATTGTGAGTAATTTTCTTTGTGCTCTTTAATTAAAGTAATGGATTTATGATTGTTATTCGGGTATTTATGTTTATGCTATTATATTATGTTTTAATGCACAATCCTTGTTTAAAGTTGATTGATTAGATATTTTTGTAAAGTTTAATACTTTGTATCAATTGTTTGGTTATTCATCAATCAGTTAGATTCTTGGTATAAACATTTTTTTTATTATTCTCTGCAATTATTTAAACTAGATTTCCGATTCTTTTTTCAATCATCAAATCAATCATTGGTTCAAAGAAATATTTTTTAAGTTAATTAATGAAGTTGGAAATTATTTGACTAATCTACAATTGCAAAAATATAATATCCAATAAATATAAACAAAATTAGATCCCGAAATTAAAGAGTCGCTTTTCCAATTATTGTGTTCTTCAATTTAATTTTGTTAATTATTTTCAAACATTCCAACTTTTTAAAAGCAAGTTTGTCTTCCTTTAGTCTGTCCAAATTATCAGTTTCCTGGGGATCGACATTGGAACAACGAGTTATTACT
The DNA here is from genome assembly GCA_023539305.1 of Ilex asprella. Taxonomy (NCBI): domain Eukaryota; kingdom Viridiplantae; phylum Streptophyta; class Magnoliopsida; order Aquifoliales; family Aquifoliaceae; genus Ilex; species Ilex asprella. The sequence continues at coordinate 15,610,686 of CM042190.1, read as the reverse complement.
ACAACAGGATCACCTACACTTGAATGTACTTTTAGAATTCAAGTAATGCGCACAAAATATATCGAAGTAAATTATCATTTTTTAACGTGATCTTATTTTTCATGGCACACTTAGGTTCAATTCGTTCTGTCAAACTCTCAAGAAGTGGATATCTTCATGAAAGGATACTTGCTCCTACTTTTCTTCAACATATTTCAAAACTATTAATAATTCTCACCAATAGTTTGAGGAGTCTAGTAAGCTGACAATGATAAATGATTGGGGCTGACCTGTTATCTTTATAATATTTACAATCTAGCGTCCATTTATTTTAAACTGTTTAAAATACATTCAAACACAATATCTATTCATTGTAAATTTGAACTGTTTATATAATTAATTATAAATACAATTTCTTTACCCAGTTACGGGTAAGTTATCAAAATCAGAACAATTACTTCTTTTTTTTTTTTTGACATAATTGACATATATACTCTCTGTTTTTCATTTCTTTTTTTAGTTGAATTTGACACCAAGTTTAATTTGCTTAAAAGGCACCCAATTGCAAAACTGAAAAAACTTCATATAGTTTTTTGTGTTTTAAATAATATAAAAAATCCCTGATAAATAATTTAGACAAACCTAATTGACATTTTTAAAGAATTTAAAATGCAAATAAAAAAAATTCAAATTTAAAATTAAAAGTTCCTGCTGATGTTGGGCCATCTCATTTGGCAACTACACAACAGAGATCAGTCCACAAATAAATTAGTGATCAAATTCTCCGAATTAACGAAGTCATGCCGTTTACGATACGTTATGGCTATTCAGCTTACCCAAACTGCTAAAATAGATCTTTATGGTGAAAGGAAAGCGATGGAAACTATTATCTAATTTGTTCCATATTAACTACAATACATCTATTAATACCTTCCGAAAACAGCAAGACTACTCTTACAAAATTTTATGTGACCTTTTTATCACTAGGGGTGTCAACTCTGACATGTTGATACGAATTTGATATGAACGATTATCAAATTGACACGATTATTAAATACGCATAATTAATAGTTTAAATTAATGTTTAATACTCAAAACACACTAAATAATTTTTTTTCGTACGTCTTGATATAAATACGATACGAATAACAATAATACAACATAAAAATACACGATACGCGAGTTATACATACACGACACGATTGACTATAAGAAATTTATTGGATACAATTAACTCGTTATTGTAAATATGTCACATCATTTATAAATACTACTTGACCTAAATTTTGATGAGACAAGCATTGCTCTACATTAATCAAGCATCTTGCCAGGCATTCACAATGTACTAGAAAAGCTTTTTATTTTATTTTTACATAAAACAGTTGCTAATTTGGGGATTTAGTATATCCTCTAATATATCTTTAATCAATTAATTATACATTATTAATTTAAATGGGCCCCACTAAGTATACTTGGGATACTCATCAATAAATGCACGTTACGTGATATATTTTTGAAATACTATATTATGAGAGAGTTGAATACGGAAATTTGAGCTCCAAAGGCTTTGTTATTTAATTTGTACTCTAGTACGGTAGGATAATCCAAAAACATTGATGTCAACGTCATTTCTTGTTAGGAGCCCCAAGGTGTGAAATTTAAATAATATATAGCAGCAAGAGATATAGGTTGGATAGAGAGTTGCCAACAAGATTTTTACAAACAAGATAATGTGTTTGAATTTGCCATACACATTCAAGAAGGTAAGCAAAAATGGTGGTAACAAAGCAAGTAATGAAGAGAAGGATAGCAAAGGCTTATTAGTGAAAGAGATTGAGAGATTGAAGAAGCAACAGGAGATGCCACAAGGACATGCACATGATGATGCATCACTGGTTCGCCACCCTTGATTCTCTTATATGCCTCCAAGTCTGACCAACAAAGTTGATTCATCACCACCGTTGAATCTCTTTATCCTGCTGGCCTGATCTCTGATCTTGTCCTTAACTTTTCCTTATCCGTCATGTAAATTTATGTAAGCAGGCTTATTCGTGAATTTGTACGTTCATTTCTTATTGTTGGCCTAAGTATCATTAAGCTCAACTTTTAAAGGTAAGAGATTATAAGGTAATACCTGCAAGCAAAAATCAACTGCATAACATTGTTCTTTATGTTATATTGTACATCGATTTAAGCTCCCAAGACCCCCACCCTGCATGGGTGACTTCTCATCTAGGAGTGTCGATCGTTGAATCTAATGATGCACAAATTGGTTTTGCATCTTACCTGTCAAGTAATCAATAATTAATGAGAGAGAGAGAGAACAAAGATTTATAGTAGTTCGGTCAATGTGGCCTACGTCCATTTTGAATGGTTAGGGTCGTCGGGTACTTTATTACTTCTAGTGAGTAGGGAGAGCAGAGAGTTACAAGCTTTGTGAGAGAGAGGAGAGTTGTACTCAACTAAGTGTGATCAGTTTCCCAAGTGTTGGCAAATCTTACAATTTATAGTCGTCTTATAACAGATTTAGGCGAGATATTAGTAACTAGGTGGCTGATCTGTTGGAGCTGGCTATCTCTTCTCAACGGACGAGACAGTTACGGTGCTCTCCATAAGATTCGGTCAAAAAATGAGGTGAGGGTTGACTTTTTTCAAGGTGGCGAGAATGAGGTTCTTGAATGTCCCTGCATGCTCCTGATGTAACTCTTTGATTCTGATAAGTTTGACTTGACATGAACCATTTTAGGCTGAACTTATTGGATCTCTATAAATGGGCTCTTTAACTTAAGCTGTGCTTATAATATGAGTTAGACTCTTGGACTTGGCCCATCAGAATCATTGAAGTTTGTATTGATAAATTACAAAAATTGGGCACATGATTATGATAAGTATTAGAGAAATCGCATTCTTTTCTTTCTTTTTTTTTTTTTTACTAAAAATGATAAAAAGAGGTATACTAACTAAGTTGGAAAGTTGGTCTTTAAAGGTAGCTCGAATAAGAAATGTCTCATATGTTATACCAGATCTCAAATTAGAGTCTACTAAGAAATACTTCTGTTGACCGCATGCACCTTTTGAGTTTACGTTATAATCATTAATCTACAAAACACATTATTAAATGGTACTCAGTTATACTATCGGAGCTGGTGGTCTAGTGGCAAGACAGGCCCGTTT
>CM042190.1:15575504-15602533 GCA_023539305.1 Ilex asprella | reverse complement strand
GAAGAAACATTGGAGATAACATCATGTTGACTCAAGAGATTCTCAAGAACTACCACGGGAGACAAGGAACACCCAGGTGTGCAGTTAAATTGGATATTCAAAAGGCTTATGATACCTTGGATTGGAGGTTTTTGATGGCTGCATTGGAGGCCTACCAATTTCCAGCAGCTATGAGGAGATGGATAAGAGAGTGCATCACTACTCCCAGGTTTTTTGTTAATATTAATGGAGAACTGACAGGGTTCTTTCCAAGCTCAAGAGGCTTAAGGCAAGGGGATCCCATTTCCCCCTACCTATATGTGCTTGCTATGGAGATCCATAATCCCATTGTCCAGCTTCAGATCAGGGAACCCTTATTTCAAATTCCGTTGGAAATGCCAAAAAAAAAAAGACTAACACACCTTTGTTTTGTAGATGATCTTTTACTTTTGTGCAATGGTGAACTTCAATCTACTTTAAGTCTAAAAAAAGCAGTGGACACTTTCCAAAATCTATCTGGTCTTCATGCAAATCCCCTCAAAAGTAATATTTTTTTGATAGTTATTCCTCAAGAAGATGAAGTGCAATTTGTAGACCTGTATTGGATTCACCAAGAACATCTTACCCATTAGGTTTCTAGGGATCCCACTGATCACTTCAAGGTTGAGAAAGCAACATTGCTCTTCGTTGGTGGACAGATTTTAGGCCAAAATAAGGAGTTGAACCAATAGAGCTCTCTCATATTCAAGGAGGCTTCAACTGATTAAATCAGTCATCAGCAGCATTCTTAATTTTTGGGCATCACATATCTTCATACCCAAGCAGGTGCTTGACACTATTGAGGGAATAATGAGATCATTCCTATGGAAAGGCACTGACTTAAGGTCTAGTGGAGCTAAAATGGCATGGGAGGAAGTGTGAAAACTAAAAACTAAGGGGGGTTTGGGACTTAGAAGGCTTAACTCTGCCAATGCAGCCCTTATGACAAGACATATTTGGATTCTTTTCACAGACAAGGAGAGCCTATGTGCTAAATGGATACATTCCTACCTCCTTAAGTGTAGAAGTTTCTGGGAGGTCAAGCCACCAAGCATATGCTCTTGGAACTGGTTAAACCTCCTAAAATCGAGAGGTAACATTAGACCATATGTTCTGAGCAACATTGGTAATGACAAGAAGACCAGTGTATGGCATGACTACTGGCACCCCTTAGGGCCTTTGTTTTTCAAGTGTGGTACCAGCACAGTGGAAGACTCGAGACTTATTTTGGGGAATAAGGTGGACAAGTTGGTGGCTAACAACATGTGGAATTGTCCTACTAATGGGACTACTGAGATTATAGAGATATTACAAAATATGCATAACTACCATCCTTGTGAGCAGAGTGAGGATAGGATAAGGTGGACTGCTACACCTTTTGACATTTTTTCAACATCCTCGTCTTGGAATATCTTTAGAACCCCAAGCCAGAATGTTCCATGGCACCATATCATATGGTTTAAGCAAGCCATTCCAAGAATGTCATTCATAACCTGGTTAGCAATCAGGGGGAGGCTGAACACCAAGGATAGATTACAGAACTTTATGGCTAGTTGTAAACCCCCACGCTTTTATTTTATAAATGGCAAGTAATTAATTTTGAAATGCTAATATAGGTGATGAGGTATGCATGAACCCTATAGATTGTAATAGTAGGAATAAATACGGGTGAGGCAAATATTAGTCAAAACTTAGTTTAGATTTGTAAATACATGAAATCGTTGTTAATAAAACTTGTATGTACCAAATTTTATGTGAAAAACCTTGTTAGACATGTATTGGTTGGGGTTGAAAAGGTTTGGAGTGGATTAGAAAAGAAAAACAGGCAAAACAAGGGAATCTGGGCAGTTTCAGTAAAGCGTACTGATACATCGAACACCAAAAGCCTCAATGTACCGGTCCGTGTATTGGTACGCCCAATAAAACCTAGCCTGATTCAATTTTTGGTCTTTCTCCATTTCTTCCACTATAAATACTTAATGACGCCTCCTTTTGCCCCATTTCAACACTTCTAAGAGAGCATTAGAGAGGAAGAAAGAAAGGAAAAACAACAGATTTGAGGGTAGATTCAAGATCAAAGCTCAAGTTCTTCATACAACACTTTGGATTTCCAGGTAGGGGTTTCTTCTTGTTCTCTTACATTGAGGCTAGAGTTTACTTATATGTATTCTTTTGTCTCTAAATCTTATATATATATATTATGAAAACATTATTCCTTGACATTCTTGCAATTATTACCATATTTTTAAACAATGTTATGGTTGAATAAGCATTAAACTTCATTTTCTTGTCTCAAACCCTAGCTTTCAAGAGGAATAGATTTTTCTCTTGATTCTTCCTTCGTTCTTGATTTCAAAACCTTAGAGTTTTATATTGAACAATAAAAATGGTATTTTTAGATGATCTTTTGCTTACTTTTCTTGAATCACACCATTGGGCACATGTCTATGAAATTCTGGGGGTTTTTGGAATTACTTATAAATTGAGATAATTTGTGAGTATTTACATCTCTTATATGGTTTGTTGTGACGGACTTGGATTACCCTCGAGAAATTGTTGTAGAGTGTTAGAGGTTAGTCTATCCCAGTGGGGGTGAGATGGTTTCCTAACACTTGTAGTGGATTGTTGTTTGGGAACGCAACCACTACTGTTCACTAACGCCGAGGAAAAGGGTTAGTATACTAGTTCTTTGGGAGGATTCGTCAATGTCATTGGAATGGTACATGCCCTTCCTAAAATGGTTGGTGATTTGGTTGTGATGAGTGGACGAGGTAGAGTCATTGCATATATTCCTGAGAAGCGACTACCATACTTGAGATATAGATATATTTGGGAATATGAATTTATACATTAGTTAATGACTATGGTTTATTGTTGGCGAAAATAGTTTATTATGACTAATGGTAAATGGTTTCTACAATAATTTATTGAAAGTATGAGATTCCACCACAACTTGTTGGAAATGGTTTGTCATTGGAAATGACCTATTATTTGTAACTTAGTTTTACTACTTCATTTAATTTATTGTTACTACGTAAAATGGAGATCTATTTAAATGTCACTGATTTACTTCAAAATTATATATGATATTTTTGAAAGTGAGACCGAACTGTTTTATATGTTTCAAAACCTAGTTCGAGTTTGGGAAGAATATGGCTACAGACCTTAGTGCTCACCCCTACATACAAAGCATTTTTCAAATTATGGCCTAGAGTAGGAGCTCGAAGCTGACGAGCCGAGACATTTGAAAGCTCACTTGAGATAGATGTAAATGAAAAGGGGATACAAACTAAGTGTAAAACCCCCGTATATATAGTCAAACAATAAAGGATAAAAAAATAAAACGTAAAATGAAGATAAAACAGTAAAATCCTAATAAACTAGTCTGCTATAACTCCAACACTCCCCCTCAAGCTAGGCACAAAAATATCAACTAAGTCAAGCTTGACAAAGGAGTCCCGAAGAATGGATAGAGTGACAAATTTGGTGAAAGCATCTACAACCTGATCACTAGTCCTCACAAACAATGGAGTGATAATATCACAACTAACCTTCTCCCAAAGAAAGTGAAAATCGATCTCTATATGCTTCGTCCTCTCGTGTAGTACAGAGTCAGAACCAAGCTGAATAGCAGATCGATTATCACAATGTAATGGAGAAATCATTGAAAATCTCAACTCGCCAAGAATTGATCGTAGCTAAATAATCACACATGTGCCAAGTGCTAGTATCTGATACTCTGCCTCTGCTAACCAGCGGGAGACAACTGACTGCTTCTTGCTCTTCCAAGAAATAAAATGAGTCCCTTGAAAAGGGCAGAAGCCCGTAGTAGATCGACCATCACACGCTTCCCCATAATCTGAATCTGAATAACAGGTTAGAGAACCAGTCTGAGCTCCCGATGCATAGAACAACCCAAGTCTGGGACAAGATTTGAGGTATTGAAGAATATGATAAACTGTATCAAGATGAGGCTGACACGGCCTATACATAAACTGACTAACTCAGCTGACAGCGAATGAAATGTCTGGCCTAGTGTTGGCTAGGTAGATAAGTCTACCTACCAACCACTGACAGACAGTCAAACTCCTCACCTTTAGCAGTAAGCTTCAGATTTAGAATCATGAGTTATGATGCCGGTTTGCACCCCAACATCCTAGTGTCTAAGAGAAGATGCATAACATACTTTCTTTGAGAAAGGACAACACCCCTGCTGCTACAAGCAACCTCTATCCCAAGAAAGTATCGTAGAAATCCAATGTCCTTCACATCAAAGGCTTTCCTAAGGTCTACCTTGACTTGAGCAGTCCCAGAAATATCGTCCCTAGTAATAATAATATCATCACCATATACCAAAAGGATAACACACTATCCAGAAGTATTCTGTCGAATAAAACAGGTATGATCAGAATGACATCTGGTGAACCCCAAACGTACGACTATATCATTAAAGCGAGAGAACCAGGCTCGTGATGACTGTTTGAGTCCATAAAGAGACTTACGCAGTCAACATTCCAGCATACTCCCCCTCAACGCGAAAACCTGGTGGTGCATCTAGGCGTGTCGAACCTGTCAGGTCGGGTCAGTTTCATGTCGTGTCACTTTTTGCCGTATTTTTTTCGTGTCATGTCATTTCGACACATGTCGGGTTTGGGTCAGTTTCATGTCGTGTCACTTTTTGCCGTATTTTTTTCGTGTCATGTCATTTCGACACATGTCGGGTTTGGGTCAATATTCGTGTTAATAAAAAATTATTTAATTTGACAACAACTAATATAATATTATTTAAAAATTAAAAAAAATTATAAAATTCTTATTTAAGAATATAATACTCGTTAAATAATTATTTTCTATCTACAGTACTCATTTATTGTGTTATTCGTGTCGAACCTGAATTTGACCCATTTATTACCGTGTCAACTAATGGTATTTTTTTTGAGTTCGTATCGGGTTTGGTTCGAGTCGGGTTCGTGTTCCAAGTTAAAAATTGACAGCCCTAGGTGCATCCATATAATAATCTCGCCCAGATCACCGCGAAGAAAAGCATTCTTCACATCTAACTGATGAAGAGGTCAAGAGTACTCCGCAGCAGAGAAAGAAGCAATCGAATAGTAGTAAATTTTACCACGAGGGCAAATACAGCACCAAAATTACGACCTGGTATCTGGGTGAAGCCCTTTGCCACAAGCCTACCTTGTGACGATCAATAGTATCATCTGCAAGAAACTTTAAAGTGTAAACTCAGCGACAGCCAGCAGGTTTCACCCCTGAAGGTAAAGAGACAAGATCCCATGTATGATTACACTGAAAAGCGCCCATCTCCGTCTGTATGGCAGGAACCCACCGGGGCTCCTACATAACCTCTGAAATAGAGCTAGGAACTGGTGTATCTGATAAGGCCATGATATAAGCTCGAAATGTAGAAGACAGAGCGCCATAAGAAACATAAGCAGAGATCGGATATAAAGTCCTACCAGTCCAACCATAACGAACAACTAGACAGCGATCACGCCGCGGATAACGATGCCCTAAATCATCATCCTCCACTGATAATGTCTCATCAGGTAAAACAACTGGCTCAGTACCTACAATCTCATCAGTACTAACAACAAGTGCATCAATATGCTCAACGAACTAAGAAGTATTACCTGCATCGCCTGAGGTAGAGGGGACATCAGAGCGAGGGCGAAAAACATAAACCTGCAAAGGAAGAGAGACTGGTGACTCTGTATTGACAGGGACGATTGGCTCTGGAGGAGGAGAGATTGATGACTCTGTAGTGATAGTGATCAATAGCTCGGGCTCCTGTAGTAACGGAAAATTAAATGGAGTATCATCGACTGGAGGGGCAGACACAAGACTGGAAGAAAAGTATGGAACATGCTCAAGAAATGTAACATTTAGACTGTGATACATACGTCGCTTGACAGGATCATAACATCGATACTCCTTAGACTGATGACAATAGCCCACAAAGACACAATAAATCGCTTTATCATCAAGCTTATGGCGAGTAGGAGACCGATCCTAAACATGATATGTGCAGCCAAAAGCACGAGGGAAGACCGGAAAAAGTATCCACTCAGGGAATAAGACCTATAAGGGAGCCCTATGCTGAAGAACACGACTTGGTGTACGATAACACAAAAAGGTAGAAGTTAAAACAACAAAATGTCAATAAGATTTTGGTACCCTCATACATCTAAGCATACAACGTACCATCCCTATTAGACTCCTATTTTTTTCTCTCAGCAACTCTATTTTGCTTAGGAGTATATGAGCAAGTGAACAACTGAAGGATACCCTAAGAAGAAAGGTGAGACATTAAGGCATTAGACACATATTCTTTGGTATTATCCGAATAAAGAGCACGAACAATGACATCGAATTGTGTCTTAATCATCTGGAGAAATTGAGTGATGACAGGGAGTACATAAGACTTCCTATGCAAAAGGTAGACCCAAGTACGGGTATGGTCATCTATAAATATCACATAATATCGAGCACCTGACAGAGCAGTAACAGGAGAGGGTCCCCAAATATCAGAATGTATTAGGTCAAAATGTTTGGGTGACTGGTGCATACGAGGAATATAACTGGTCCAAACATATTTTGATAGGGAATAGATAACACAGTCAAGTTTACCACTAACACAAGCTTTGCTGGGTGGGTATTTGTCGGCTGAGTTCGATGGGTAGCCTTGGAGTATGTCGGTGGCCTTGGTTTTGCTGGTTTGCTTTGGCAGTCGGTGTGGCCTGGGCAGTTGGTGTGACTTGGAGTATGCTGAGTAGAATATGTATTGGGTGTGTATTAGGCAGTCGATGCTATGATGGTTTATAGAGGCAGTCGGCAGTCGGTGGATGGGTTGAGTGCTGCTGTCGGTTAGTTGGTCTAGTTGCTATGGAATTTGATTGGGATTCGTACTTGGTGTCGGATGTGCTGGTGGGCAGTGGGTGGAGTTCTAGGCTATGGGTATCTTGTCGGTGGAGTTAGCCGCAACGTGGAGGAGGGCAAGCTCGGGGAGAAGGTTAGGGTTAGGGTTAGAGTCTGATACCAACTTGAGATAAATGTAAGTGAAAAAGGGAAACAAACTAAGTGTAAAGCCCCCGTATATATAGTCAAACAATAAAGGATAAAAAAGTAAAACGTAAAACGAAGATAAAAAGGTAAAACCTCAATAAACTAGTCTATTATAATTCCAACAAGCTCCAATAGAGGGGACCTAGATCCCGAGGTGGACATGTAGAGCTGCATTCTTTTTTTGATAGACTAGAAAATTCTTTTTCAGTCAATGGAAAGTCTAATATTATTTTTGTGATTCCACTGCAAGATTATGTTTAATTCTTTTGGATCTAATTGTCAAAGTTTGACATTTTGTTTTGTGGATGATGTTATAGATTTTGTATATGATGAACGAAATTTTTTTTATTGATGGATTTTATTAGTCGCTCTCATTGTGTGAATGATTTTAGATAGTAATGTCGTCCAAGGTGGATTTTGGGGCGTTACACTAGTGTAAAACTAGGATGCCTTCTATGCAAACAAGCACCAGAAAGCCATTCCTATCTTTTCTTTGAGTGTCAATTCACTAGGAGGAGATCGCCTAAGCTCAAGGACCTCTGTCAAATGCAAGGGATCCAAGGTACATGGGCCATCACAAATGCTGATGCAAGTCAAACCTGGAAGGGTAAATCATTAAGCACATCTCTTAAAAGCACAGCCTCTCAGTGACAGTTTACTCCATTTGGAGAGAGATTAGCCATAGATTCTTCACAAACAAGACAAGGGACTACCTGAACCTCACAAATGTCATAGAGCAAATCATAAGAGAAAGACTGGCCTCTGATAAGTTCAAACACAACCAGTAGAATGAGAGGATGACCCAGATTTGGCAACTGCCTAGTTGTTGCTTGTTCTAAGGTGGCATAAATTGGTAAATTTTTTGGGGAAGTTTTAGCTCAAGGCTTCCACTTCCTCTGATATTCTGGTGGATTAGTGCATTTCCTTCTCTGTATCACTTGGCCGAGCCAAGTTTTCTGCCTTACAGATTATGTACAGCTCTGTGAGATCATAATCTCTTGTATTTGTTACCTTTTGATGAATAGAATTTACTTTGAATTTCCAAAAAAATATTATCAAAGTTTCATTCAAATTTAGTTGGTGTTAGTTTTCTCCATGAATTACTCATTAAATAAATTAAAAAAAAAAAAGAAAAAGGGAATTATCTTTGGTACCTTAATTGTTTGGCTTCAATCATGACATGCATAGTGAATCTTTTGATTGCTGAATAACTCATAGTTTATAGGTTCTACCTATTGGTTCTAAATAATTTGAAGTTAATCTTGATTAACTATTCAAGTTCCATTCTACTATTAACAGTAAAAACAAATGAGACAGGAGTGCAAAGAATTCCAACTGCCCTTTTTCCATTATTTTGTATGCACTTACAATGTTTTATTTATTTATTTTATAATGTACAAGTAAAGAGTCAAGTCAAATCACCTTAGGCCATCAAGAGAAATGCCATAGTGAAAGAATAAATCAATCAATAAATCAAATAATGGTCAAACTATTTTTGGTTGTTGCAGTGCCGCCTTCTTCTAGGAGTTGAAAGCTGGCGCATTTGTATTTCCAATGTTCATTCTGCTGGTGAGGAAGCTTCAACGAAACAATGGCAATAGACCTTTCAATCATGTTACTTCTTCTGCATCGCACGAAACTTGAGTCTTGAGAAATCTCCAATTCAATTCAAAAGGCTTCTTGTTTTCCTCAATGTTTGTGTTGAGTTTCATCGATTTTCATGCAGATTCAACATGGAAAGACCGCCTCGTCTTACTCATTGGAGCAGCGACTGAGAATGCTTTAGTAAATTATTGAGAGGCCTGTTTTGGGCATTACACAAAATATTCTTCACTACGCTTTCTGTCATCTGCTTTTCAAATTATCATTTAGTATCCACCCAAAAAAACAATTAAATCATGCATATAGTTTGCAATAGAACCTGAAGAGACCTTTCCCAGAGTTCCCCTTGCATAGGGAACAGCTCGCTGATACCCAAGTGAAGTTGTCAGAGGCAATTTCCGGCTAGTTTCTTCTACACATGGCACCTTGCCATAATACCTCCTCCTCCTTGCAATTGTTGGAGAATTATGCCAATTTCCATGTAACCCACTTGGGGGGCTTGAATCCTGATAAAAGAACCAGAGAAACCCAAATAAAAATAAAATTTAGTTCACATTTATGCCTGGCACAAACTGTTGCATTAGAAAGATGTTGATGAATACCAATGCACTTCTGCTTCTTGTTGTTACACTGGGAGAGTTGTGAAACTTTCCATTGATTAACAAACTTGGGACGATTGATTCCTAATAAGAAACCCAAACAACTAGAGATAAGAGAGTTGTCTCTATGCATGCATTACTGCGTCACCAAGATCATATATATATACACGTGTTATTTTGAAGTTTACACATACCAGAAATAGCACTGTTGCACAATGCTTGAGCACTTCCAAATTCATGCGAACATCCTCCAGACTCCTATTAATAATAGTCATAAGAATACAATTTGAATATTTTCCTTTTTGCCACACTCAGTGCGGTAATCATTAGATCTGGATTGTAAATCATACCTGTGCTTTTGCTTCCCAATCCCAAAGTAAGCAGCCAATGTTGCCATCTAAAGGGCAAAAAAAGTGTAAGGGGAATTTTTATAAGAGTAATGTTACATTGACCAACTTTTGAGACCAAATTTAAAGCCCAAATGACATGACAGTTGAGTTGGGCTTCTTTGTTTCGTGCAAAGTTATTTGGATCCCAATGAAAACATCAAATAATATACTGCCATTTTATTTGGGCTCCAAATTTGGTCCCAAAATTTGGTCAGTGTAGCATTACTTTTTTTATAATAATATATACAGAAAATTACACTTCAACCCCTTCACGTATAACTCTTTTTCACATTGTCCCCTCAATTATCATGTCTTTCACATTGCACCCTCAACTACAAGATTGGTTTCGCATCACCCCAATAATTAACGTTTGTTACAAATTTGATGAAAAGTTGTTTCATTTTGCTTCCAGTACTATGTATTTTTTTTATTTTACTTCTACCTGTTGATAATTTCTATCCAAAAAGATAATGGACTTTTGCAGTTGGGCACTGTGAAATAATTAGTTGAGGGGCAATGTGAAAAAATTAATAGTTCAAGCGGCACAATGAAATCAAGTCCATAGTTGGGGGGTCAAAGTGTAATTTCCACTAGTATATATTGTGAAACATGAATTATGAACAGTAAAGCGATCAAATAAATTTAAATCTTCAAAAAGTGAGACAAATGCAGATGTTACTCTATGTTATAGTCGAAATATCTAAAAGATTGGGGTTACAATTTGTGTCGATTATAACCAAAGGTAAGATGACTTTGGAGGATAATCAAATAATGCGTATATGGTGCAATGCAACCAAAACAATGTCATCCGGGCGATACAATTTCCCATTTTTATGAATACTTGAAGTCTCTCTCATATGTTATACAAGTTTTAAAATATCTGTTCGAGTTTTTGCAAAAGCAACTCTCTGGGTCGTATAGATTTGTTGAAAAATCTGAAAAACAATGTTACATGTATTTGTACTTGTAATGTTAATGTGATAATATCTAATTTTGCATCCAAGACTCGCTGTGTGAAAAATCATTGCAAATCAAACATTGGACAAAATTGTGTGATATAAGCATGCTACAAGTTTCATCTGTCAAATCATTCATCTGGAACGTTCATCGGTTTGAAATTGCTACGTACCTTCATATTGCCAGCTCTTCGGCCAAATTTCTGCGTCAAGACTCCTAACGAATCAATCATCCCAACAGGCACCGGCGCAGGTCGACCAATCTCCGCAAACGCCTCTTTAATACGAACGCAATCAAATCTCTGAATGTTATGACCTGCCCATATTCTCCCATCCATAATGTCGAACACCTTGTCTGCAACTTCTTCAAACAAAGGCGCATTCGCAACAGCTTCGCGAGTAATCCCATCACATCGACTGGACCTCAATGCAACGGCCGACAAGTCCCCCGGCCTGATCAGCGTACAAAAGCTCTCTAGCTCCGAGAGCTTCTGCGGGCAAACTACGATTGCACCAAACTCCAATACCCAAAACCTCTGTCCGGGGATTTTGGGTACTGTTGTTTCCAAGTCGAAGAACACAATCTCAGATGTTCCTTCATTGTCCAAATTCGTGACAGCCATTTCTGGGTGTTGTCAAATCTTGTTTGCAGATTCAGATTGTCCCATTTCAATGTGATCATGGTGTTATAAATGGGCAAAGGAAGAAAAGAGAGAAGGAGGGAAATGCATGGAATGGAGAAGAATATTCTTTTCATTTGGTGATTGAATTTTCTTGTAGTTCAAGTTAAATTGAGATTGTGGGTTGGACAAAGGTGTCCGTCCTTAGCTTCTTGAGGATGTTCTATGGAAAGCAATTCCAGATAGGCAGAAGAAAAACCCCTACCACACAAAGATTGAGAGGAATTATAATTCCTTGGGACTCTAAGTTGGATTTGCTTTGGAGAAGAAAACTTTTTGGAGAGGTTTCAACTTCCGTCACCCTACCGTTATTATGTTGGTATTTTGCAGGCAAAGCAAAGTCATGCACGAAACGGTTGCTTATGGTCTTACGCTAATAAGTCGTAATATCATTTACCACGCTGGTGGGGCACGTATGTGGGTGGCAATAAAGTGTATACACTTTAATTTGAGCAATTTGCGGGGTATCATTCAGTCAATGTTCGTAATTTGATAGTTTAATTAAAGACTTACTCGGATAATTTTGAGTTTTAATTTTAAATAGAGTTTACTTTGAATTCAATTGTTATAGTTGAATACGTCATAAAATTATGTGTAAATAATATTTTTATTTTGTGTGTTTCTTGTTGTACTTTTATATATAATTATTAAGGGTGATGGTATAAATTTATGTGGATGAGCAGAAAATATGGTTACGTTTGACAGCTTGGATCTGAACTACAGCTCATGAGAATTGTGGCATAGTGTTTGAGAGATTGGAGTGATTAAGGGTTTGCAGTATAGTGGTTCACCGGCTCGGGAGCTCAGACAGTCCACTTTTTGATGGAGGCTCTTGTTCCTTTTCTCTTTATTGATAACTTGAGCGATTTACAGGATAGTGTACATGCCACTCGGGTTCCTCTCTCCTCGATGGAGGCACTGTTAAGTATATATAGACTAATTCCTACTTCTAAGGGATCAGCACCGAGATCCTTGTCTTGCATCCGTGGGATCTTCCTTGATTTTGGGAGAGGATCTTGGTTGGTTTAGAGTTTTGTGTCTTGAATATAGCTTGATTATTGTTTTGGGGGGTGTCTTTTGTTATCCAGTTGTTCATTCCTTATATCCGTTATATCCTTGCCTAGTAGAGCCCCAACTTTGGTCTTCTACCCTCTGCAGGTCTTTCCTAATTTTCTGGTCTGTCTTCCTGACCTGAGCTTAGATTCCCGACCTCATACTTGGTTGGAGTTTTTTTCCGGATATCATCAGTTGTTCCCCAACCCTTGGTCCAAGTGAGCTGGGACAAGGGTTGAGCTGCTTAAAGACGAATTGGGTCAACACGTGACTAACCTTGACTAGCACGTGGGAGTTGTTTTTTTACGATTTTCTGTAATCATGGTTTTCTCGATTCCTGTGCACGTTTTAGCACACATCTTCCAAGTTATAAATGCTTAAACGGCTACTAGAACCGTCTTTTTTCACTGTTCAACTTCCATCTATGTTCCTCCTTTCTCGAATTCTTTGCTCTCTGGTTCGAAGTTCTCTAATTTTCACTTGAAGTCAAGCTTTCTTAAGTCAATTCGCGGATTTGTGCTACTTCTTTCCCTTGATTCCATTCTAGACTGTGGTTTGTTGTTCACTCTAAGCTAGGTACGTTTTTGCCCCTTTTTTTTTCTCTTTTCTCATTCTGGATCCCTCGTGTTCGAGGTGGTTACTGTATTTCTAGGCTTTTTGGTTCATTTATTTCTGGAATTGAGGCTATTGCTTGTCCTCTCTTCCCTTCTATGTGGACTGGAGCTCTATTACGTGAATCCTTGGTGTTGGAAGCTATTGTGCTGAACCTAGGGTTACTAGGGAGAGCTTAATTGGTATCCTTCCTCTTTATCGTTCTTTCAATTTGCCCTTCTCTTGTCCCATTATGTCTGCTTCCTCTGGAGCCACTCCTTCATCTGTTTCCCTCCTGAAAAGTAGGTCTGCCGAGGAGGATGTCGACTTAGGAGAGGTGGGAGATGAAATTGACAACTTTTCAGGCGTCGATTCTGTCGATGCTAAGGTAAATGTTGAGAAGCCCCCGAAGCCTAGCAAATGCAAAGCTAAGGTCAGTAGTGTAGGAATCTCAGGCAGCACTGAAGGTGTAGGGGCTACCTTCAGAGCTGTGGAATGCGTGGGCTCCAACGACCTCACTCCTTCTGTAAAAAGCATTTCTTCTTTGTGGGTAACCCACAATGGGAGTATAACTATGTGAATAAGACAGACACTCTCCCCATTCCCAAGGGCTAGTCTGCTCCTGACAACATGGGTAAGACCTTACTTGAGCTTAACTGAATTCGGGTTGGTGAGTTGTCTTACTAACTTTGCCTTTCTTGCGCTGCCTTTCAGGTATTCAACCTGAGCTCAGCGTTAAGGATGAGTGGGTGCTGCTAAAATTAGGAAAGTGTAATTCAGAGAGATACTCTGAACTCATCAAGCCTCGGGTTCTCGTAGAGCAAGGATTTAGCCCCTCTGAGGTAAGGATCAAGTTTCCTCCCCCGATCTCTGATGTTAGCCCTGAGAAAATGACAGGTAATATTTTATATTCGTTTTTTTTCTTACGTATCCCTTTTACATCTACTTTCAGGTTCTTCCTTAAAGAAACCTACCCCCGAGGAACTTCAGGAAAAAATTGATCAGATGGAGAAGAGTGGACGGGGTAGCAAATAAAAAACTGGGGTCGACCCTAGGGGCAGCCCTATTATTGGAGCTAAAACCCAGAGGGTGGGTGCGTCTTCTTCTTCCCCAGCTTCGACTGCCACAATCCAGGCTCCATTATCAGGCATTCTACAGGGCTTGGGGTCTTCCTCTCCTCTAAAGGTTCAACCTACCTCCGAATGAGCCCATGAGCAAGGCCTTGCGTCCCTTTCTTTATCCGAGGTCGAGAGAACTTTGGGGTTGATCTGCCATCTTTAATCCGATGCTGTCATTTACAGTCCTTCCAGGAAAACTCTCGAGTCGTCTCTGAAGGGACTCGGGGTTAAGAAAGGAAAACGTCCCAAGGTAGATGAGTGCGAGGACTCTTTTTTTTAGAACATCGAGCTTGCTACCGAGGCCATTTCCTCCATTCTTCCTGACTTCGATGTTTAGAGGGCCTCTTCTATGTCCGTTGAAGAATCCTTTAGCTCAGCTCTGCAAGGAACAGCTGTTGTAAGTCCCCGTTTTGTCACAAGTTTACTCTTCTTGGAATTTGAATTTTGTGCTAACCCCTTTTTTTTTGTGCCCCCAACTGGCTATCCACATGAAGGGCCTGATGAACAGGGTCTAGTCTTTGGAGAGCTCTGTCAAGGTTCTGAAGGCATACGGGCTCAAGGTCGTTGAACTGTCCCTTGACAATGAAGACCTTCAAGCTCAAGTGCGAGGTCTTCAAGAAAGAATGGATAAGCAAATTTCTTCATTTGATGGCTTGTAGGCTGCCAAAGATAAGGCTGAGGAAGGGAGAATAGTCAAGGAGGAGCTGAAGCTTAAAGCTGATGCTTGGGCTAAGGCCAGTCAGGAAGCTTTCGAGGCTCGAAGCTCCCTTGAGAGCTTGAAGAAGGATTATGTCACCGTGACCGAGGCGAATGGGGACCTCTGTACTCTCGAGGTGCAAAAAATGACTATCAAGGAAAAGGACGATGTGATTGTAGAGCTGAAGGATGATGTCATCACTCAGTGGGCCACTAGATGGCTCACCTTTCAGCGCAAAGCTAAAAGGACCTATCCTGAGCTCGACTTTGAATTTACTATCCCTACAGAGGAGGAGTTAGAAGAGACTGATACAGAGGGTGAGGACGGCCCCTTGGCTCCTCCTACTTCGGTTAGAGCTCTAGAAGGCGTAGAGATATTTATTCTCCCTGTTGGGGTCCTGGCTCAGGATGTTCTTGCAGCTCTTCCTTCGGGGATAACCTTCTCTCTTGCCACTCCCGAGCTTCTAGCCATAACCACAGATGTTCCTGTTATTGCGCCATTCTCTGCCGACCTTGTGAATGAGGCTCTTGCTCCGGATTTGCCAATGATAGGATCGAAAGTCCCAGCGACTAGCTTCCTAGAAAGTTCCCCTCCTTTGCCTTTTGCTACTGTAGGCTCATATGCTGAATTGCTAAGCCCCTCACTTGCGCCTTTTAAAGAGGCTTAGGGCTTTTTTTTTTTATCTTAACTCTGTATTCTGAAATGCAACTTTTGTTTTGAAATGCTATGTAACTTTGACTTGCTTTCCTTCGCTCTATATTCCCTTTTGCTCCATTGCGTCGAGAAGTACTTTAGCTCTTCTTGAGGCAAAATTGTTGAATTCAAAAAAAGGGGATAAGGTAATATTGACGAGCTCTCTTATGGTGAGTACTTGTTTTTTTTTTTTGTATGGACCCTTTGTTAGTTTCTACAGAGCTGTAAAGCTAAGAGATTTTTGGTGTTTTGGTGCTTATGAGTCCTTTGTGGTTGTTAGGTGTCTCTCTGGGGGAATTGGGTGCCTCTGACATTTCTCGAAGTTGCAAGAGGTTTGTTGGATTTGGTAAATAGAGTAAACAACTTGATGATGAGGTCCCGTATGGTTATTAAGGCCTAGTGGAAAAGGACTTGAGGTAGCCAAGGCCATGCGACCCGTATGGGCTAGCCCAGAGATATCTGAGAACCCTAATTAAAGTGATATACTTACAAGCTGACCTCGAACCAAAGAGATCTGAGACATCTTCGGGGTAGGCTGACGTGATAATATGAGCTGACCTCAACCCAAAAAAATCTAAGAAGTCTTATAGGAGGGTTCTTGTAGCTGCTTATGCCCGTGAACTTCCCTATTATAGGTTTACGGCTAACCTCCCCAGTTACGCTGCAACTTACTGCTCTTGACCTCTCTTAGCTTTTTGAGTACTAAAAATACTTGAGATGGACGAGGAGTACCAAGGAAATGTTAAGGTGACTAGGTAAACTTTCCTTGTTAGATCACCCGTAAATAAGAGGTCCTCTTCGAGCTCCTATGGATGTCGGACCTGTCATGGCGTCTGCTGACAAACTCATCCGTTTTGCCTTTTGAAGGATTATTGGATAGTAGATTTTATCGCTCGCATCCTTTTCCATTTTTTAAAAGTTTCAGTGTCATTTTAATTTAGAAACTCCAAGGGGCCACCAACTTCACTTTCGTGCACTTCTTGGTTTCCAAAGGTAAACGAACCTCCTTCGCTCTTTAAAGCCAGGGTTTCTTGGTACCTTCTTCATTGTTTTACAGTCTTAGAGACTTTTCTTGAGTCTTGAAGGCTTTTCCCTCACTTGTTTCTCTTGAGTTTATCTTTTCTTCGTGTTTCATCCCTTCGCTTCTGCGATGGCTTCTTCTTGCTTCTCTCTGTTCCATCAACGATCTTCCACAGGGATTGACTTTAAGTGGAAGTCTCAGTATTTGGCTTCTTCCGTGATCACCGCGCTAGGGTTGGAAGAGATCCGAAAACGGTTTTGCCTCCCTTTGGACCTATTCTTACGAGTTTCGACTCCTGATGAGCCCTGTGACTTTCTCCCTCAAGGGCGAGTCTATTTTTTTGAAGGTGCCTTGGAAATGGGCCTTCATCTTCCCATCCATCCCTCCATTGGAGAGGTTCTAGCTTACCATGGTTTGTGCCCCTCTCGTTTGTCTCTTAAGGGATGGGTTGTTATGATTAGCTTCTTCCTTTTCTGGCGCTTGCGTGCCAATGAATTCCCTACGATCGCTGAGTTTCACTATTTCTGCTATCTTGAGGAGAATGAGGTCCCCTGCTTCAGTTTTTTCCGATGGAGGCACACTCTCATGCATCCTTTGGTCTTAGCCATTTCCTCCATTCCTGAAGAATGGGACCTGCACTTCTTCTTTACCTTTGGGGATTCATGGAGATCCATCGAGGGGTAAAACTGGGAGGACAAAGTTCCTCACTCTTGGAAGAGCTTACCCCGTAAAGGTAGGTGTATCGGAAATTTTCCTGACTTGTTGTTGTGATTGCTTATTTTCACTTTTGCTTATGTTATTCAAGCTCAGCCGATCTGGATATAGTGGAGATGTTGAGGATTGATCAAGTGATTGAATCAGAATCTATGACCTTTTTAGAGCTGGTGACCCATGAGAACCACTTTTTATTTAGTGCAGAAGCCGCTGCTCTTGATTTTGCTCTCAAGCCATATTATCTTGTCTTTTTTTCTTCTGAATCCGACGAGGGTGAGGGTGCTAGTGTATCTAGGGATGGCTCCCCTTCTTCCTCTCCTAAACCTTTCTTTGGAGCCATTTTACTTTCTTCTGTTGGGAGTAAACTCTAAAATATGCTTGAATCGACGAAGAAAGAAAGAGACGATCTGCGAAAGGAGAACGCTCGCCTGTAAGGGGAAGTTCTTGGATTGAAGAGTCGTCTTGAAGGAAACTAAAAGCTTTCCCTTTGTGACCATTTTTTCGTAACAGACTTTAGGATTTTTCTTGTGCTTATGAACATTGGATTTTAGCATTTCCCTCCCTTGCTTTGCCATTTGTCTATAATTTGTGTGGCTTCTCCTATCTCTGCTAAGGCTCATCTTGCCTCCTGGTTTACATCATGGGTTGTAGGGCTTATCTAAATGGAATGTGAAGTTTATGGTGAGATGGAGGGCTCATTTTTATGAACTTAGGAGTTCGTCTCGAGCGACATGGCTCCTCCTCATTTTATGAACTGAGGAGTTCCTTCTGAGCTACGGGGCTCATTTCTATGAACTTAAGAGTTCATCCCGAGCTACCTGGTTCTTCCACATTTTATGAACTGAGGAGTTCCTCCTGGGCTACGGGTCTCTTCCTCATTTTATGAATTGAGGAGTTCCTCCTGAGCTACGGGGCTCCTCCTCATTTTATGAACTGAAGAGTTCCTCCTGACCTACGGGGCTCATTTCTATGAACTTAGGAGTTCATCCCAAGCTACATGGCTCCTCCTTTATTTTATGAACTGAATAGTTCATTGTGAGCTGTAGAGCTCTTCTTTGATTTATGAACCTAAGAGTTCATCGCGAGTTGTAACGCTCATTTTTGTTTTATCAACCGAGTAATTCATCGTGAGTTGTAGAGCTCTCTCTCCCTCTCTTTTTTAATTTAAGAATTGAAGATTTCTTCACGAACTGTAAAGCTTATTTTCGAAAAACATGTGGGAGTGAATCAAGAACGTGCCATCTTTATTGAGAATAACTCTATTACAAGATAAACTTACTGAAAAAACTTCTTAAAATGCTCTGCATTCCAAGAATGCGGTAAGATTTTCCATTCCTCCATCTATAACTTATAATTTCTAGTTCTTATTACCCTAGAGATGATGAAAAGGGCCTTCCCAATTGGGACCTAATTTCCCATGAGAGGGGTCTTTTCTTGCAAGCAGGAGCTTTTTGAGTACCAGATCCCTAACCTTGAAACTTTTGTGTCTGACCCTTCTGTCGTAGTACCTTGCTGTCTTCCTCTGATAACTTTGGATGTGTTATAGAGTTCGGTCTCTCCTCTCATCTAGGAGATCTAGATTCAACAGAAGTGACTCATCGCTGTTCTCGGGCTCTGTGAACTCAGCCCAGGGAGATGGGATCCTAATTTTCACAGGTGCCACTGTGCCAAGACAAATGGTGTTTTTTGGGTTGCTGATCTGGCTATCGTCCTATAAGTCCATAATACTTCTGGGATATGCTCCACCCATTTCTTTTTAGATCTTCAGAGCGGCCTTGATGGTCTTGATTGTGACCTCTACTTGACCATTGGATTGTGGGTGAGCTGGAATTGAAAAGTAATTTTTTATCCCGAGTTCAGCACAGAATCCCTTGAACTTAGGGTTATCAAATTGCTTTCCGTTGTCAGAGACTATTGCCTTGGGGATCCCGAACCTACAAATTATTAATTTTTACGTGAAGTTCTGAACCTTTTGTACATTGCGAATGGTTCCACCTCTGCCCATTTGGTGAAGTAGTCCACTCCAATGATAACAAACTTACACTGCCCAATGACAGTAGGAAGGGGTCCAAGTATGTCCAAATCTCATTATTGGAAAGGCCAGTGGCTCACCATTGATGTCAGTAGCTTTGGTGGATAATGGAAAATATTGGCATGTATTTGGCAAGTCTTACATCTTTTAACCAGGTCTGTGGCATCCTTGAGCATTGTGGGCCAGTAGTACCCCTGCTTGAGTGTTTTTTCTGCCAATGCCTGAGCTCCGATATGATTCCCGCAGACTCTTTCATGAATTTATCTGAATATGTAATCAGCGTCTTCATCTCCTACACACTTGAGTAGAGGTGCTGAGAGACCTCGTTTGTACAGATTTCCCTACAGGATATAGAAAATCTAACTGACCTGGCTCTTAGCTTTGCAACTTACTTGGAATCTTCTAGTAAGTTTCCATCCCATAGGTATCTTATGATGGGGTCCATTCAACTTGGCTGAGCCAGAATTGGGAGCACTTCTTCTTCCTCAGCATTTACTGATGGTTCTGTTATGTGTTCCACAGGGATTAATCTGTCCAAATTCTCCTGCGAAGTTGTTGCCAATCTCGCAAAGGCATCTATTCTCGAGTTTTCAGCTCTAGGGAATGTCTGATCTTAACTTGCACAAACTTCTTGATCAATTCCTACACCTTACTGAGGTAAATGATTATTTTCTCACTCTTAGCCTTGTAAGATCCCTCTATCTGCTTTACTATTAGTTGAGAGTCACAAAAGATCTCCAACTACTTCGGCTCCATCGAGTGAGCTAGGCTAAGTCCAGCAATGACAGCCTCATATTCAGTCTCATTGTTTAAAGCATTGACGACCCCATCTACTGAGAACTTCCATGTAGGGATGTAAGGTACTAGCTGTGTTGCCTCCATAGGTCCTTCTGTTGTAAATTCTCTGATGAAATCTTCCCAAACTTGTCCTTTGATCACAGTTCTTGGCTTATATCTGATATCACACTCACCAAAGCTAAAACAAGCGTCTCCATCATCGGATATCTCTCCTCTATTCCCCTCAGAGCTCTACTGCAGTAATACACTGGTTGTTGTGCTCTATCTTTTTCCCTTACTATAGTTGCGCTAGTTGAAAAGTTTGAAACAGCGAGATAGAGCATGAGTATTTTTCCTTCCAAATGACTTACCAAGTCCGGAGGTGTACTCAGATAGCCTTTTAGTGCTCTGAATGCTTCTTCACATTGTGCATCCCATTGGAATGCTTTTTTTAGGAGTTGGAAGAAAGGTTGGCATTTGTCGGTGGATTTGGACACGAAACGACTCAGGGCGGCTATTCTTCCAGTCAGCCGTTGTACTTCCCTAGTGTTGGATGGTGGCTGCATATCAAGTACTGCTTTAACTTTTTCGAGGTTGACTTCAATCCCTCTGTTGTTGACTATAAAGCCTAAGAATTTTTTTCGCGGACACTCCAAAAGCACATTTGCCTGGGTTGACTTTCATCTTGTATTCCTTAAGGACTTGGAACGATTCTGCTAAATGTTGGATGTGGAGCTATGCCTTCAGTGACTTTTCCAACATATCATCAATATAGACTTCTATGGACGTCCCGATTTGCTTTTGGAACATCATGTTTACCAATCATTGGTATGTGGCTCCAGTATTCTTCAACCCAAAAGTCATGACTTGGTAGCAATAGGTTCCCTATTCAGTCACAAATTAGGTCTTCTCTTGGTCACTAGGGTTCATTCTGATCTGATTATAGCCCCAGAAAGCGTCCATGAAGCTGAGCAGCTCATGCCCAGTCGTAGTATCCACTATTAAATCGATCCGAGGTAATGAAAAGCTATCTTTAGGGCATGCTCGATTGAGGTCAGTGAAATCAATGTAGAGTCGCCACTTATCATTGGTTTTCTTGACAAGGACCACATTTGCTAACCAAGTAAGATAATCTACTTCTTTGATAACTTTGGCATGGAGAAGCTTGCTAACCTCCTTATTAATTGCCTTCTAGAGCTCCGAAGTGAAACTTCTTCGCTTCTATTTGATGGGTTTTCAAGTTGGGTTCACGCTCAGTTTATGCGTGATGACCGAGGGATCAATCCCTTCCATGTCTTCTTGCTTCCACGCAAACACCTCCACGCTCTCTTTTAGGAACCGAATGAGTAGATCCTTAGTCTTCCTACTTAGTTTGGATCTGATGTAAACAAGATGCTCTAGCTCCTCGTCAAGTTGGACCGGTTCTAGTTCTTCGGATGGTGTAGGTTTGGTATCTAGCTCGTCTCTCATGTCGAGCTCATCCAATTGGATGTTTTCAACTTCTTTTTGCTTCATCAAGGCGGTATAGCATTCTCTGGCCATACGTTGGTCTCCTCAGACCACTCCAATTCTATTTTTCGTACGAAACTTCATAACCAGGTGATAGACAGAGGGGGATGGCTTTCATGGCGTTGAGAAAAGGCCTTCCCAACAACATGTTGTAGGCAGAAGGGGCATCTACCACTAAGAATTTCACAGTGGTGGTGGTGGTGGTTTGACATGGGGAATCCCCTATAGTGAGCACAAGCTAGATTGAACCCAAAGGCAACACTCTTTCCCCGAAAACCCTAATAAGTGAGCACTTACTAGCTCTAACTTTTTTCTGCCTATGCCCATTTTATCAAATGCAGAGGTGAAAATAATATCCGCAGAGCTTCCGTTATTGATCAGGACGTGGTAAACTGTCATGTTAGCTACGACTACCCTTATTACCAGTGGATCATCATGAGGATGCTAACAACATTCCAAATCTAAATATCAGAAGGAGATAACGGTGTTCAGACGTGGCACCTTGGAGACAGTGTGTACCCCTAGAGCCTCGCCAGCTCTGATTTTGTGCAAGTGGGCCTTTCTGGCTGAGCTGGACTCCCCAACTGTTGCAAACCCTCCGGATATCACCTTGATCTCCCCTAGGGGTTGCTGATGTGGAGATGGAGCTTGCTGCCGAGGTGGTGGGTGTGGAAGAGCTTGATTTTGATTGTCATGGGCAACATAGCGGCGTAATTGCCCTCGTTGGATCAAGAAATCAATCTCCTTCTTTAGTTGAATGTAGTTGTTTGTGTGGTGGCCATGATCTCTGTGGCATTCACGGTATTTGGTGCGATCCCTCCGGGCTGGGCCTGTCTTTATCCGGGTTGACCATCTTAGAAATTTCTCGTTTTGTACTTCATATAAAATCTGTGATATCACTGCGGTGAGAGGGCACAATTGCCGAGGTGCGTACCTTGGCTGCAACTCTAGTTTGGGAGGGCCCACGCGATCCCTTATATCTCCCCTCCTCTTAGGGGAACAATCACGTTCTCTTCTTGGAGACTTATCTTGTCTTTTCTCTTTTTTGGGACTTCGGTCCTTTTTCTTCTCTTCCTTTCCTTTCTCCTTATGTAAGGAAGAGCTCCCTACCGTTAAGAGAAAGGCTTCCTCACCACTAATATATTTTTCTGCCTTAGCCAACACCTCATCCATGCTTGCCTGAGGGTTCTTTGATATGGAGAACATCAGGTCCTTGGATTGCACTCCTAGCCCAGCTATGAAAGCGGTAATGGCAAATTTTTCGTCTGGGATGTCCATTTTCAATGACTCCGAATTGAAGATTTGGACATAAGACCTCAGGTTTTCATGGGGTCCTTGCTTCACATTTAACAAATGGTAACTGGACTTTCTGTAAGTCCAAGCTCCTATAAAGTGGGATACAAAGGATACAGATAGCCCTTTGAAAGAGGAGATCAGTGTTGGAGGGTGCCTATTAAACCACACTAAGGCGGAGCTTTTCAATGTAATGGCAAAAGCTCTGCAACGTATAGGATCCTAGTATCAGTGCAACTCCATTTGGTTTTTGTACGTATTGAGGTGATCTACGGGATCTTTTGTTCCATCAAAGGCTTCAATTTGCGGCATTCTAAACTTTGAAGGGAGGGGGAAGTGTAGCACGCCTGGGGTAAATGGGGAGTTAGTTTGTTGCACCAGGGCGTCCATCGTCACTGGAGCTCTCCCCTTCACCACCTTCTTCGTGCGGCTGAGCTCTTGCTGAATATCCTCGAAACGCTGCTCCTAGTATTGTTCTCTCCTTCCGCGTTGATAAGGGAATAAGTCATTCCTTTCTACCTCCTCATTCTGATTTTGAACTTCTTCGTTGTGTCCATTCCTCAAGGGTAGAGGGGAGGCTTCCCTCATGGTATGGCTATTTCCCCTCTTTCATTAGCTTCCCTAGGGGGATCGAGGTGAGGTTGATCTCTATGGCGTGGCTTATTCTGGCCTTCATGAGCTGTTCATGCCTCCTGCGGGCATTGTAAAAGCTTCATGAGCTCTTCAGTTTGCTGCATCAAGCGTTGGTTGACTAGTCGAAAGGCCTCTAACTCGTTGTTCGCATCGGGATTCCCCATGGGGGGATTAACCTCTATGGTGGGGCGGAGACCAGGAATACCTTCTGGTTGCCTACTGTTGGCAGTTTTTGGTTGATCCCGCATTTGTGGCGAATTTGTCTGGCTTCTACTCATGTTGCGAGTTGAGACCATAAGTCACTGAAAAATCAGCGTATTTGTAACAGGAACAGTCATTCCCACAGACGGCACCAAACTGATGGTATAAATTTATGTAGATGAGCAGAAGGTATGGGTTACGTTTGACAGCTTGGATCTGAGCTACAAGGCTCGTGGGGATTGTGGCATGGTGTTTGAGAGATTGGAGTGATTAGGGGGTTTGCATAGTAAAAGTATAGTGGTTCACCTGCTCGGGAGCTCGACTAGTCCACTCTTCGATGGAGAATCTTGATCCTTTTATCTTTATTGATAACTTGAGCGATTTACATGATAGTGTATGTGCCACTCGGGTTCCTCTCTCCTCAATGCAGGCACGGTTCAGTATATATAGACTAATTCCTACTTCTAAGGGATCCGCACCGAGATCCTTGTCTTGCATCCGTGGGATCTCCCTTGATTTTGAGAGAGAATCTTTATTAGTTGAGAGTTTTGTGCCTTGAATATAGCTTGATTATTGTTTTGGGGGTGTCTTTTGTTATACAATTGTTCCTTCCTTATATCCGTTATATCCTTGCCTAGTAGAGCCCCAGCTTTGGTGTTCTACCCTCTGCAGGTCTTTCCTAATTTCCTGGTCTATCTTCCTAACCTGAGCTTAGATTCCTGACCTCATACTTGGTTGGAGCTTTTTTTGAGTATTATCAAAGGGTAATTCATGTATGAAGGTACGTTGTAATGTAAATAATTTTAAGAGAGATGTTTGTGGCAGTTAGATGAATCTATCTGACACCGTCGGATAGACTTATTGAAATCTGTCATATTTTATATTATACATTTGCATTTTAATCAATTTTAAATATTTTAAAATAAATTTTGCACTTAATTTTATTAAAATGGGACAATATTACTATCTTTTTATTTGATTGAAAGTGCAATATGGAATTTTAATCTTTTTATAGTATAAATTCTGAATTTAAAATTTTAGTATCCAGGTAATGTGCCCCAAAACTCATATATAAACTATTGTCTCCGTCTCTTCAGACAAGAGGTGCATTGCATGAAAAAACAAACGTGTTGCTTTTGTGTGATCTCTTTATATATAAATGTAAAATATATCTGCTAATGACTTTAGTTTATTTCTGAAAGAAGGTAGATGGAAGCCGAGAAGACACTTTTAAGGATCAAATTCGGGACTTGGTCCAACTACTTTTCATACACGTTGAAGATCAAAGGTGGACCTAGTATCCCCTCAGGTATGATCACGCAATACCCAAGGGTTTCATTGAATCATTCAAACACAAATTGAGAAGTTTATAAACTAGATTGACGTAATTAAAGAAGGGGGATTAAAATTGGGTAATATACATGCTTTCAAAAACCATTATTTTGTTTATCCTAACAATTTAAAAGTTCCATCACTTCTCTATTAACTAACACGTAATCTTCGTCAATTGGGAACCCAAAAAATTAAATCAAATATGTGAACAATAAAATAAAATAAATCGGGGCTAAATTTCACTTATATTTAGCGATGGGTCAACAAGTTAATTACGCTCTATCTAATATTACAGTTAGAAATTTAAATTACTTATTTATAAAAGCACAAAAATAGTTGACATTAATCTAATTTTCATTCTGATGGAACCACAAAATATCTAAAGATGAGCTCAGCTCCCAAGGTCACACAACTCGGGAGCTAAACCCATCAGTATCACATGTGGATCTCAACCTCAGATCTCAACTCCATGTATCTATACCTCACGGAAGTTTGTTCAACGGACAACTAGATCCCACCAAGTCCCCCATCTTTTTGGCATCAATCACCCAACTAGCGCAAATCTCGTTGTGCAATAAGGGAGAACTATAACATCTAAAGGCCAAGGATCTCAAACCAGATCATGCAAACCCTAGGAATATCTATAAATAAGAGGCAAAACCCTCAAGAAATATATAGCCATTGTAGATTCTCGATCAACCACACGAAATTGATTAATATATTCAGAAGCAAGAGACTCCCTTGAAAGTGGATTTGTGAAGCCCGGGTAAATTTAAACTTTTTCGAAAAAGGGCAAAATAATAATTTGTTACTATAATGCGCATTTAAAATACTCATGTTCTAGACCTTGGATGAGGAAATGGAGTTCTTTGTTGGACTCATGTCGCAAAATTTAGTCACCCTGTTGAATTTTGTTGAATTCTGAGATAGTCGAACTTTTTGCATATTGTTCGAGACGACTAGGTGGCGGATGACCTCTCAGTGGTCCCCAAAAATAAATATTTTAAAATTTAAGTATAATTGGGCTAAAGTACTAATAAAATTAATTTGGACTAAACATGGAATGTAATAAATCGTTTCAGGACGAAAAACAAACCCGGAAGTTAAAAATATGCGGTGTAATGTGAACCGCTCATTTGTGACTATAAATATCGACCTAAATCAGATATTAAGCCACAAATATCTTCATTGTTCAGCCTCCACATGTTTTTGAAGAGAAAAGAAGAGAAAAAGTGAGATTTCTAAACTTCCTTCGTCGATTCTCGGAGTTCCGTCGGTCGGAATCCGTCGAGCCAAGAACTAAAGTCAATCACCATGACGAGTGCTACGTTTACGTACCAAGAAAAGTGAATTTTACCAAAGATCAAAAAAAATATTTTGGAAAAATCAAGTTCTTGGGCTATTGTTGGTGTTCTTGGAAGTTCTATCACTTCCTCCACGCTACAAGACGGTTCTTCCTACTTGGGTTTTATTCTCACCCTAAGGGGTTGTTTTGTGCACTCCCTTGCGGCTGAATTTAGGAACTGATTTAGGACCGTTTATGGGCTGTTTTGTGCACTCCCTTGTGGCTGAAAATATGGATTGTTATGTGATTATATTTTGGACTGAATTTAGGTTTGTTTAACGGGCTGTCTAGGGTCTGTTTTGTGCACTAATTAGGGGTTGTTTTGTGCACTAATTAGGGGCTATTTTTGGACTATTGTATTCCTATCCTAAGGGGCTGAAATTGTGGCTTCAATGGGATGTTTATGGGATGCATAGAGGTTGTCCAAATGGCCTGTTTTTGGACTTTTATAGTGGCAAAAATGGGACTGTTTTTAGGGCCATTTCATGAACTTTTTTTAGGCCTCTTTGCGGACTGTTTTAGGCCACTTTAAAGACTGTTTTTAGGCCACTTTTTGAACTGATTTTGTTAGATGTTTTGTGTTGATTTTTGTGGGTTGTTTTGTGTTATCATGCACCTTGTGATTTAAGTGTGTTATTGACATAGAATATGTAATAACATGCTTGTCAATTGTGTTGAATATAAATGTTGATACAT
>CM042190.1:15540046-15560504 GCA_023539305.1 Ilex asprella | reverse complement strand
TGAAGGTGATTTTCGAAGTGGCACTCTAACTTTTTAAGGAACCAAGACTTGGACTTCGAATTTGAACTTCCCTTGGATAAAGAGAAGGAGAAGTCAAGCACTGAGAATGAGGCAGAGATCTTAGCGCTTGATTTCCTCCTTCTCAGCGCTTGACCTCTCCTTCTCTTTATCCAAGGGAAGTTCAAATTCGAAGTCTAGGTCTAGATACGCCTCCACAGTATGATCCTAAAAAGCGAGGTACCCAATGGCCCAATTAGTGGCAGTCTCGTCATTAAGTTTAATAATTAAAGCGACCTTTTTTCGAGCTATAACCCTCTCATCCTCAATCTCCTTCAGCAAATTGGCATTGACCTCAAGCAACATGTCATACTCTTTCTTTATTGTCTCGAAAGACTGGAGGCCCTCTAAGGTTTCCTTGCGAGCTTGGAGCAAGTTGTCTGCCTTCATTGTAAGCTCATCCTTGGCTTTTCTAGCTTTCGTCTCTAAACTCTTGTTGGCAGAATTCAACCTCTAGACCCTCTAGACTCAACATTAAGAAGGCTCAGCTCAACAGCCTTGAGTTCAGACATCTTCGTAGACTCCTCTAGAGCTTGGATCCTTTTCACCATAGCACTTTTATGGATTGCTACCAGAGCACTTATAGCTCATCCTTGGCTTTTTTATTTTCACATTCTATTTCATTTAACGATACAAAATTTATTCATAATTTTTTTCTTTCAAAAATATCTTATCTACACAACTTTCAATGTCAGACAACTCAGCTAACACACTATGTAATGTTAAATAACTTCACTAATCCATACATATCTCCCTTTTTTTTCTCTGTCTATTTTAATTTTAAATTATATAATTAAAAAAATAAATTCTTATTGAAAATATAAAAATTTTACGATCAATGTTTAATTTTTGGTATTGTAAATTGTATTCAAAAACGCAATTAATACTAGTATATTAGTATTGATATACGCTATCTAATCTATTTCTAAACAAACCATTATCACAATGAAATGCAAATAAGACGCAGAGAAATAGACATGAAGAAATAATAAAATAAAGCTACAAAAGATAGAAGCATGAGAGATCAATTTTTGCTTTTTGCAGTAATTAATATTGTACCCTGTCAAAGTTAGGATACTACGCATTGGTTCAGTTTACTCGGTGCTCAGTGCTCTATTCTATCGGCATGATAAGGGATTATAGGAAATGAGATCACAATCTAAGTTAAAATAGCTATTGAAAATATATTAAAATATTATATTTTTTATTTTGAAGAGTCATCTTTACAAAATTACTGTAACTATATTCTCTATTTTAACTAACTATTATTGATATTTTAAGTCAAAATATTCCATAACTTGACACCTCATCAAAATTCAAAATAATTTTCCCCTTTTAGTGCAAAAAGAGTTATTTAGCTCTCCAAATATTAACTGGCTAGCCAAACGTAGAGAGTCGTTTAACTCAAATGTAAAATAGTTAGTCAAATAACTGATCTCTTGGAGAACAATTTTAGGGTTTGACTCTTTATTTTAGCTAACAAATCTGAAATAACTAGTCCTTTGAAGATACTCTAAGGTGTGAGTTCCACGCTCTACAACATTCTTCAATTCAACGCGAACAAGCGAAGTGAGATGAAAAGTAGAGAATATCATTTTTTTCAGCACCATCCCTAATGTTAGATAACTCAATAAACATACTCTTCAATGTTAGACATGCATATTAATTCACACATATTTCTCTCTTATTTTCACTATATTCACTTTAACTTTAAAATGCATAATTAAAAAAATAAAATAAATTAATATCTAAATTAAATGGTGTATGGTCAACGATCAATTTTTTGTATGATAGATTGTATTTAGGCACGCAATTATCACTAGTATATATTACTATTGCAAAGATGTCCAAATTAGTCGTTATCCAATCAAGTCTAAACAAATCGTTATCACAATGAAATGCAAATAAGACAATGAGAAAGAGACATGAAGGAATAATAAAAAATAAAGCATCCAAAGATAGGTATGAGATATCAATTTTCACTTTTGGTGGGCCTTCCAATGTGAAAAAAAATATAAATTAAAACCCTAGAGGTAAATTTCTTTTTATATTTAGAAATGGATCAACATTTTAAGTACAATCTATCTAATTTTAACACTAGCAATTTAAATTACACATTTATAAAAGAACGACAATAGTTGAAATTAATCCAATATTCATTCAATTTCATTTAACTGTACTAAATTTATTTGGAAAAAAAAAAAATTGTCCAAAAAAAACTTCTTTGCACGAACACTAATGTCAAACACAACTAAACACACTCTCCAATATTAAAAAACCCCACAATCCACACTTAAACTATCTATTATTTTCTCTCTGAATATTTTAATTTAAATTGCAAATTAAAGAAAAAATAAAATATATTACTATTTCAAATATAAATTTTGTACTATCAATGCTCAATTTTTTATATTGCAAAGTATATTTAGACACTCAATTAATACTAGTATATTTCATTTACACAGAAGTCCAAATAAGTTGTTATCCAATGAGGGTCTACACAAATCATTATCACAATAAAAATGCAAGTTTAAACCAATCAACTATAATATCAAATATAATAGGTTTTAAAAAGTTCATTCAACGATCTTAAATAAGCTTATCCAACAATCAAAAATATCCTCCTCAAAATCATTCATATTGCACCATAATTTTAAGTACGTGTTATCCTAGTCTATATAAGAGCATCTCCAATCTCGACTAAAATGTAGACTTAATTTAAATTTGAGTCAAAATATCCTAAAAAACTTCTCCAACTTTGGACTCAAACCAATACCAAATCAAGGTAAACTTATTCTGGACCCAAATTGAAGCAAATTCAAATGCTATACCAAAATTCTAATGGTAACTTTTTAACATATCCAAAACTAAAAGACTTATTCAACTACTTGTTCTCTACCTCCTCTTGCTTTTCTTTATTACGCTACTTCCATTGTCGACCACTACCAAAACTTTTACAAATCATTTGAAAGCTTACATGTAAGTTTTTTTCATTTTCATATTTTATCTTCTTGAATTCTTGTATTTTTCTAAACCCTAATCTCACCTATCTTTCATATATATAAACCTAAGGCTACCCATCAAAATTTTCTTTGATATTTTTTTCAATTTATTGATGGCAATATCTTTTACATACTAACTTTTGTTGCCTTTCCTAACTAAGTCAAGAATTGGTGAGGTACAAGGTGACTAAGTAGCGGCAAGGGAGTGCTATGTTGCTTACACACGGGAAAAGCAGCAAAAGAGGCACTGCAAATAGGATCCCTGGACGACAGAGAAAATGGGGTTGATGGAGAACGCCCCGGTCGGTTGAGGACCTCTAGCCCGTCCAGATCGAAGACCAACCAGAGCAGGTCACCTATGTTGAGAAAATGCTTAGAAAGGCTCTTAAATCATTGCTTATAGAATTCATGTGTTCTAACAATGATGTTTTTGCTTAGAAGCAATCACATATGATAGGAATTGATCCATCTATTATGGTGCATCGGTATAGCGTGAATCTGACCTTCAAACCAATTCGATAGAAACGACGAAGCTTTGCTCTGGAACAGAATAGAGCAATTAAGGAATAAACAATCAAACTCCTTGAAGCCAACTTGATGAGGGAGGTGCAGTAGCCAGAATGGCTAACGTAGTGTGGGTAAAGAAAATACGCGAAAAAATGGCAGATGTGTATTGACTTTACAGATCTTAACAAAGCATGTCCAAAAAGTTGTTTCCCATTACCCGGAATTGACATTGTGATTAATGCTACAGTAGGATACGAGATACTAACTTTTATGGATTCATTTTCTGGCTAAGATCAAATCATGATGGGCGAACCTGACCAATAAAAGACCTCCTCCATCACAGAAGATGAGACATACTGCTACAAAGTCATGTCTTTTAGTCTAAAGTAACACAAATGTCACATATCAAAGGTTAGCCAACCAAATGTTTAGAGAACTCCTAAGGAGTTCTATGGAGGTCTATGTGGACGACTCATTAAAATTTTTCGAGCCCGTGAACACATAAACCATCTAAGAGGAGCTTTCGAAATGCTCAGAAGATACAACATGAAACTCAACCCCGCCAAATGTATTTTTAGAGTCTCTTTAAGGAAGTTCCTGGATGTTTTGGTGACCCAAAGAGGAATTGGAGTCAACCCCAAGAAGATCCACATACTCCTAGGCATGAGGTCCCATCAGAACACCAAGGAAGTTCAAGTGCTCACGGAGAGAGTAGCATCACTAAACAAGTTCATCTCTCGAACTAGTGGGAAATGCTTGTCTGTCTTCAAAACACTGAGTTAGTCCTTCGAGTGGAGCCCAGAATGCAAGGTTGTTTTCAAAGCTTTCAAAGAATACATCGGCAACCCACCACTCCTTGTTAGGCCATAACAAGGAGAGGTTGTACCTATATCCTGATGTGTCTCAAGAAGTGACTAGTGTTTTGTTGACCCTATCAGCCTCAGCAACAAAGGAGACAGTGTTCCGCGAGAAGGTCCTCTCCGAATCACTCATTGCCGAAAAACAATGGTGATGGATATACAAATTAGGTGGGGGAAGGAAAGTAAGACAATGAGAAAAAAGAGAGAAGCAACAAATTCAAGTCGAGACTAGGAAAATTGATCAACAAATAGGTCCAGGTGATCAAGATTGTTACCTTTCCACTTGAAAAAACAAAAATGGTAGAAATAGAATTAAACAAAAATGGTAGAAATAGAATTGAAATGTGCGACTCCAACCTAAATACTCCAATTTGAAGAATCCAAGCAAATCAAGAATCAAGATTATGAAAGTGCAACGCACCCGGGCTATTGGACGAGTTCTTGAGGCATGCTGGACTCTAACAGTGAAGCATGTTTATATACTAGTCATGCAACGACTCTTTGGCAGTTACATCCACACAAGCCACGACGCCACTTCCCGAGACACTAACGAACAAAAACATTGAATGCAAACCAGGTGCTAGTCACATCAAGTTGAACTAAAGGCAATTGATAAACAAGGAAAAGGGACATGCTTGGAATGCCAAGCTCAATAGCTCAATTTAATTCTAGCTCAACAACTAACCAACAAAGAACCCTAGAGCTCGGCAGAGTCCTGCCTCAGAAGGACTGTGACTAGTTCAACCAACCTTCACTTCCACTCAACTAGGAAAACTAGATCAAACAAGTGGAGTAATCAACTTAGCTTAAGTAGGCAGAGTAGGATCCGCTAACCATCCAGCCTATAAGAGAGGAGGTCATGAAAGAGATCAAGATAAGTGAATCAAACACGAAAAAAAGTTTTCTTTGATCCCTCAAATATCTTTGACTGACTGTATGTTTAGGCCGTTAGCCGTGGACATTCTAAATCATCATCAAAACTGAATCAGATATATTCGTAACAAAATTTGCCAAGAAAGACAACAGGCATTAACTGATTCCTACATAAGACAGTACATGCGACTGATGATGCAGAAGAGCTAATTAATGAATTTCACAAGAGGCTGCAAAATAAAATTATTTTATGCCAAAAAACTAGTCTCACATCTTTAATGTGCAAAATACCGTTTTGTGACTCAACAATCTAGAGTCAAAACAACAAAATGAATCACAATATTTTTACAAAAGCAAAAATTCGTGAATATCACATTTGGAAGCACCACTATATTGCTCGTAATAACTACGGCAGAATTGTAAACCGTCCAGTTGTAGATATATTCTGCAATTTAATCCAGTTGGAGAATTGTACACCGTCCAGGTAATTTGTGAAAAACATAAATTTAATCTCTGGAAGAGAAGGAGCAGCCAATCATTTGCCCAAAACCCATGACCCAGACAGAGAAGCAAAAAAGGATATTCTCAACCACATACAACACCAGACAAATTCCAGTAGCCAAAGCTCATTTTACATTTGCAAACAGTGGACAAGAGGTCATCCCTAATGCATGAAAATACGTAACTTCACAAAAATGCCAACAGATTAGCCTGATATGCCCCACCAGAAAACAAAAGCAGAAACACTCTCATGTGGTCCTGGCTTTACCCATTTCCTGAAAATTAGAGGAATTATTTGACATTTCACATCCTTTTCCAATAAGATTTTGTTCTCTGACTGTTCCTATGCCATATTTTCAAGATTTAGCTTCAGTCTCTCCTCTATCTTCCATCATCTTTGTTGTTTCTATCTTCTCTACTATCACACTTCCATCTTCCAGCTATTCCAATGCTTTCTTTGGAGTGCTGAACCCCAGTGGTCACAAAAGATAAATAAGCAAATAAAAGTACAGAGGTTGATGAGTTTTGTTGTTGATAACAATAAGAGCAAGCACTTAAAGAGTAAGCTTAGCTTGGCACCTCTACCGGTATACATACATGAATCTGAAGGCTATGAAGAACTTACAAGAAATGGACCATTTCCAATGACAGATGTTTATACTTACAATGATACAATCACGATATAGACAGCTCTGAGGTCATGCTCTTTAATAAAAAGCCTGCCAGGATTTTCCTCCTTGAAACATCGTAGCAAAATTGTATCAATATGGGAAATCTCAGATACAATAATGGCTACTTTATTTGTCCTGTAGCTGACACTAAATAGTTGGGAAAAAACTTTCTTGAGATGAGTTGTTGAGTTGACTCTATTAGGGAAAAGTATGCATATGTTGTAACTTAGTCGTTATTCCCAGAATAGTATTCCCATCAGTCTTGACAAATACATCCTAACCCCTCTGCTAGCTTTAACTTGCAAATTATCATTCTGACGTTGGGGAGGCCTTTATCTCAAAACACCTATGAGCTGATTGATTGTGATGACTTGGTGGAAGGAATCTTAGAGAGGGTTCTCAAGCCAAGGTTTGGACAATTGGATGCAATACCTACGAGATCAGTGGAGCAAAATAATGAGTCTAAGGGTGGGATCATGGTTATCAAAATTCCAATCCAGATCAAAGAATCCTAC
This sequence comes from Ilex asprella, assembly GCA_023539305.1. Lineage (NCBI taxonomy): Eukaryota > Viridiplantae > Streptophyta > Magnoliopsida > Aquifoliales > Aquifoliaceae > Ilex > Ilex asprella. The sequence goes on along the minus strand of CM042190.1, from coordinate 15,553,518 downwards.
GATTTGGTATAAGCAAAACAATCCGAGCGCCTTGTAGAATCTCAAATTTACAAGATCTTAATGGATCATGATCTTTGTTAGAAGAATTTAGTTACTAAGCAAGCACAATCCATATTTATCTTTTTAATAGTTAAAGACTCAACCCAAGCAGGACTGTCTAATAAATTGTCAGTTATTGGAGAATTTCAGCAGATGAGAAAAGAAAATTTATTTCGTTCACAAAAATGTGTATTTATTTGTTCATCTCTCGTTAAAAAGTTGAAAGCAAGGTTAGGATTGATGTTCTTCAACTTTCCAATCTCTAGCCCATATTTGTTTCTATCCAAAAGATAAGATCAAAATATTTCAGTTCTCTAATTTCTCTATGCAAAATCCCACATTATTAGCAGTCAAACTTTAATTTTCAACTCTCTTTAATGCTCAAATGTTAATTTCTCAAATTTCAGTCACATCTCTATTTTTTATGTTTGTCATGCCATTTCTATTTGCATATATATTAGACTTGTTTAATTCTTGCTTTAAGAATTTTGTATTGTTGTATATATTTTTCGTCTCCTATTTTTATTTGGTAAGAATTTTATGATTCTCTATCTAATCTTACAATTTTGATCCTTCAACCTCACCTATACATCCAAGCTACAATCCCAATTTTAAAATCCCTGGGTGGAATTCAGCTTGAAAAGAATGAACGGGTTCCTACCAAATTAGTTATTCTTCAAAGTTCATGTGCAAAGCAAATTCCTTAATTTTAACATAAAGGTTGTGGAGGATGTAAAGTCTCTCGGGGGTAGTGGTAGACCCTGTGCTTAGGTTCAGAGGGATAAAGGCGTGATGCAATAAGAACCAATCGAATTGGTGAAGGCGGTCAATGCAGGGCATGCCATGATGATAGAGCAAGAGAGTAATACCCAAGCCTTCTTTTCAAATTGGTATGGGATTTTCCCAGCAAACAAGAAGAGTTAGAGTTTGCACTTTAAGAAGGGCAAAAGGTAGTGGATGCTTATAATTTGGGGGATAATTAATCTAAAGAAAAAGACAACGGTTCTCTTCTCTAGCTGTTGAGTGCAAAAGTATCCATAGTCGTAGAAGGATGAGGTAAGCAAGTGCCCAAAATGGTGAGTTGTACAACCAAGTAGAGAGGAATACCAAGGTGAGGTGTCCTAATATGGACAATGTATGTCCAGCTTTGAAGGTAAATTCTATAGATAGAGGTGAAGAACGTGTGCCACTTGGCTGGATCTCTCTCTTTCAAAAATGGGTCATGGCTTTGTGCCTCGGGTTAGGTATGACACTTTGATAGGCCCCTGAACCAATCCATCACCCCACAACTCGAATAGCCTATGGCCACCACAACTGGTGTCAACATACACTAGATATTTGATGCAATATGAGTGGTGAGAGTTTTGGTATTCTATTGACCGTTGTCAATATCGTTCAATTAGAAAATTCTAAAATATTTTATTTTATTTTCTAATTTAATGAGGAAATTATTTTATTTTATTTTCTAATTCAATTAGGATTTTATTTTATTTGGTTTCCTAATTTATTTAGGATTCTAGTTTTTCCTAGTTGTTTTAGGGTTTCTACTAGTATTTAAAGTCTTGTAAGCCCTAGGACAAACAACTTTTAATTATTGAATACAATTGAGAGTTGTCTCTTTTTTTCCAATTCTTCTGGCATTTTTAGGAATCAACAGAGTTATTGAAACATTTAGGACTGCTATTCCTTATGTCAACAAACCTAGAGTAGAAATTTAAACCAATATTTGTGCACAAATCAACGGTTTATTTTTATTATCCCTTTTCGTTCCTTGTACCCTTGTTTTTACCTGCTTCCTTGCATCAGTTGGTATCAGAGTTCAATTGCATTCTTGTCTCTATGTCGCCAAGAAGACGACCTATGGAGGAACTCTATGAAGCCGTTCAATGCGAGGATACAATAATAGTTTGATGGAAGAGACAGAGAGTCTGGTAGACGATGATGATAATCCTTTCACTGGGCATCCACTTAGGGTTAGGGGAAGGCATGCCACTATGCCAGAGTCTGGATTGAAGATTAACCTGTCAAATTTTCAAGGTAGTCTATAGCCTAAAAAATTCCTTGATTAGATCTACATTGCTGAGAAAATTTTAGAGTTCAAGGACGAGATTTTGCAGAGGAACCGCTACGTGGTGGCAACACTCTAAGATAAAAAGTCGCCATAAGCAAGGGAAAAGAAGATAGACACATAGGACAAACAAAAGAAGCATATGCGAGAAGCCTTTCTACTGCATAATAATGTGAGGGCGTCATATCAGAGCTTGGATTATTTATGACAAGGAAATCGATCTATCACCGAGTACACTACTGAGTTTCATCGATTAGTAACACATAATAACCTGATACAGACGAATGACCAATTGGTTTCATCTTATACTGGAAGTTTACGACCTCAAATTCAGGATACCTTAAACTTGTTCGACCATTATTCTATGACCACGCTTATCAACGTGCCCACCAATTGAAAAAGTAGTTGAGTCAAAGAGTGGGGGAAAACAGTAGTTGGTTTTGAATTACTACTTCTAGTCATGGAAGAGATAATTTGGTACCGTCCAGTCACCCTGCCAACCCACCAGTACTTGGTGGTACCTAGGCAGGGGTGGGTGGAACAGTCGTACGACCCATATGGGCAACCAATATTATGAAGTGTTTCAAGTGTGGTGAGACTGGCCATAGGATGACGGATTATAGGAAAGAAGATAGACCCCAGGAAAAATCTATTCACAGCTGGCGAGGACATCCTGGAAGAGCCTTACTCGAAATATAATCAGACAACTGTATATGACACTGCTCAAGATAAGAGTCTTCCAGAAGAGCCGGTGGAAGGAGATTAAGGGCCACCACTTGTGGTTCGGCGAGCATGCTTGAATCCTCGAGTTGAGAATGGGGATGAATGCTTACAAAATAATATATTCCATTCCATGTGCACCATAGACGAAAAAGTTTCCCTAGATTATCGACTCCGTAATTATGAGAACGTGGTGGCAGAAGAAGTTGTATAGAAATTAGGCCTACCCGTGGAACAACACCACAAACCATAAAAACAGGCATGGCTCAAACAGGGCAACGAGGTAACAGTTTCTAAATATGTTTGTTGTACTTTTCCGTTGGTTCAAAATATAAAGATAAGGTGTGGGATGGCGTTATTTCTCTAGATGTGTGTCATCTCCAGTTGAGGAAACCGTGGCAATTTGATTGAGCTGTCAAGCATAATGGGAGGGATACACTTACAGATTCATGTTTGATATTGTTAAGATAGCTCTATTGCCTAGCAGCAATCTTTCCCCAAAGCCACCATCTTGAGGAACTGGCCCTATTTGATGAAGAGCTATTTGAATCTAGAGTTGTGTATGTGTTGGTCGATATGTAGGAGACCAGTGGAGTTTCTGTCCTTGAAGGACTTCAACCTCTGCTTAAAGAACTTCAAGATGTCTTTCCGAATGATCTGTTGAATGAGTTACCACCCTTATGAGATATTCAGCACCAAATCAATCCAAACTTGACATGCTTTAACTTATTTGATGAAGTAAATAACATCATTGATGTTATGGTTGTTCCGAACCAATGGAACATCACTTAAAATTTTGCACCAAGAATTTTTTTGATCTTGTTCATGTCCAAGAGGAAAAGAATTATACACCACCGAGTAGATCCAATTTGTCGATAAACTTTGCTCTAGTTCATGCATATGAACATAGTTTGGTCGAGGTTAAAAAAAAACATAGTTGGGTCCCACCTATAGATCTGGAAGCAAAAACAAAACATTATTCTCTTTGGGTGGACTCAACAAATTTTTATCTTCCTTCACAGTTGTTTTATGAAGGGAAATTGATTTCAAGTAAACATGATGGCACATGGTCGCCATTATCTTGGGTGCACCTCCTTTCAAACAAGAAGTTAACTTTAGTTTTTCTTAGTGTCCAAGGTTTTGGCATGGAGAAGGATAATAATCAGTCCTAGTTCAATGGGATCTAGATGACCAAGATATTTATGATCATCATAAATCCTATGGACCAACTTTGGGTCTCTCGAAGGCCAAAATTTAGACAACCACTCAAGTATCAAACACAAATTCAATGGAACGGTCAAAAGCCTAAGTTTAGACGCATAATTACATTTCGAAATGAATTCAAGTGAAAATTCATTCCAACTTGGTGAGAATGATACAGTATGGGTGGTGAAAATTTTGGTATTTTATCATATATTGTCAATGTCGTTCAATTAGGAAATTCTAAAAGATTTTATTTTATTTCTTAATTTAAGTAAGAAATTATTTTATTTTATTTTATGATTCAATTAGGATTTTATTTTATTTGATTTCCTAATTTATTTAGGATTATAGTTTTTCCTAGTTGCTTGAGGGTTTCTACCAGTATTTAAAGTCTTGTAAGTTTAGAACAAAACAACTTTTGATTATTGAACACAATTAAGAGAGTTGTCTCTTTTCTTCTCATTTCTTCTGATATTCTTAGAAATTAATTGAGTTATTGAAACCTTTAGGACTGGTATTTTTTTTAATTCAATAGATCTAGAGTAAAAATGTAAACCGATATTTGAACGTAAATCAACGAATTTTTTTTTATCTATTGATGTTCCTTATACCCTTGTTTTTACCTGCTCCCAGCATCAATATTGCTATATAAGCCTAGGAAGATGGGATCGTGGAATTAAGGGGTCATTTGTGGTTCCACATTGCCTACCAAAGGGGACTGTTAGTAGCCAATCTAAATCAGACTACCATACCAAGCTAAGGACAAAGTCCTATACCAACACTTCAACCAAGAAAGGCAATGTCACACTATATATCAAGTGGAATAATGGACCCTAGGACGTAGAATACCACCTCCATCCAAGTACACTAGATAGTGAGTAGCCGCCCGAGACAAACTACCATGACTATCCAAGTATATGGAGAAGTGATTTTGTAACAATAACTCATGCCAGCTAGGAGAAGGAGCTAGCCACATGCCATAGCTTTATAGGGCATCTACAATGTCCATGTAATCCAAGAAGAGAGATGGGTAGCTATAGCTAATGAGTAAGACAGAAAATGAAAAGCCAAAATGTAACAGTAACTTGTTTTGCAGCTATTAGCCTTAAGTCTTATATTATCAACTTCAAATAAGCTACTTCAAGACACCTTGAAGTTTAAATAAGAACCTTTTAAAGGATTACAAATCTAGTGGAAACCTATTAAGATTAATTAGCGGCAGAAAAATGAGATGCGAAAGTATAAGAATCAAGATAGAAAACCACATAAACGTACAGAGTGGTTTGAGCATGAACTTCTATCATGGAACCATATCCACTGTCCCTAGCACCACAAACAAAATTGAAGTTGAAGCCATGATACTCAAACATTTCAAGTACGTTTGCTACCTTACCATATTGGTGTTTTCAGCCAGTAAATAATGATTTGAAGTCAATTAAGTACTTATAATCTTAAGACTTGAGCGAAAACAAGGATTAGACAACCTTTTCAGGCTATTTCTCGCAATTTGGTAGTCAGAAAAGTATATGTCGCTATGCACTTACAGGATTCTAGTATTATACATAAATTTTTTACCTTCTTCAGTAACTTCTTCCCATGATACAGTAGCTAACTCAAAAGCACGAACATCAACACCGACAAGAACTAAGGTGTAAGTGTACAAAATACGGTTAATTAACCCTGAGTTCCTAAAAAACACGGACATGGGACATGGTGCGATACGATACGATACGACACAACACGACCACACTGAAAATGAAAATTTTCAAAAAAAATAGGGCATGAACATGTTGTGAGAAATAGCCCTATATTTCATGTAGTGATTATAGCTCTTTCTACATTATGCATTTGACTCACATTTCTTTAAAATACAAAAATAGCTTTAGTTTTTGAAAAAAACAAAAATTCTCAAAACGTGTCATCGAATGTGTCCACATCATGTTGGCCGCATGTCCTCGGTGAGCTGTGTCAGAATCTTAGGAATGTACACCATGGTCCTTGCAAATATTCAAGGGATAATCAATATCATCCTAATAGGAAAATATAGCACATACTTGAATGCTTTGTGTGACCTTTGAGTACAAACACCAAACTTATGGTGTATGATATAAAAGAAATGAGCCACCCTAATCATAATATTAAGCACAACACAACAACAAAGAAGAAATTGAAAGATTAAACCACTGATGAAGCAAATAAAAATGAAAAGACAAAATCAATGGAGTAATATGTCCTTCAGCTATCCATTCGAATGAGGTATTCAATACAATGAGAAGCTTAAAATGAATATCATCTCAAAGACTTAAACTTAAAAGTGAAAGGAATCATATAATAAGTGCAGCGGAATTTAAAAATAATAATAATTCGATTCTTCAAACCATGATCTATTCATGTTTAATACAAATCGAGAAACTTTAGATCTATAGAAAAGATTAAGAGTTACTTCTTGAAGCGTGTCTTTAACAATCTTCAAGTATTCTCAAAAACCAAGTTTGGCCTCAAATTTTCAAACATTCTTCTTAAATCTTCAAATCTGAATTTGATCTTTACCCCCAGCCTCACAAGCATTTGACCTCTATCGGTATCCATACGAATTGATAAACTTGAAGGATCTACTTTAGCCATTGATAAAACTAGTAGAGAGAGAGAATAAGGGGTGGTTATTCTTGTGCTACCAAGATAGTTGTTATATCATCAATATTCCCCTCCTACATAAAGGTATTTAAAGAGCTTTAAAGACTATAATCCTAGTTTGAGTCAAGATGCAATTATCTCATAATTACATATAGCCCTTTTATTAACATTAATTGTAATAAAGTCTCTAATTAACTATTAATTCGATTTTCACCTCAATTAACTCTTAATTGGTTGTCTCTCTTTTATCCTTTAGTTTCTAAACAATTTTATTGTGTGTGACCATATAGGTTCAAGCATACCCGATTGTAGGTATTTGAGACTAACTACAAGTAGTATCTCAAATTAGAACTCTTCTAATTCTCCTATTATGAAGAACAATTAATATATTTATATTAATTTCATTCTTCGAACTTCTGCTAATCATGAATGACACCTAACAGCATATCATAATCAACCTCCAGATAGCACGAAGTAGGTAAAAACCCATTCAGTTTAAAATTGTCATGCAATTCAATCCTTCTCTCACACAATGCCCCAATTGAATTATTAGGGTATAGAATTACTGTGAAACCCCTAATTCAATCTTACGTGTTCGATCTTAGGACTATGACCCTTAATGATCAATTAGAAACTCTTTTCTAATTGTCATTCTGTCTTGCCCAAGGACTATTTGAGTCATATCCCAAAAGATCACATAAGACATTCTCCCTTTAAGGATGATAGATTCTATGTTGTACACTCATAAATCTCCATGCATGTCTAACTATGTCCAACAATAATATCCAAGTTACATAGTTAGTATATGAATATGTTATATAGTTAAAGCATAAAAATCCATGCACAAGACAATCATGGTGCTCAAATCTAAGGATCAGTTGCATAACTATAGCTTTAGGATTTAACATTAGTAGGAATATAAAACTCTATTTGAAAAAACCTACGTTAGTTAATGGTCACGTTCAGTGTACTTCTTCTCTAACAAGCACCCATACCCCTGCTTCGGTATCCCTACACTAGTGACTTGGACGAGTCACCTCTTATCAAATATTAGAAAACATAGTGTTTGCTAGTCTATCCGGATTACTTAGTGCCCAAATAGTAATCCTATGACTAGGAACATTTAAGAGTAAAATACTAAGAAATATAGGTCTCTTCTTCTCAATATCTTGAGAAACTATCTTCTTAACTTATACTCCATGGACTCTATCATGTACATTAAATTGAAATGAAGTAGAAACATAATAAATAAACTTGCCCTTTTATTTAATTAGGTAATAAATGTAGCTAGTAAAGTCCTAAAACATCATCTACATGATTAGTCTTAGAGAATACTACTAACAAAAAGCACAATGGTTGACCACTATCAAATCTCATATCCTTCATCCAATAACATACATATTGAATCACAATGCGGAAAACCAGAAATTTATCAGGGCAAATACCTCATATCCTTGTGCACGATGAATCAAAATCATCTGGAGCAACCCTTGCAATCCAACTACTAAGCGTCCTCTTAATATCCGAATGATTCACATAAGCCAACTCATACATACTACACAAATTCACCACAAGCGTCTCATTCAACGCCATGGTCGGAATTCTCTCCAATGCACTCTCCAACACCTTAATCGAATCCGACAAATCCCTCAAGTACATCAAGCAAATTGCTTTATTGTTAATTGCCACCACATCCGTTCCATCCCTCTCCATACACTCCTCATATTCCCTCACCGCAGAAATGTAGTCCTTCCCCACCATGTACATCAAAGCCTTATTCCTACTCACCAAATTCCTCAACTCAACCTCACCATTCCCCTCTTTGACCAAATTTTCGATAACCCCAAATGTCCCTTTTGCCCCTTCCAGATCCCCATATTGCATCTGCACATACCCCAGCTTTGACAACAACATTATCCTCGAATCCAAACTCTCACTCTCACTCCGATTAATCAAATCCCTAATCAAATCTATGCAAATCCCAAACTCCTTGTGACTCAAATGATGACTAATAATCGAGTTCATAACAAAAACCTCGCGTTTCCTCCATAATTCTACGGAGGAAGCACTTAATTTCTCGGATGATTTGTCTGTTAACTTTGTACGGACGAAATCAAGGAGGGTATAGAAGCGATCTAGGGTTTCTTGACGCTTGTTGAGCTTTGATGGGAGTTCAGCATGGAGCCAACGGAGGGCGAAGGGGACCATGGAACCGGTATTATTGGGATAAATGTGGGGGTAATTTTGGTATAAATACTGGGGAGTTTCGAGGTCTTCGAGCGAGTCGAGCTCGGCGATGGCGTCGACGAAGCGGCGGAGTTTGGTGAGTGCGAGGGCATTGAAGGTGAGGTAGAGGAGGTGTTCATGTGGTTTGGTGAGGAGAGAGAGAGATCGGGCGCGTGAGACTTTATCGAGAATAGTGAGCCATGAGCCGCGTGAGGTGAGGTCCTGGAGGGAGGTGAGGTCGTGGCAGAGGTCGTTGAGGGAGGCGTATGGATTGTTCAGTGGGTCGTCGGCATGGTGTTGGGAATCGGCGATGGGTGGTGGTGGTTGTGTTGTGGGTGAGTCGGAGAGGTCCATGGTGCCAGGGGATGCGGTGGTTTGTTCGGGTGATAGTGGTGGTGGTGGCTGATTGGTGGTGATTGTGACTGATTTAAGTGGGCTTGTTGATTACATTAGTGGGTAGAGTGGTTCAAAGACAAAATGCTGGGCCTGCTTCTTTGTGTACGGTTTAAGGCCGTATTTTGGAGAAAATATTCCATGCTCAAGAGGTACCAAGTTGGCACCGTGACGTAGTACAAAACGCTAATAAAAAATGAATAATATTATGTGCTCTAAATTTTTATCCCAAATCTTTATCTCAAATGAAGAGAAATTATTGAATGAATGAGTCTCATTAATTTTTTTAATTGAGACCCATTAATTCAATGTTCTTCTTGATTTAAGATAAAAATTTAAGATACATATCATTATTCAAAAAAAATTATCATGTCAATAAGGAGAATTCTACGGTACCGCTTGCAGAGAAAGTCCTTACCATACAAAAAAGGTTATGGACTATAACAAAAAAATAAAGATAAGATGCAAAAAGAAAAGAATTGCTTGAATGGTAGTTAAGGGAGATCAATCATAAGTTTTTTTTCTCGATCAATCTAATTTGAAAGTTAAAATGTAAACCACTATAGTAGCAATTTTTCATCTTTAATTTCATCTCAAATTTATATTAATTTAATATTTATTTTGAATCGTTTATCTAATTTATATTTAAATTTATCAATTTAAAATTGTATTTTATAACCTTCATTTTTATTTAATTAATATTTAATTTATTAAATTAACATCAAATTAACCTTTAATTTTATTAAATTAACATTTGAATTTACTAATTTAAAATTTAATTTTGTCAATTTGATAATAGATTGACCTTTAATTTCATCAATTTAACATTAATTTCCACCAAATTAATATTTCATCAATTTAACCTTTAAGATTAATTGAACCTTCAATTTTTTTTGGTAACATTTAATTTCATCAATTTATATTTTGAACAAAACAAAATGTCGAATGTCAATTTAATGTTAATTTGATGAATTATAAATTTATAATTTTGAATGTTATATAGGATTGGAACTAGTTCAAAAAAAAAGGCTCAACTAGTTATGATCGATCCTATCTAATTGGAACTTGCAGAAATTTAGTTTTGAAGAATTTTTGGACCATCAAATGCATTAAGAGTGATCTCGTATAGTCATGATCGATTTTAACGGAGTGGAATGGTAAAAAAAATTGGTTTCATGAAATTTTTGGATCTATCAGAGGCATTGGGATCGATCCTAGATAATTATGATCAATCATGACTATTGAAGTGAAGTTACACCCTTAAAGGTAAAAGTACTGCTTGCAAAGACAAAATTATCACATTTTAAGGTAAAGTTACTATCTTCAGAGGTAAAATTACAATCATTTATGGTTGAGATACAATCTGTAGGAGTAAATATACCACTTTTAGAGATGAGGTTATAACATCTGGAATGAAGGTTATAATATTTTAACGTAAAATTACTATTTTTAGAGGTGAGGGTATAACCATTAGAGATTAAATTATAACTTGTAAAAGTAAAGTTATCGCATTTAAAGGTGAGATACAAACTCTTTAGGTAAGATTATAATAATTAAAAGTAAAATTATTATCTTTGAAAGTGAAATTATAATCATTTGAGGCTAAATTACATCATGTATAGGTAAAATTACCAAATTTAGATGTTAGATTCCAACCTTTTGATGTGAAGTTGTAATCATTTATGGTAAAATTACTACATTTGGATGTGAAGTTATAACTACTTAATGTTATGTTACAAGTAGTAAAGGTAAAGTTACCATCTTTAAATGTAAGGTGAGGTTACAATCTCTTAAGGTGAGTTTACCCTTTAAGGTAATATTACCACATTTAGAGATAAAATTATCTCCATTATAGATAAAATTAAAATCTTCATAAAAATAAATACAACTTTTATTGGTAAAGTTATCAGCTTTAGTGAATATTATTTTATAACAAAAAAATTGATAACCACGGTACAATACTAATGATTAGCACACAACTTTGTATATTCTAAGATGCTAATCAACTCATTTTGCTTGCTTTTAAGTTTTAAATGATATAAAGTATGATAATTGAAGTGTTAACGTCAAGTTGTTGTATTTGCAATTGAATGGAGACAATCATTGCTTTTAAAGACCCTCCCACACCTCTTGGGTTGAAAGGAATTGAAAAGATAGTTTGAGGGTAGCTCGGGAGCAAAGAAATCAAGAAATTCAAATAAGGAAGCAGAACGGTACCGGTACCCAAAACCTACTAGAATCGGGGTACCGATACCAGGTATTGGTACCACATTCCTGACGTGCCCAAATTCTACAGATCTGCTCAGCTGTCTTGAGGGCCCCACCATTGCGACTCCATCACTTTTCTGACACACCCAGAATACTATTCAGCGTGCCCTATCCTTCCTCTAAACCCTGGAGCTACAACATTTAATGAGGAGTGAGAAATAAGGGTGCAAAACAGCCCCTGACATGGGCCTGGCCCTAGCTGCCCCCCTGACCTCTTTTGTTGACTGTCACCTCTAGAGGGTCAGCCATACTCCCTTGCACGTTTTTGGAAGGGGGTAGCTTACTTCTCCAGGAAGATGGGTTGGAAAGGGATTATGACATTTTTATTGTATTGAATATAGAGAGAGAAGCTCTCAAGGTAGAAGACTATGAATAGTGGGTTCTAGAGAGAGAAAGTGACATTTTTTTATGTATTCTCTATTGTTTTAGCTTTGAATGCTTTGTAAGGATCCTTAAAACTTCTTTGAATGTGATTAATGCTAGTTTTTCCCTGTTGGTTCTTTGTTTTGATGCTCTCTTTTCACTTCTACCATTAATGCTCATGAGTTGTTCATGTTCTTTGATATAAAATGCATTTTTACTCATTTCACTTCTAATCTACGATTCTTGTACTTAGTTGTTCTAAATCTTCATAGTGCAACAATGCATTGTCTCTTTATTGTTATTTTGATTTCAAATATGAGTAGCTAATTTATTAGTTGACATAACCAAGGGAAAACTCTCCTTGGTATATGATTTCAACTCTTGTTCTCATTCCTCTCTTCAAGACCAATGGTTCGGTTTTACCGGGTTGAATGTGGATGATTTGGTGAGTCTTTGATAAACCTAGGCATAGTCACGGTTTATGCTTAGATACTCAGTGGACTCATTTTCGGCTTCCCGCTAATCAATCGTTCATTTATGCTTGATCGGAGGAGTAGCTTGAGTTGAGATTACATACCTAGTGGAGTGACCCCTTGGAAATGCCAACACTTGTTTTCTCATTACATTCTCATTAGCTCACACTTCACCAACCAAATCTCAAGACAAAATATTTTACATTTTCATTTTTCACCCAATCATTTCAATCTTGACTCACTTCCTTTCCTGTGGATACGACTTTGTAATACTCTTCCAAGTAACACACGACACACGAAAGTCTCCTTGCGATTGGGGAACATTTTTGTGCATACACATCCCATTTTACATCATTCTATTTCCCTTGCCTCATTGCCCTTTCTTTTGACACTATCCCTAGGAGAATAAAATTTGCTCCCCCGGTCATACATTGCATCATTTGAGGGAGTGTAATTAGGGGTTAGTTGAGGTTAGGTTTATCAGTCAATCATAAGGTTATAACATATTGATGAAAGGTTATTGCATGTTGATGTAAGGTTACAATTTCTATAGATATGATGACAATATTAAAAATAAGGTTATCACCTATTTAGGATAAGTCACCCATTGAAAGGTAGTTTATCGACTATTGGTGGAAAGTTACAATGCATAAAGGTTAAATTACGACTGTCAGTGGCAAAGAGGTAACCTTTACGGGTGAGGTTATACCACGGAGAGGTGAGGTTACTATTTTTATAGGTAGGATTACAATTTTAAAAATAAGATTACCACCAAGTTGTAGTCAAGTTACCCATTGAAAGGTAAGTTTATCGACTAAAAAGAAACACTTAGAATCCATAAAGGTAAAATTACTTCTATCTGTGGCAAAGATGTAACCTTTAGGGGTGAGGTTATAACAAATTGTTGTCAGGTTACTACATGGAGAGGTAATGTTGTAATATTTAGGGGTGAGATTATAACATTTTGTTATAAGGTTACAACATGTTGATGTAAGGGTACTACATATTGATGTAAGGTTACTACATGTTGATGATAGGTTACTACATGTTGATGATAGGTTAGTACATGTTGACATTAGGTTACT
>CM042190.1:15511928-15527314 GCA_023539305.1 Ilex asprella | reverse complement strand
TGGATGGCTACCATCATCGCCACGATGACCCGTTGGTAGTAAGGGCTTTCGTGGCCAACAAAACAGTGCATCGAGTCCTGGTTGACAACGGGAGCTCAGCAGACATCATCTTTACCTCTACTTTTGACAAAATGGGCATAAGAAGAGAAAAGCTAGAGCCAGTACGCACCCATCTGTTGGTATTCTTGGGAGAGAGGTGATGAGCACATAATATTGCACATTTCATGGCCTCATTACATTCATTATAACTCAACTTTTGCATTTAATTACTTAGTGTTAGCCTATTTTATGAATAATGTTGAATTCTCGATGTTGCATGTTTTGATAGCTTAAATGTTGGATTTTAGGACCTTGCAACTATGTTGGATGTGTGGTAATGGCATGGACACAATACATGAAGAATTGGAGACTTAAAAGTGAAGAAATCAAGGAGGTGTTGGTGTTTGGGAACAAAAGCGCCAGCAGCCACGTCACTGTGTAGCAGAGCCTCGGGTTTCCTCCATTTTGACCATGATCCGCTCGGAATATGAAAAAGTTCAAAACATAAAAGTTGTAGATCTGGATGTCTTCTATATCGTGTCAAAATTTCAGCTTAATCCAACCGTTAAATCAAGAGTTATGCCATTTCTACCGAAGGTGGTCCACAGCAAAAACTCTACTGGTAGACCCTACCGGTAGGGTAAAGCTACTGGAGTGCCCTCTACCGGTAGACATGCCCGAAACAGCCCAGAATCGCCTGTAACTCAACTTTGTGGCTTGGGGGTCCCACCTACTCTTCTCCCACTTGCTCCCCAACATTTTCTTACACAACCACATGCCTCCTACACCCTATTGGAAGACTTTGGAGGCTTTGCAATCAATGAGGAATGGAGAGAAGAGCAAGGCAAGTGGGGAGGATGGCTAAGCTTGTCCTAGCATTCAAGACTCAATCAAATCAGCCCCTCTCTTGGGAAGGCCTGCTCTTACACCTTGGGGACCACCATGCACGAAAATTAAAGGCATACACTCTATTATATTCAGCATTACACAAGTTCTAAGGAGTTGGCTACCTAAGCTTAGGAGTAGATATAGAGAGATAGTTCCAAGGTTGAAGATGATGAATAGTAATTTCTTTTTTTTGCATTTTCTTCTCCCATTTCACTTGTTGTTGTTGTAGTAAGCTTTCATACTCTTGTAATCTTCATTTTATTACCTTAATGTCATTTACTTCAAGTCTATTTCAAGTTTAATCCTTTACTTTAACTTTCACCATTGTTGCTTCCATGTTTTCTTCATTTCTTAGCTTAAAATGGGTATTGAATATTTTTCTTTTTAGCTTATGTTTTCTTGCATTTAGTTAAGTTCCATGCTACATTTCTTCATTATGTCCTTTTATATTATGCTTGTCTTTCATTTTAGCATGAGTAGCTAGATTTAAGTTGGGTAATCCAAGGGAAGACCTCCTCTTGGGGATTTCATTTCAACTCTTCTTCATTCCTCTCTTTTGAGTCAAATGGTTCGGTTTGATGGGGTTGAGAGTGGATGAGTTGGTGAGTCTTTGATATCCCGTAGGCCTAGTCATGGGTTATGCTTAGATACTCACCAATCTCGTCCCTAGCTTCCCCCGAATCAATCGTTCATTCATGCTCAATCGGAGGAAGACTTTGAGTTGATTTGGTATTCCCATTGGAATGAACCCTTTGGATTAGCCAACACTTGCTTTATTTGAATTTTTATTTACAAACCAACCACAAAACACAAATACAAGATTTTACACTTTCTTTTCACTTTTGCAAAATCACTTTTACAAAACTCCCTTTCCTTCCCTGAGGAGACGATCTTGGAATACTCTTCCAAGTAAAACACCGACCACGAAAGACTCCTTGCGATTGGGGAGCATCTTTTGTGCATATACATTCCATATCTACATCATCCCATTTCTCTTGCTTCATTGCCCTTTCTTTTGACACTATCCCTAGGGGAAGAAATCTTTCTCCCCCGGCCATACATTGCATAAATTGAGGGATAGTATTTAGGGGTTAGTGGAGGTAAGGTATTTACAACCAATCAAGAGGGTGTTGCCCCTAAGATCCATTCAGCTCATACTTACCATATGGGACCCTCCTTGGCAAGCCACCACAACTGTAAGATTCCTGGTGGTTGATGCACCTTCGGCATACAATATGCTATTGGAGAGACCTTCTCTCAACGAACTGAAGGCCATCCCTTTGGCATATCACCTTGTCGTGAAGTTCCCGATAGAAAATGGAATTGGAATGGTCAGAGGAGACTAACGTGTAGCTAGAGAGTGTTAAATGGCCTCTATGAAGTAGAAAGAGGTGGAGAACATCAAATTGGACGAGCTCGACATGAGGGATGAGCTAGAAACTAGACCAACGCCATCAGAAGAGCTGAAGCCCGTTCAGCTCGATGATGAACTAGAACATCTTGTCTACGTCAGGTCCAAACTAAGCAAGGAAATTAAATACCTTCTCATCCAATTCCTGAAAGAAAACGTTGAAGTGTTCACTTGGAAGCAAGAGGACATGGAGGGCATTGATCCCTTAGTTATCACTCACAAGTTAAGCATAAATCCTGTCTGCAAGTCCGTCAAACAAAAACGAAGAAGCTTCGTCCCAAAACGTCAGAGAGCCATCAATCAGGAGGTCGGCAAGGTTCTCCAAGTCAAGGCCATCAGGGAAGTAGATTACCCTATCTGGTTGGCCAATGTGGTCCTTGTTAAGAAAATCAATGGCAAGTGGCGGTTAAGCATAGACCTCACTGATCTCAATCGAGCCTGCCCCAAGGATAGTTTTCCTTTACCTCAGATCGACTTGATAGTAGATGCTAACGCTGGGCACAAGCTCCTCAGCTTCATGAATGCCTTATCGGGGTATAACCAGATCAGAATGGACCCCAGTGACTAAGAGAATACTTAATTTGTGACGGAACAAGGAACATATTGCTATCAAGCCATGCCTTTTAGCTTAAAAAATGCGGGAGCTACCTACTAGCGCTTGGTGAACAGAATGTTCCAAAGGCAAATCGAAACAACTATGAAAGTCTATATTGATGATATTCTAGTAAAATCGTTAAAGGCCGAGCTCCATATCCAACATTTGGCAGAATCCTTCCAGGTTCTAAAAGAATATAAGATGAAGCTTAACCCTGCCAAGTGTGCTTTCTTAGTTTCAGCAGGGAAGTTTCTAGGCTTCATAGTGAATAGTAGGAGAATAAAAGCCAATCCTGACAAAGTAAAGGCAGTGCTAGATATGCAACCACCCTCAAATACAAGGGAAATCCAGCGACTGATAGGAAGAATAGTTACCCTGAGCCGTTTTGTATCTCGGTCAAGTGACAAATGCCAGCCTTTCTTTCGAGTGTTGAGGAAAGCTTTTGAATGGGATGCCCAATGTGAAGAGGCATTTAGGTCTTTGAAGGCTTATCTGAGTTCTTCCCCTATTTTGGTCAGTCCCATAGAAGGAGAAGTGCTCACCCTATATTTGGTTGTCTCAGATTGCTCTACCAGTGCAGCACTCGTGAGAGAAAAAGATAGAGCTCAGCAACCAGTATATTACTGTAGCAGAGCTCTAAGGAGTGCAGAGGAGAGATACCCAAAGATGAAAAAGATTATCTTAGCCTTGGTCACCACAGCCAGAAGGCTTAGACCATACTTTCAGGCTCATACAATAGAGGTTCCGACGGACCAGCCGATGAAACAGGTGTTATACAAGCCTGAATCCTCAGGAAGATTGGTAAAATGGACTATTGAGCTCAGCGAATTTGACATCAGATATAAACCAAGAACAGCTGTAAAAGGTTAGATTCTGGAAGATTTCATCGCAGAATTCACAATAGGAGCACCTATGGAGACCACATAGCTAGTGCCCAACCTCCCAATATGAAAAATTTTGGTAGATGGTGCAACCAATGCGCAAGGAAGCGGGGCGAGTCTAATTTTGACCTCACCTGATAGAGTAGACGTCGAATACGCCCTCAGGTTTGGGTTGAAATCCTCAAACAACGAGGCGGAGTATGAGGCTGTCATTGCAGGGCTCAATCTGGCTTGCTCGATGGAGGCGGAACAACTAGAGATTTGCAGTGATTCACAGCTTGTGGTAAGGCAAATAGAGGAGTCTTATGAAGCTAAAGGAGAAAAGATGATCTTTTACCTCAGAAAGGTACAAGAATTGATCAAGAAATTTGTACAAGTTAAGGTCAAGCATGTTCCCAGATTTGAGAACTCAAGAGCAGACTCCTTGGCAAGGCTTGCAATTGCATCGTAGGAAAGTTTGGAGAGGTTAATTCTAGTAAAGCATCTAGCGAAACCATCCGTCGACATTGAGAATGAAGAAATACTTCCTATACAAACCTCACCAAGCTGGATGGACCTTGTTCTGGGATACCTCGGAGTGGAATCTTGCCAGAGAACCCCAAAGAGGCAGCAAAGTTAAGAACCAGGTCTGCCATGTTTTCTATTTTGCAGGGAAGCCTTTACAAACGAGGTTTTTCAACACCTATCCTTAAATGTGTGGAGAATGAAGACATCAATTACATACTCAGAGAAATTCATGAGGGAATTTACGACAACCACATTGGAGCACAGGCCTTGGCAGGAAAAGCATTAAGGCATGGATATTATTGGCCCACAATGTTCAAGGATGCTACAGATTTAGTTAAGAAATGCACAGTCTGTCAAATGAACGTCAATCTCCCCCATTACCCACCAGAGCTTCTGACCTTGGCGGTTTGTTCTTGGCCCTTTCAGCAGTGGAATTTGGACATACTCGGGCTCTTTCTAATCGGTGTGGGACAGTGCAAATTCGCCATCATTGGAGTGGACTACTTCACTAAATGGGCAGAGGTGGAGCCATTGGCTATGATCACGGAGCAAAAAGTCTAAAATTTCACATGGAAGTCAATAATTTGTAGATTCGGAATCCCCAGGGCAATAGTTTCCGACAATAGGAAACAATTCAAAAACCCCAAGTTCAAGAGATTCTGCACTGAGCTAGGAATAAAGAACTACTTTTCAGCCCCAGCTCATCCACAATCCAATGGGCAAGCGGAGGTAACCATTAGAACCATCAAAGCTGCGCTAAAAACTAAGCTGGAAGCTCTGAAAGGAAAGTGGGTGGAGCATATCTCAGAGGTGTTATGGGCTTATAGAACGATTGCGAGGTCAGCAACCTAGGAAACACCGTTCGCTTTGGTTTATGGAACTGAAGCAGTATCTCCAGTCGAGATCAGGATCCCATCTCCAAGGACCGAGCTCACAGATCCGAACACAACGATGAGTCTCTCCTACTGAATCTTGATCTCTTGGATGAAAGTAGAGACAGAGCTC
Organism: Ilex asprella; assembly: GCA_023539305.1. Classification (NCBI taxonomy): domain Eukaryota; kingdom Viridiplantae; phylum Streptophyta; class Magnoliopsida; order Aquifoliales; family Aquifoliaceae; genus Ilex; species Ilex asprella. The sequence goes on along the minus strand of CM042190.1, from coordinate 15,521,988 downwards.
TGCATCACATCTAGGATTACCAGAGAAAAATCACAAGGTATTGCAACAAAAGAGTCAAGCGCAGAAGCTTTGTGGTGGGAGATGTGGTGCTTAGGAAACTCCTACTTGCCAGGAAAAACCCCTCCCATGGGAAACTAGGTTCAAATTCGGAGGGTCCCTTCATTATATCCAGGGTGATAAGACCGGAAAATTACGAGATGCTGACCGAAGAAGGAAAAGTCCTACCTCATTCCTGGAATGCAGAGTATCTCATAAAGTTTTTTCAGTAAGTATTCTTTGTAATAAGATCATTTCTAATAAAGTGGTAAATTTTTTATTCAGACAAGGGTAATTCTCTGAAGTAGCTAAAAAGCCAAAGATGAGCTCTACAGCTCATAAAACTAGATGAGCTCCACAGCTCATGATGAGCTCTTTAGCTCATAAATATAAAGAGCTTCATAGCTCGAGATGAGCTCTACAGCTCATGATGAGTTCTTCAGCTCATAAAATAAAGTAAAGAGCTTTACAACTCGAGATGAGCTCTTTAGTTCATAAAATAGAGAGCTCTATAGCTCAAGATGAGTGTTAAACTCATACAGTTAAAATGAGCTCTTCAGCTCATAAGAAAAAAGAGCCCCGCAGCTCACAATAAACTCTCCAGTTTATAAATCAAAGAAGAGCCCAGTAGCACATGATAAACTCTCCAGTTTATAAATCAACGAAGAGCCAAGTAGCTCACGACAAACTCTCCACTTTATAAATCAAAGAAGAGATCCATAGCCCACGATAAACTTTACAGTTTATAGATAGAGAAAAGCCCATAGCTCTCAAAAACTCTCTAGTTTATGAAAAGGCTAAGAAAAGATCGACAGCTCAAGTCGGACCATTCAGTTCATAAAGAGAAGGTAAGTTATGGATATCCTGATGAGCCCTGAAAGGTGAGAGGAGCCCCCCAGGCCTTGGGAATCAAGATTAACTATTCACACCATGAGATTTAAAAAAAAAATGGCTCAGGATAAACAAACAGTACGCCATGAAGTGTCTAAAATATAGCAGATAAGCAACAAAAAAAAGAAAAGTCGTTTAGATCACATCGAAGGGCAACATCAACTGTTGAAAAGAAATTGCATAAAGAAGACCTCTGAAGTTTCCAGGCAGAACTACTAGTTCTCCCCCAAGCGTTTCTTCAACTCAACCACCTCCTTCTTCAAACGGACGTTCTCCTCCCTCAACTCTTCCCTTTCATTCTCGGCCTTCGAAAGTGCCTTGAGAAGCCTAGCTCCAGCTGAAGAAAGAAAGATTGTGCTAAGAGAACCATCAGATCATGAAGGAGACTCGCACAACTTGCATCTTTTGGAGGACGGTACCTGCCCCTTATCTTCCTCAAACTCAGAGGGAGAGAGATTTGGTGCGCTGCAATAGAAGTGAAAATCAATGGAAGCTACCATTGCACTGAACAAAAAAAGGTTATCAGACGTCATCAACTCTGAGAAGGACACAAGGGCGGATTGCTTCACTTGCTCAATCTTGATAGTCTCCAGCAAATTTGGGTCAGGCGAAACTTCACAATAAAGCAAAAAGTTAGAACAATACATTAGAAAAAGGGAATGATCAAGAAAATCGTCGACGCCCTTACTTATGTGATCAAATTCCTCCAACAGCATGAGACTCTATTTTCTCATCGGCGGTCTGCAACAGACCTCCAAGAATCCCCAGAAGCAAAGAAAAAGCAATTGTGCCACCCTTGGGATGGGGAAGGAATGTCAAGCACCAGCCGGCGTTTGGAGAAGTGTTTCCATATGAAACAGCTGAAACAAGGAACATCGTCGTCTTCAAGATAATGAAAGTACAAAAACTTGGCAATTGTGGAGAACTGGTCATTGCCCTGGAGGTGCCAGAACAAAAAGAAGCTGATTAGCACAGCCCACCCCTGAGGAGACAAACAAGAAAGGGGCAGACCGTAATATGCCAAAATACACCCGATAGAGAGATGAATAGGGAGACGAAGGCCTATTTCGAAGGCACCTTCAAAAAAGTAAACTTCATCCCGGGGAAGATAGTTAGGAGGTTCGTTTGGAGTGGGAACTCGAAAAGGTAATTCCAATTCTCGAAAGAATCGCTTCTTGATTCCTTCCAGATCAGAGGAGGTAAGCGAAAAAGGAACCAAGGAACGAGACTGGGATTCCCGGTCTACTCCGAAAGAGGAGTGGCCTTCAAAGAGAGACGAAGTAGGAACAACCATTAGAAATCCCAAGCAAAGGACCAAAGGAATGAGAAAGATTCAAGAAAATCTTCAAGATTTATAAACAAACAAGGGAATACACGAAATTTAAAGACTTAGCTGATTTTAAAAGGCCCAAGAACCACGCCAAGGGTTGGCTATTCTTTAAACTTCCAAATTTATGAGGACAAGTATGGTTTAGGAAAGCAGTGGAGTAATATAGGTTATTCCGTCAATAACGCGTGGAGAATCTCCAAACAATTAAAGCTCACGGGGTTTGAGGAAACAGTCTAGGACAAGAAGGAAGGCATAAACAACATTGTTCACTCATCATCATCTTCCTTGACTACCAAGAGAGTCAAGAACATCCAAGCTCGAGACCCAACCTAACCCGGGGTTAGACCACACCTACCCTTGAGGAGAGTTTTTCGAATTTAGCTGGGCTAAGGTCGGCTCGAATTGACACATGGACCTCTGGGGAACACCCCCCAAGGCCACCAGCCTCAAAACCCTTCGGATATACTAGCCAAAAAAGGATTGGCTACATGCAGCAACATGGTCCCCATAGACATGCTTGCGATGAACCTCAGCATCTCCTCACTGTGAGGAATGTCAATTTTACCGTCCAATGCTCCCTCGAGGACTCTAAAAACACAACTGCCAGCACTAAAGAGCTCGGACAGATCTCCTTCCTTCAGAGAGGATCAGGTCCCTGATACCCCTTATCCACCTCGAGCATTTTCAGTACTCACAAAGAAAGGAAAGTCCAGTACAATAAGCTGCAGCTCCAATTTGAGGGGTAAACTAAAAGCCCATGATGAGGAGGCTCGTAGGCATATGCAGCTGTAAGAATCATACCACCAGTAATGCTAGTAGGTGTGATTTGTGCAGCTACATCCTTGTTAGTAAAACATGTAACAAGCCGATGTTGGGGTGTGTTGTCCTTGTTCTTGTCCTGATTAATCAAGCGAATCCTAGCACAGCTCCTAACATGATAGCCTGTCCAACCCTACCTCCTTCTCGTGGATCTGACATGGAAAAGCTTGGAGTAAGCAGGCCATAGACGCAGCAGCGTGAACCCCTCTTTGAGTACTCTCGAGACCCGCGATGTCCAGCTCTCAGCTCATACGATTCAACGGATCTTTCTGAGGAAACATGTCAGACCTCCCTATGTCGAGGTCAGCTTGGACCTTTCAGCATGACCCCTACAAAGAAGTTCTAAGCTAAAGTTCTCAAGGCTATTTGCCACAAAATCTCGTCATAAATTCAATAAGATTTCTTCAAAGAAACTTAAAGGTCTCCTTAAAGCAGAGGGAGGGGGCTAAGCACATACAGAGCTTAATGAAATGTGAATGAAATGTGCACAACAACAAAGACAGCTTGGGTCAGAGGAGAAAATTACGCAGAAATCATACATTGGAGTCATATTGAGTGCGCAAGAAGAAATATTCGTATTAAAAATTAGAGAAAAAAGTTACATCAAGGTCATATTAAATATCTTCAAGCATCTTAAAAAACATTCAAGTATTTTCACCAACAAAGTATGTTCAGTATTTGCCTGAATAACTTAAGGATACAGTAGTCAAAAAAAAAATCCTAGGAATCTGTCGAAGCAGAAGGAGACGAGCTGGGTAGGTCAGCAGCTGAGGGCCCAAGTGACTCTGAAGGCAGAATAATAGGCAGTCCATGATTTAAAGCTTCAGTGAAGGAGCTATGAGAAGTTCTGGAGAACCGAGGGCAGAAGCTACAACTTCAAATAAAGCCCTAGTCACCAAGTCAGCAGTAAAAAGAGCAGGAGCATGGGGGATCAGCAGGCACTGGAGAAGTTTCAGAAGTTGTAGCAACAACGGGAGCAATCTCAGAGGAATGAGAGGTCAAAGGTACATCTTTTGCTTGGGTCGCTTCCCTTTCCTCCTCAGCAGAGAGGCCAAATGTAAAGTCAAGGTCAGGATAGACCTCTTCAGCTTTTTCTTGAAAAGCCAGTCATTATTTGGCCCATTCAGTGATAACATCATCAGACAACTTGGTGATCAAGTCGTCCTTCTTCTTGGCAGCAGTTCTTCCTTCCTCAAGCTCCTCTCGAATAACATCATTAACCTCAGTCAAGATGTCATACTCCCTCTTTATGCCTTCATATGAATTTGTAGCCTCAAGGGCGTCGCGGCTGGCCTTGATCCATCCCTTGTTCTTCACCCTGAGGTATTCCCTTGTCTTCCCCAGGTCATCATTGGTCTTCACCAGGTCCTCCTTCGCCTTCCCAAGCTCATCCTTAGCTTGCTTATTCTCAATCTCTAATTCTCGATAAGGGAAGATTGTTTTCTGACTTGTGCTTGCAAATCTTGCATATGGGACTGAAGGGCATTATTGGCAGAGGATAATTCAGCGTTTCTAAGTTCAAGATCTTTGGAAATCTTGGCAGAACCTTCCAAAGCTTGAATCCGCCTCAATAGACCACTAATATGAATAGCCGCCTAAAACCCAAATTAAGCCATAAGAGTTGGAATAAGTATAAGATAGCAGTGCAAGATAAAAGGAAAGGGGAATCCATCAGGATTCAGCTGCTTACCAAAGTAACCCCAAACAGGGCTGTTGAAACAGAAGCCCCAAGGGGTATTGAAGCAGCCCTATGAAGGTCGGATTCAGGGAGGATGAAGGTAATGGCCTCTGCAGCATGCCTAACGTTGTTAATGAGAGAATCCTCAACTGCTGCGTCCATGGAGGGTTTTTTTTTCTCCCTTTCTGGCTCCTGTAGAGGTGGTTGAGAGGTGCCCCCAGCTGAGTCTATGGGTGAGAAACCTTGGCAACTGTTTCCAAAGCCCTTTCAACCTCTATTAGAGAAAGAGAGGTCGACTTAAGACCTGATCTTATAACCCCCTCAAAAAGTAGAATGGCCTCCTTTTGAGGAAGAGAATCCCCCACAGAGCTCTGAACGCCCAGATCAAGGATAGCGGTTACTTGAGCAGAAGAGGAAAATGGGGAGGAGGAGGTCAGTTCTAGCTGTGAGACTTTGCTGAGGGGGCGGATTTACTAGCCCCAACCCTAGCCTTACTTTTGCTCCCACTTATCCCCCTCCTCAATTGCTCCACTCTAGCCAGGCGATCTTTTGTAGAAGGGTCCATTGATGAAGAGTCAAGAAGGCTAGAACTACAGCCTATTAACTCTCTAGCTGCAAGGGGATGAGGGCATCAATAGAAATCGATATTGGAGCTTCTATAACCACTTCAGGGGGCTGAATCTTGTCTCAACAAGTACCTAAGGTTTGATGTGCTCAGAATACTTTGATGGACCACAATTCTCAAGGGCCAGTGAAATTCGCTTATCCTCAGCACTGAGATCAGGCCTCATCCCTGAAAGAAGCAACACACGATAACTGAGATCAGCATAAGCATGAGGGAAGTCGGGATCAATTTGGTTTCCTAAAGTAGGTGCTTACCCAAATTATCAGGGGCATTCCATGTCTGAGGAACTGACAGAGTGTCAGATTTATTAGCAGGATTATATTCCCAATTTTTACCGTGGACAAAGAAGAAATTTTTTTCCAACCCTTATGAGAGCTGGGGACTTCAGAGATGATCAATTTGGCTTTTACTCTATTCAAAATGTATAAGAAACCGTCAATTGGGATATATTTCACATCAAAATACTTCATAAGCAGAGAAACAGTGGGGACCCCTAACGAGTGCTGCTTGAAGTAAACGAGGAGACCAACCAAGACACCCCAAAAATTGGAAGTAATTTGAGCAGGACAAACATTGAAATGTTGTAAAACGCCCTTGATAAAGGGATGCAGAGGAAAGCAAAGGTCATTCTCAAAAGCAACAGTGAAGAAACAGACCTTATTTGGGATAGAAAGGACATAGGGGGTATAGGCATCTGGGCACCAGTATTCAACACCCGGAGGAAAGCTAAAGCGGGCGCTAAAGACTTTCATGGTGAAGGGAGTGAGCTCACTCGCACCAGAGCTCATTGCGGCTATAAAGGCCGCACTAGAACCTTCAGGACCTTCACTCTCCTTAGCCTTACCCTTGTCCTGGGGCGTAAAAGAAGAGGAGGAGGGAAGCTCCACACCTTTTACCCCAACTTCAATAGATTCAACACTGGGAAAGTTATCAATCTCCTTGCCAACCTCACCCAAATCAATATCTTCCTCGGCAGACCTCCCTTCCATAGGATGGACAAAAGGAAGAGCATTTTTGGAAGGATCAGACATAAGGAGACAAGAATAGGAAAGGTTAAAAGAACGATAGAGAGGGGAGACGTTCACTAAACACTCCTTAACAACCTCAAGGTCAGCACAGAAGCTCCCAACACTAAGAATTCGCGCAATAGCGAACCAATCAACGAAGTGGGGAAGGGGGGACATACAATAATCCCAATTTCAGAAATAAAAGAAGCAAAAATCCCAAAAATGTAACAACCACCTTGAGCTCGAGGGATCCAGAATGAGAAAAGAAGAAGAAAGGGAGCAAAAGACGTACTTAGATCGAAATGATCAACAAATCGCGAACCAGAGGGAAATCGAAAGGAGAAGGTGCTAGGGTCTTCAAATTGAACCAGAAAAGCTTTAACTGGAATAAGAAATCAGAGAACTCTAAATTGGGAAGCCAAGAGAGCAAGAAGAAGTCGACGAAGAGGGAAGCTGAACAGTGGAAAAAGTCATTTTCAGTAGCCGTTTTGGCATTTATAGCTTGAAAGACAGGGGCTGTAACGTGTGCGGGAATCGAGGAAACCATGATTGATCAAAACCGCCTTAAACGACTCCCACGTGCAATTCAAAGACAACCACGTGCAGGCCCAACTCTTTTTCTTTTACAGCTCAGCCCTTGCCAAAGCCTGCTTGGGCTAAGGGCTGGAGGGTAACTGATGATACCAAAAATAATTCTAAGTGTGAGCTCGGCCTCCAGGTCAGGTCAGGAGGTCAGCCAAGACAGAAGAGCTCGGAGAATTAGAGCTAAGCTCCGTTCAAACGGGATGGTGGCATAAATGGCGTAGGGACAGCTGGGTAAACATCAAGCACACCGAGAAAAGATAGAAAGTTAGAGTCAAGGCATAAAACTCTCAACCAACCAAGTTCCTCTCCCGGGAATTAAGGAAAATCCTATGGATGCAAGGCAAGGATCTCGGTGTAGATCCCTTAGAAGTAAGAATTAGTCTATATATGCTGAACAATGTCTCCATTGAGGCACGAAGGAATCGTGTGGCACATACACTATTTTGTAAGTCACTTAAGTTATCAATAAAAAAGAAAAGGAGCAAGAGCCTCCATTGAAGAGTGGACTAGCAGAGCTATATAGCTGGTGAACCACTATATTTTTTGTGTGTAGCAATCACCCTATTCAAATCAGCCCTCGCCTCCATAAACCATTCTACGAGCCATGTTGCTTTGACCTCTCCTTAGTACTAGATTCGTTGATTCTGCTCATCCACCAAAAATTACACCATCAGAACTTTAATAGATCAAAGTTAGTGTCTGACACTATGTCCTTAAGACAAATTTTGCATCCACACTTGGTGCTTATGAAAATCAAAATATTTGTCTCTCATGATACAATGATCTTCACCCAAATAGATGTAACACATCAATATACTCGTCCAGCTAACTAAAAATTATGTTGTGTACTCTTTAAATGCAGACTATCTTAATGTTTAAAATGAAATGTTCTATTGACTTTCTTAATCTCGAAAATGAATTGATGTAGAATGATAATGAGTCTGTATTTATATAATGACTATTTTGAACAACCATCGTACGAAAAGATACAACTTGAAAGACACATACATGCAACCAAAAATTTGCAGTAAGAGAGAGAAAATGGATTGTACAACCGTTACTTCTATCAACCTATTCAGTCAATTTTGATGAGTAGTCATTTTTCTGACATTCTTTGACTTGTCTATTTTTTGTTGGTGGTGAATACCACAGGTGTTAGCTTGGTGCATGTTAAGCATAGAAAATTTTCTCGTTGTGCCAGACAATCAAAGCTCATCATCAGGTAAGACTGCAAGTCGAACGGCTTAGGAGAGATGAGGGTCAACTTTAACCCAATCTTAATTGTATAATTCTTAATTATAATCTTAATTTTAATTCTGATTCAATTTTAATCCGAGTATTGTCCAAATTTAATTTGAACGAGCTCAGGTTAGGTTGGGTTGGGTTATGTAATTTGAGCTGATTTCGGGTTAGAATTCGGGCTAGATTTATTCAAGTTGAAATCAACCTATTGTTTTAAACCTTGGACGTATTACATAGTATTTACCTAAAGTAACAATCAACAACTTCAATCAAATGTTTAACATAAAGATCATAATATTTAAAGCATAAAAATCAATGTTTAACAGAAAGACATAATAGTAAAATGTTTTAAATGAGACTGAACCAAAAGACTAATCCTTAGGGGCTATGTAGTATGTTTTTTGGGAGGGGTTTGAATTGGTTTATCCAAATCTTTCTAAACTTAAAGATGGGATTCAACATTTAATGTTGTCCATACCCATGTTTGGTATGCACAGAGATATTTGACTATTATGATAATATATTTGTATATAAATGACTATTGTGCCCCTTAACTAATTTGTATATATAGGGTATGTAAGATATGTAGGGGTATAAATGTCATTAGTATGTTAAACCCTTTAACCCACATATGAAACCCACTCCTTGAGTTCCATGAAACATATGAACTTGGGTTTCATGACCTGGCCGGATTTCAAATCTTGGACTAAATGAATAGTTGTCAAACATGGGTTTAAAGTAGTTTATTCCCCAAACCATGTTCCAAATCCCCCCCCCCAACCCACATACCAAACAAGCCCTTAGTGTTTTGAATTTTTAAATATATTCGAGTTGAGTCCAATTTAGAATTTGGGTTGAACCCGGTTTATATAATCAAGTTGAACTCGATTTAGAATTCGAGTTAAGTCCAATATATATATTCGGGTTGAACTCGGTAACCCAAGGCCTCAACCCTGGTACTGCTCGAATTCAATTTGGGTTGATATTTTTCTGCTCAGACCCAACCCAATTATTAAAAACCTCAACTCAAACCTTGTATTTTTCTGAGTTGGGTTCGGATTAAATTCGGACTAGTTCGCCCAAGTTTCACTCCTATCATCAAGTTGAAGAGGATGATAAGTATCTTTGGGCAAATTTCATTACGAACCCACAATTAATAGGGAATTCAAGAAGTTCAGATCATAAACAGGTAAATTTTTTTGTCTAGGTAAATAAAAAGTTCAACACAAATTAGGGGTTTCAAAAATATAATACGATTCGTTAACACAACACAAGTTAGAAGGCCTGAATCATTCTTTAGTCACCCTTTTCGTAAGTTAGTGAATCTGACATGACACGATTAATAAATGAATCGAGTATGAGTAAAAATAATCAAAAAAATATATGACACAACTTGTTTAAATACTGATTATACATAATTAATACATGACACAAACTCAATATGACATGACTCGCTAGACATGAATTAATAAACAAATCGGTACGAGTGAATTTTTTTTTTTACACGAACCCACTAAAATCTAACACAATTGACTGGCCTAGCACAAACCTCAATAAGCACTAGATGAATCGTGTATGCATAATTTACAAATTGCAGGAATCTAAGATGACATTGACACAAAACTCTTCATAAAAAGATTATTTAGATCGGTGCTTTAGTACCGTGTTTGGTATGTGATAATGTTTTTAGGCAATAATAGAATTGTTATGAGAATAGAATGAAATGTGCATTATTATTTAAATGTTTGACAATTATTTGAGATTACGCCTTGGAATGCAATGCGCATTCCATTCATACATTTGGGTATAACAATTTTTAGTGAAATGGAATGAAATTTGACCAAAAT
>CM042190.1:15492243-15502571 GCA_023539305.1 Ilex asprella | reverse complement strand
AAACAATGTCTTTTTCATATTATAATAGTTTAGAGGAAGAGCTCGGTGTTGGAGAGCTGACACAGTGGGAAGCTCCAGTAGAAGGAGACGTAGACCCCAAAAGGGATGCTTAGAGCATTATCTTCTTTTGTTCTAGATTGCAACTTTATAAATCTCAATACTTTGTATTCAACTACAAGTTTTATTTTGATTCTTTTGATATTGCGGCTATGATTTGGTTTATTCTTTTGGGATAATGATGTAGATGTTATATATGAGGAATGAAATCCTTTTGGATATGAAGTTATGTAGTGCCCTTATGATGTGAATGGTTTATAAATTGTAATGTCGTCCAAGGTGATTTTTGGGGTGTTACAAAAGTTTATTAAGGAATGTGTTTCTTCAATTGATGAGAATGAAACCAATGTGGAAAAGGTGGCTGATGTGGATGCTTGCGAGCATTCAAATTTCTTATGTAGAAATTACATCCTCAATGGGTTAGACAATGCATTATACAATGTGTATAGTGCTATCAAAACCACGAAAGAAATTTGGGAGTTCTCGGACAAAAAGTACATGATTGAGGATGTCAGCATGAAGAAGTTTAATGTCGGATTCCTAGACTGTCATATCCCAAGTTCAAGAACTTCAAGTTATCCTTCATGACATTCATGCCAAAGGTATGTCTCTTAGTGAGTCATTCCAAGTGGATGCAATTGTGGAGAAATTATCACCCCTATGGAAGGATTTCAAGAACTATCTTAAGTATAAGCACAAGGAGATGAAACTTGAAAAAACTTATGGTTCGCTTAAGGATTGAGGAGGATAATCGTAAATTCGAGAAGAAAATTGGAGTTTTTAATCCCATTGAATCTAAGGCTGACATATTTGAAAGTGGAACCAAGATGAACACTTAAAGGAAGCACAATGACGAAGGTCCAAACCAAGGATTGAAGAAATTCAAAGGTAAGTGCTACAATTGTGGTAAACTGAGGCATATATCAAAACATTGTCGTAAGCCAAATAAATTCAAGAAGCCTAACACTCGAGCAAAAATGACTAAATCAGAAAAGCTTTCTATGGAAATCCACAACAGGAATTTCTCTATAGTTGTTTCAGAATGCAACTTGATGTGTAATCCCAAGGAGTGGTGCTTGGACACCTGCGCTGCTCGGCATATTTGTTCTAACAAATGGATATTCTCTATTTATAAAAACTTAGAGAATATTGAACAACTCTTTATGGAGAATCCCTCTACCTCCAAGGTTGAAGGAAGTGGCAAGGTGATACTTAAGATGACATCCGGCAAGGAACTCACCTTGAATGAAGTGTTTCATGTCCCTAACATTTGCAAGAATCTAGTGTTTGGTTCTTTGCTTAGCAAAAATGACTTTAATTTAGTCTTTGTATCCGACAAATTTGTACTCACTAAGAATGATATGTTTGTAGGGAAGGAATACATGAGTGATGGGATTTTTAAGCTCAATATAATGACTGTTGTACCCACATCTTCTAATAATATTTTCTAACACATCTTCTAATAATAAGAATGAGATGAACTCTTCTTACTTGTTTGACTTTTCTAATATGTGGCATGCTAGATTAGGACATTTTAGTTATGATGCAATTAGAAGATTAGTTAATTTTAATGATTTGCCTAAGATGTCTATTGATTCAAATTATAAATGTGAGACTTGTGTGGAATCAAAGTTAGCAAGAACATTTTTCAAGTCAATTGAAAGAAAAACTGAACCTCTTTAATTTATTCACAGTGATGTTTGTGACTTAAAGGTTGTGCAAACAAGATGTGATAAAAAGTATTTTATTATTTATATTCATCATTGCATAAGATACTGTTATGTTTACTAAATTAGAAGTAAAGATAAGACTATTGATATGTTCAAGCATTATAAGAATGAAGTTGATAATCAACTTAACAAAAAGATAAAGACACTAAGAAGTGATAGGGTGGTGAATATGAATCTCATTTTGAGGATTTTTGTGCAACACATGAAATCATTCACCAAACGAATACCCCCTTTTCACCTCAATCAAATGGCGCAACTGAACGCAAAAGTCGAACAACGAAAGAAATGATGAATGTTATGTTGTCAAGTTCGGGAGCACCCCAAAACTTGTGGGGGGAAGCCTTATTATCTGCTAATTATATTCTTAACAAGGTCTCTCATAAAAAACTAATAAGATATCATATGAATTACGGAAAAGTTGAAGACCTTCTTATAAATTCTTAAAAGTGTGCGAGTGTCAAGCAAAAGTGGCGATTCCTAAACCTAAAATGGTTAAGATATGACCAAAATTTTTTGATTGCGCGTATTCATTGGTTATGCCCATAACAATAGTGCATATCAATTTCTTGTTCATAAATATGAGATTCCTGATGTGCATATTAATACAATTATAGAGTCAAGGAATGTGTCATTCATTGAAAATAATTTTCTATGTAATATGTCACATAAATCAAGCTCATTAAAGAGACCAATTGAGACTACAACTAGTAATTGTCAAAACGAGGAGTTCATTGAAGTTGAACCTAGATGTGGCAAGAGGACAAAGACTTCAAAGTCATTTGGTCCTAATTTTCTAACTTATCTAGTAGAAAATGATCCTCAATGTTTCAAAGAAGCTATGTCCTATCCTGATGCTCCTTATTGGAAGGAATGTGTCGATTCTGAAATCGAATCCATTATGAGGAATCTACATGGGAGTTGATGCATCTTCCTCCAGGTAACAAACATTTAGGTTGTAAATGGATCTTTAAAAAGAAGATGAAAGCCAATGGATCTATTGACAAATACAAAACTAGACTTGTAGCTAGAGGATATAAACAAAGGAAAATATTGGATTATTTTGACACTTATTCACCAGTTACTAGAATTACTTCCATACGGATGTTAAATGCCATACCTGTATTGAATAGTTTTGAAATACATCAAAGGATGTAAAGACAACATTCGTAAATGGTGAATTAGATGAAGAAATATACATGGAAAAAACTGAAGAGTTCATTGCTAATGGACAAAAAAAGAAAGTATAGAAGCTTATTAAATCTCTATATGGTTTAAAACAAGCACTGAAGTGGTGACATGAAAAATTTGACAAAACAATGTTGTCAAATGGGTTCAAAATAAATGAGTGTGACAAATGTGTTTATGTCAAGAACACTTATAGTGGAAACGTTATTGTATGTCTTTATATAGACGACATGCTAATTATAAACAGTAATAATGACATCATTAAAGCTACCAAGCGGATGTTGAAAAATATGATTGAAATGAAAGACCTAAGTGTTGCTGACATTATATTAAAAATTAAAATTTTAAAGCGTCAGATGGGCTCATGTTGTCTCAATCTCATTATATTGATAAAGTACTTGATAAGTTCAAAAAGTAAGAGATAAAACCTATGAGAAGACATGTCGATGTTAATATCCATCTTTCTAAGAATAAGGGTAATAGCATATCACATTTAGAATATGTATGCATAATTGGTAGTTTATGTACATAATGAATTATACACGTCTGGATATAGCATCCTCAGTGAGTAAGCTAAGTCGATATACAAGTAATCCCGAAAAAGACCACTGCAAAGCAATTATTAGAGTTTTGGGATATTTAAGACATACTCAAAACTATGGTTTGGACTACACGAAGTATCCAACATTACTCGATGGATATATTTATGCTAATTGGATATGCGATACTAAAGATTCAAAATCCACGAGTTTATATGTCTTTACCTTGAGTAATGCAGTCGTGTCTTAAAAATTCTCAAAGCAAACTCGTATTGCTAGATCTAAACTGAAATCTAAGTTCATTGCCTTAGATAAAGCAAGAGAAGAAGTAGAACGACTTCGTAACTTCCTAGAGGATATTCCAAATTGAGCAAAGCTTGTGCCTGCAATATGCTTTCACCGTGATAGTCAATCAACAATTGGAAGGGCACAAAATTGTATGTATAATAGTAAGTCTAGACACATACGTCATAGACACAATACCGTTATTCCTCTCAATGGTATTATATCCATTCACCATGTGAAGTTAAAGAATAATATTGCAGATCCGCTTACAAAAGGTTTGACTAGAGAGCAAGGGAAAAGTTCATCGAGGGGAATTGGCTTAAAGTCTATTACTTAACCAAGAGTCACAATAATGACCACCCAACTTAGCTGACTCGAAATCCGAAGGTCTAAGTTCAAAGGGACAACTGAATTATGTGTAATTCAGTACGAACTGGAGAGATTTTATAAACTCTTTCTCATTCCTATGATGAGGCGGTGCACATTTACCACGAGAACTAGGCTAAGTTACGCTTTTAATGATATTCTATGACCTAGGAATGTCCAAATGGGGTATAGCAAGATACTCTTAATCAGAAATCACCTATGTGAGTAAAAAATGGGTCGTTTCTATGAGAATCGTTGGCTAATTTTCTAAAATTACTCGTGAAACCAAGTGGTATTCAAGACCAAAATGAACACAAAAGTAAGAACCAACTGTGTCCAAAGAAAAACTGTGTGAATTCTATTGTCTTGGTTTACACAAACAGCTGAGAGTTGAAAAACATCATGTCCACTAGATAGCCAAGTAAATCCAATAGTTTGTCACTACGAAAAGTTCAAGGCCACTGGCTACTTATCCAGATGAAGTAACATTTAACCTATACTTGAGCTACTATCTGCATTTATTATACATCAAATTTTCATTCAAGTGGGGAATTATTACAAAAAATATGATTTTAAACAACTTTATTTGAGCAACTTGAGGCTTAAATAAAAGTGGGACCCATATCTCAAAATTGGTGGGACCAAGTTTAAGCGCGTTCTCCTATGCGAAGAGCTTAATGTGGTATATTTATTTATCCAAAACCATTAAAATTTGAATGATAAATTATGTCTCAAAGTGACCTATTCGAAGTGATGAAATTAACTAAGATTGGTGTAGTAAAATAAGGCTTGTTCCACATTGAAAGAAGACCAACATTTTGGTGAATTAATAAACTCCTAGTTGGCTTCATGAGTTGAGCCCTAAGAGATACCACAGTTTTATGAGTAGAACGAGCAACTACACCACCTTGGCTATCATACATGTGTGTGCTTGTCGCCTGTCCACCACGACCATGACCATGACCATAACCCCGCTAAGCCAAGCTTGGGCTTGGGCCAAAAAATTATAATTTTTTTGGACAAATTTTATTTAGAGCAGTGCGGGTCATGGGTCAAACCAATAGGATCTGAACATGGATCAGAATTAAAATCCTAACTAAAATGTAAATCCAACTGAATTTTTAAATTTCTTCCCTTTACTTTGAAGTTGGCGCCAAAAGGGGTCTAGTTCATTGAAGAGAGCTTGTTCATTCCAGGAGGTTCCTTTTTCTTGCTCAGATTGAAGATTTTGTCTCTTCAATCTGAACAGTGACATCTCATGTCTCTTCAGGTGATCTAAACAACCACCAAGGGTCTATAAATAGACTGCCACATTGCTATATCAATCCATCTCAATTCTGGATTCTACTTTCAGAATTTATTCTTTCTCTATATATTGTTGCATTATTATTTTGGTTTGGTTCAAGAATAAATACAAGTTGTGTTTTGCAGAAATCTTGAAGATTGAAGTACTACTTCTTCAATAATGTAAAATATGTTCTATCTTGGGAGACAGTTGCACATCAACTTTGAGCACCGAGAGGGAACAAATCTATCTCAAGGAAATTGTGTTCACAAGGCTCGAATTATCCATTATGGTTTTCTTATTAATTGTTGATGTAGATCTGCATCCATGTGAGTGCACAGTTTTTGCTTATTATACATTCTATTTAGATTATTGCATAAGTTAGACTTTAGACAGTTTAATATAATCTAATTATATAAATATTTTCTTTAACACAATTCGACTTCGTCTTGGTAAACAATTTTATAATTTAAATATTTTTTGTTTGAATTCTTATCTATAATGTGTTAATTATTTTTTCGTCTTTGTCACATATTGACAATGGATTACAAAGAACTCTTTTTAGATATCCAAACATCTTTTATTTCGATCATTGAAAATATTTGGTTGTTGGGATTTTGAAAATTTTGGATGTTGAGAGTTTTGGATATTGTTGAATTTGTTGGATGTTATTTTATATTATGAGTAATATATGGATGGCTTTGTAATTGTGATAGTGTTTGCATGGAATATCTATTGTCATGGATGCATGATAATGTTTTTGAATTGGTGTAGACATGTTTTAATTGTTAAAGGGCCAAACACATATAAATAATCTATAAATTTTCACCAAAAAAATATTTCAGTGACAAAAAAAAAAGTCATTAAAATTCCGTTCATCTTTTTTTTTTTTTTCGTGACGGGCCTACTTTGTCACCTATATTTTTTTGTATTTATTTTTCACAATGAAAATATAGTTGGTTGCTAAAGTTTTTCATATTTAGCAACGATTTTATTCGTTGCATAAGATTTTAGGTGGTTGACATAATTTATTTTTTGACAACGAACAAAATATTGGCAACGAACCTAGAAGATGTTTGGCGACAAAAGTATGGTCGCCTATTATGTACTTCTGGTGACAAATATGTTGGTGTCGCTGAAAAATTCCCAAGACGACTCTAAGTTGACAAAAGGACGATGAAATGAGTTCGTCAATGAAAATTTTTGGCGACAAAATTTATACATTTTCTAACGAGTCAGTTCGTCACTAAAAGCAAATTTGTTGTAGTCCCATTCCATTTTTGCCCTCATTTGCTTCTCCAAAAGCAACAACAATAAATCTTCAGAGGCAGTATGTTTCCACATCAATTTTACGTTTGTTTATCGTGATTTCATTTTCTCGTCAGAAAATTTTCCTCCAACTATCATAACTAATTTTCATGGCAAGCTGGTCTTTTACATTGGCGCAAAAATGTGTGAATAATGCCAAATTTTTTTATCGAGATATCAACAAAATTAACTTAATTTCTAAACTAAAATATGTTTTTTTACTTTTACAAAATTAAATTACCCTTGCTCTTTTTTCTTGTTTTGCCATTAAATTCACCAGCAGTGGATTATCTAATGGGATAATTTGGTATATTAACGTTTCACAATTCACCATGTTTCTTTTTCAATTGATTTAGGCTATTTAATTAGTGATAGGATCATATATGCTATCTATTTCTATAGAGCGATTTTGAATTATTAGTCATGGGTCAATACAAAATTAGTGTTATTTATTAATGGTCTTCTTACATTGGTACTAGTGTATTCATGAGGCATCTAGTTTCTCTTTTTTTCGTCACCAAAATGAAATCGAATTGCTCGGCTTCTCAATGCCCCAACCACACTACATTGCCAATCTCACCTCTGTCATTTATTGCATCATCGTTTCTTGCCACTTTTCCATTTGTTGGAGTTTGTCCTTGCTCTCATGCAACTCTCTTTTCAGACTCATCACCTCCAGTTCATCTGCAATAGTCTTGGTTGTCTTTGTTGAAGAAGGATTTGGTCTAACCTCATAACCTCTCTTATAGCCAGACATGCTTCCAAAGATGGTGCATGCAATCTTCTCCTGAGACATATATGATTCACTATCTTATGTGGACTGGTCGCTTAACTCCTTCACTACAATAAATTTGCTTTTTAACGATGAACTAACTCGTCGCAACAAATTTCGTTAATATAGTTTCCACATTGAATAATGATGGCCTCATCCTTTCTCAAACCAAATACACTAAAGGCCTTTTTAGAAAAACTCTCCCTTTGTCACTATAACACCTCAAAATTCACATTTGAAAGCATTAACTATCTATTCAATATCTAACCATGAGAACATCTAAAATAATCATTAAAAAATAGAAATCATCCACCAATAACTACATAACCAAATCAATTTCAACAAAATGTAACTAAAACCTTCAATTACTTCTGAAGACCCAAACCAATATGAATCCATCATCTAACTAATAACGTCGAATATCCAAACATTTTCAAATAATCAAATTTTAGAATTTAAATTAAAAATGGAATAAACCTAAACATCCGCTTTCACATCCACTTGTAAGACCCTATAAAAAATTTAAAGATTGATAACATGATATTAAGATTATTTCCAAAAGAATGTAGAAACATTGAATCATTGTTAAAAGATTGATCAGGAAGTCTGAGTTTCTTGGGTATTGACTTTTGGGCAAATTTAGTTTTGGATGTATTACAGCTTGAGAAGGGTATTTAGGTAATTTTCTAAAGGTTTTAGGAAAAAATAAGGCTACAATTGAATCCAGAAGCTCAAGACACTTTGGGATATGTGATATGGAATGAATTGGAAGTTTCAAAGTATTCCGGAATTAAAATGCATTTTGGAGAGATTTTGAATTAGACACTACCTCAGTATTTAGCTCATAAAATTTAATCCAGATGTCAGATTAATCTCATTTTGGGATAGTAGAAACCAGACTTCAAGGGATACAAAAGTGTATGTCACAAAAATTTCATGAACTGACTTCTAACTAGGTAAAAATTGAGCCAGAATTCTGGAAAAAAAAAAGTCATTCGTGTCCAGATGGGAAAAAACACGCGTCCAAAAGCACGAAGCAAAGAATTGTTTGTCCCAGACTTGTTTTGAGGGTTTTCTCCTATTTTTAAACTATAAATACCCTCAGATTGGGCTTACTCTTGAGGATATCAATGTGTAAGTAATCACACAAAATGCTTTAGGAGTAATTTTCTCTGGATCAAGGTAGGGTTTCTACTTCAGATTCATTCATTGATGATTAGGGCTATATACTATATGTTTTTCATCCTTATTATGATACAAATAATAGATCTGCAATGCTTTTACTTTGGTTTGAATTCATGATTCTTTTCTTGAATAGAATACATGATTTACTTTCAAGATCTATCTATTCTTGATTTAAAAATGTAGTTCTTAACTTCTGTTATATATGTGTGACATATCAATAATGTTTTTACAATCTTTTACTATAATTCGTTTCTTGGAAGAATTACATGTTTTACATAAAAAAAAATTGTATGTTCTTGATAAAATCCTATATTCTTGATTATTGTCAACTAGAACACTTTCTTTTACAATCTATTGCATGTTTTGATTTAATTACTCTTATGCTTTGAGAATTATGGGATTTTGAATTTGATTTCCCTTAAATGGGTAGATTTCCGTGTAGCTCCCAAGCGTAAGAGAAGTTATAGTGTAGTAACTAGGAATAGAATTCCAAGGTCGTCTCTTCAGGGAAATCTTTTGTAACCAAGGATGATGAAAGAAAATAAAAGTAAAAAACTCTTTGAAATTGAGAAGTTTTAGATAACTAACTAAATAAAGAGGAAGTTTAATTTACAGAATGAGCCAGATAATCCTCAGATTCCATCCCACCCATGAACAAAAATTCACACTTTAAGTCTATAACTTATCCAAGTTCGTAATAAAACTCCCCCAAACGGATGATATTATTAGTAAAACTAGTGATTTTAATGACAAATAGATTGATTGGAAGAATGCGAGTCCAATTGATTGTAGGGACCCCAAGTATAATTCGTACCAAATTTATTTGTCTACAAATAACAAAGGATATGGCCAATCAATTTGGTTTTCAAAAGATATTATTAAATCATTAAATCACATACATCGTGAAAACCTAGTTTAGAATGTAAACCCTAGTTCATGAGTTGGGATTTCCTCTTCAAATTATCTAGAAAGAAAATTACTCACTCATGACGATGAACTTAAAATAATACACTGAGAAAGACAACATTGAATTCAAAGAACAAAGATTGACTAGAAAGAAATAAGAATTTGAATGTAAAATACCTTCTATTGAAATTGATTGCACCAAATGAAATTGACTAGGGATTGAAAATAAAAACTCTTGAAACTAAAAACAAAGGAATAACTAAATAATAATTGCTAAGAAAAAGAAATAAGAAAAGTTGCAGAGTAGAAAGGAAATAAGCAATTGAGCGATCCACATTCCTCTGCCAAACCCTCTTATTTATGGTGTATGGAAGGAATATCTTCAGTAAGTTCATGGTATTCTTTCGTTCTATTCAACCTTAATTTCTGCACTTGCCACCTTTTTATGTTTTTCCTTTTGGATGTTTGTAGCTGGTCGTTGCCTTTCCTTGCGTTTTTTTCATGGGCAATCAAGATTGGTGAAGAATCAAGGGCTCTGGCAGAAGAAAGATAGGCACGAGAGGCTGCTGAGAAGTATTTAAAGTTGGCTTATAAGAGAGCTGCACCTCTTTAGGCCGAGCTTTCGTTGTCCCTCGAGAGGTTCACCAAGCTGGAGGCTGACAAGGAGACTGCCTACGCGAGAGTAGAGACAAAGCTACGAGGGCCCGTGA
>CM042190.1:15452223-15486433 GCA_023539305.1 Ilex asprella | reverse complement strand
ACCTCAAACACACCCTTAAAAATATATTTTCTCTATTAAATTTGAGATGTTAATATTAACAATCAGATTAATTTTAAAAATAAAATTTAAAGATATCTCAACCGCGAAAAAAAAATCATTTTGTTTATCTATTGAGATTTAAATTGTATTGTAATTTATTATATAAATTATCTATTTCGAAAACTTATACTATTATAGAGAATGTAACTTAAAATATAAGATATAAAATAATGACAAAATGTTAATCCCTCTAAACAATACATCGTGAGTTAAGTCCGAAATATCTTTCACACAATGAAGTTAAAATTGCATACAATTTTTTTTGTCTTTCACATCTCAACATAGGTGTGAGCTTCGGGTACTACTTTAAATTTTTAGGGTTTGACCTAAAAAAAAAAAATTTCGTTGGGTTGCTCTGCTACGAAGAAAAAGAAGCAATCTACTTATTCTTGGTCAGTTGAGTGTTTATAAAGATATGGTTGGTTTTCCAAACCGTATGGTTTATGCACGAATGTCCTATTTTAGCAGAAGCTACAAAAACATTTTAAACAGATAAAGTACACGCTTTCAATTTTCTGTTGCTTGAAGTTTTATACATCCCGCATGAAATAAAAAATAAAATTCAAAGCATAAAGATACTTGACCCAATTGTGGTGTATTAGGTTGGCCCGATTGTTCACTACAACTTGGGTCGGATTTAGGTGTTTTGCCTCATGACTGTTGAAATGTTGTTAAATCTCTTTGGTACATTGTGTGCGTTGTATTTTGTCGGTAATATTTCAAATAATAGAAAGAATGTCTCTATAATTAGACTAATCTACAAAGAGTGGCATTATAATTTACTTTTACTTAAATCTTGGCTACCCGCCTTCATGTTTTAAAAAAGTGCCTCAACTTTAAATTGCCTTAATTTAATCTTTTAATTATTAATTTTTGTATTAATTAAATCTTTCGGTTAAAATAAAAGGAGACACATTACATGAGCGATTACATGATAAACACGTGGGTTTGCCCTGTTTGTTATAATGGGAGAAATAAGCGGAAAGATTTTATTGACAAAAAATTAATTATTGAGAAACTAAATTTAGACAATTAGAAGTTTAAAAATTATTTTAAAATAAGAGATAAAATTTAAGAACTATGTTTTATATTTACCCTTGTATTTAAATAGTCTACCGTCATTATATGGTGAACAATTTAAAATTTGATATACCTCACGGAATGAACTTTCGTTAAATAAAAACTATTTTTTCTTATTACGCTATTATTTGGTTGCCCAGGCAGAAAGGAAGTTTTGAAGAAAGTTGGGGTCCGTTTGGTTTGTATCTCAAAATATAGTATATGAAAATAGTTTTTGAAAAGAATTTTAAGTAAGTATTTTTTAAAATTTTATATTATAAAACCTGTTTGATTATATATTTTTGAAAATAATTTGAAGAACAAAAAAATATTAAATTTGTTTGGACAATAATCTACAATTCTCACCTCTCTCTCTCTCTCTTTCTTTCCTCTCTCTCGGTCTCCACAAAACACACACACACACACACACACAAAATCTAACTTAGATATAACAAATTTAACTCAAATATAGCAAATAATCTAATATAGAAAAAGAGAGAGATTTTTAGAAAAAAAATCAAATAGAGAGAGAGGCGAGAGAGTGACAGAGAACTTTGGTGCAGAGAGTGATAGAGACAAGAGAGCTTCAAGCTTCATTGCAGAGAAAGAGCTCCGACCTTCGTTGCAGAGAGACAGGTGAAAGAAAACTTTGGTCTGTTTCGACGTAGACAATCATATTGCACAGACAGAAAAGTGAGAGAGAGACATGCGATAAAGAACAGTGCTTTTATAATTCAACAAAAAAAAAATGTGTTTTGATGCTAAGGAAATTCAATGGGTGGACCTCATTAAAGAGAAGTGACTGTTTCTCTTATTTTTTATTGTCTTGAAAACTCAGAAAACATTATTTAGATGTTTTCTAGTTTTTATTCTTTATTCTCACTTTAAAAAAAATATATTATTTTTTAAAATTGTTGTCCAAACAGCATGTGAAGAGTTTTATTATTTTTTTAGAACAAAAGCTATTTTGAAAATACACAGCAAACAACTAATTGTATTTATTTCTTGCTGACGTGACAAATTGATGGCCCAGTCACATGCTGATTAGTCTTTTCACGTGGGTAGAATAAAAAACAAAAATAATAAATATAAACTTAATTTGTTAATCTAATAAATTTATTTAATCTAATAGTAAGAATCTGAGTTTAATCCAATAATAATAAAAATATTAAGAATTCACTGTTAATTAATTTAATAATAATAAATAATTAAGTCTATAAATAAGAACTAATAGAATTAGTCAAGGAAGCCTCACTTTTTTTTTTTGATCAGATGAGGAAGCCTCACTTGAAACCTCAAATGAAGCTTCCTCCCCGGTGCATTTGCAGTTCTATGGTCAAAGTCGTCTCATATTGGAAGCATGTGATGTATGACAAAAAAACACAAGTTGCAAAGTCGACACCCAGTTGCTATCATTGATTGATTTTTTTAAAAAATTGTCTTGACACGGAACTTTAGGCCCTGTTTGGTAAAGTTTTTATTTTTCGTCTTTTTTTTTAATTTTAAAAAATCTTTTCTCGTTTGTCAAATGATGAAAGAAACGAAAAACATAAAAAGTTACCAAATGAGTTTTTTTTCTTGCTTTCTCTAAATATTAAAATAAAAACGAAAAACGAAAAACGAAAAACTTAGGCTCCGTTTAGTAACTATTAAATTTTTCATTTTTCGTTTTTATTTTGATATTTACAGAAAACAAAAAAAAAAAAAACTTGTTTGATAACCGTTTATGTTTTTTGTTTTTGTCATCGTTTGATAAACGAGGGGTAATTTTTTTTTTTTTAAAAAAAAAGACGTTTTTAGTTTTCGTTTTTCATTTTTGAAAAATGAAAAATCGAAACGTTACCAAAGGGGGCCTTACATTATAGATTTGAGATTATTTTTTTTATTAATTATATATTTTTATCATTTTTCTAGTTCCTAGTTTTATAAACGAGTTAATTTTAAAATTATATTGAATTTTCATAATATATCCTTATATTCTAATTGGCATATCTAAGGTAAAAATCTACTCATAGATCAAACACCATACGGAAATGAGTATTGTGAGATTAACATAAAAAATCATATGTCTATAGGTGTGTACGTGTGTAGAGTTAAAAAAAAATTCAATCATACAAATATGATAGTCATTGTCATTCATAAAATGTGAGAGAATTGAGTCTCGTAACTTTTCATGAAAGAATATTATGTGATTTCTTTTTGGTACTATAAATATATACTAAATAAATTGAAATTTAGAGAGAGAAAGAACTGGAGAAAATGAGAAAGAAATATCGTGAAATAATGTTCTAGAGGAAAAAGCCTATTAACAGAGAAAAAATAGAGCTGTAAGACACATTACACATAAAAAGAATACAAGTTTTTTTTTTTTTTTGGGCAAGTGAAAAGGAACATAGTTATGGGAAGCTAAAGGAAAGATCTGGGTTATTTCAGTATAATTCCAATACAATATCGCCATATTTGACATGTTCTTGCGTTGACCGCTCCATTTTGACTAAAGCTTGGCTTAAGATATACATTGTACAGATATATATATTGGAGAATCAATCACTGAAACTACAAGGCAATCAAGCAAACATTTCTTCGTGGGTGAAGCAAAGAACTACTCACGAATAAAACTTTTCAGTTCAGCAAGCTTTTCTGGGATTAGCCATGGCTGAGGTTTTTAAAAGCAGAAGTTCTCTGATAAAATTGCTGGTCTTATGCCTCTGTGTTTTTCTAGCAGCTGTTCCGTCGGTCGAGGGTCGAATCCGCCGGTACAAATGGGAGGTGAAGTATGAGTATAAGTCTCCTGATTGTTATAAGAAACTTTCCATCACCATCAACGGTAGAACACCAGGACCAACAATATTGGCACAGCAAGGTGATACAGTTATCGTCGAGCTCAAGAACAGTTTGCTAACCGAGAATGTCGCCATTCACTGGCATGGAATTCGACAGGTTAAAAACTCAGTACTTTTCTTCTACCTTTGGATAGTCACCACTCAAAATCGTGTGGTATATTTAACTAATAACATAATAGAAAAAATAAATAACACCCAGTTTAGTTCTCATTAATGAGGTTCTGGGAGGGCCATATGATAGTTTAAGACGCATCTGTTTGGTTGCTGCAGATTGGAACACCCTGGTTTGATGGAACGGAAGCGGTGACTCAGTGCCCAATTTTGCCAGGAGACACCTTCGTATACCAGTTCATTGTGGATAGAGTAAGTGATCTCAAATGGCCTTAAACCTATGCACAATGAAAAGCAAGAGTACTTGTAATTAACGTTTTAACTTCAGCGAATCAGCTAGCTTTCAGCTTCATTCATATTGTGAATCTTAATTTGCTTTGACCATTATTCAGGCCGGGACATATTTGTACCATGCGCATTATGGAATGCAAAGAGAAGCCGGCCTATATGGATCAATCCAAGTCTCCCTTCCTGATGCAGAATCCGAGCCCTTCACCTATGATTATGATCGAAGCATTCTTCTCTCAGATTGGTACCACAAGAGCGCATATGAACAGGCCACTGGATTGTCTTCAATTCCTTTTGTTTGGGTTGGTGAGCCTCAGGTAAATGTCACTAGCTTCCCAAGATTAATTTGAATATTGTATTAGATAATCAACTCTATACTTTTACATAAAACTAATCACTAAGGTCCCGTTTGGTAACATTTTCATTTTTTGTTTTTCAAAAATAAAAAACGAAAAACAAAAATGTTTTAGTTTTTGTTTTTGAAAATCGTCCCTTGTTTACAAAATGGTGGCAGAAAAAAAAATGGTTGTCAAACGAATTTTTTTTTCTTGTTTACTCTAAAAATAAAATAAAAACAAAAAACGAAAAATAGAAAACAGAAACGTTATCAAACGAGACCTTAATTAAAAAATAGAGGAAACAAATGGAGACTTGAATTAAGAAACATACGTCATACATCAGGATAAATTGCTCATGTTTTCACTTTTTCAAAATTTTCAGTCTATTCTGATACAAGGAAGAGGGAGGTTCGACTGCAGCTTACCAACCGTTGAATCCGGTCTTTGTAACGCGACAAATCCTGAATGTTCGCCCTATGTGTTGACTGTAGTTCCTGGTAAAACATATCGTCTGAGGATCGGAAGCTTGACTGGTCTATCGGCTTTAAGTTTTGAAATAGAGGTAAATTTCATAGCACCCCATGAAGAATCACAATTTTTTTTTAGTGAATTTCACTTAAATTAATCATTGCCAATATTTCAATTCACCGATGCAGGGCCATAATATGACTATTGTTGAAGCTGATGGCCACAATGTTGAGCCAGTTGTGGTAAAAAATCTGTTCATTTACTCGGGTGAGACATACTCAGTCTTAATAAAAGCCGATCAAGATCCGACACGAAATTATTGGGCTAGTGCAAAAATTGTTAGCCGGAATAGCAACACTTCAAATGGTCTAGCCATCTTCAATTACTATCCCAACAATCCTAGAAGACCCCCTCCAACAGTTCCACCCACAGGTCCCACTTGGAATGATAGTGCATCAAGATTGGCTCAAAGTCAAGCCATCAAGGCTCGCGCCGGTTACGTCGTCCCTGCCCCTCGGACCTCAGATAGAGTAATTGTGTTACTCAACACACAAAACAGGATCAATGGCTATGTCCGGTGGTCCGTGAATAACGTCTCTTTTCACCTTCCACATACCCCCTATCTCATTGCTCTTAAGGAGAATTTGAAGCATGCTTTCGAGCAAACCCCACCTCCTGATGGCTATGATTTCATAAATTACGATATCTACAACATCGCGAAGAATGTCAACGCTACTTCTAGCAACTCCATTTACAGGTTGCAGTTCAATACTACAGTGGATATTATTCTGCAAAATGCTAACACAATGAACCCGAACAATAGTGAGACACATCCATGGCATCTCCATGGGCATGATTTTTGGGTTTTGGGTTATGGGACAGGCAAATTTGACATTTACAATGATCCGAAGAAGTACAACCTGGTCAATCCTATTATGAAGAACACTGTGGCTGTTCAACCATATGGTTGGACTGCTTTGAGGTTTCGGGCTGATAATCCGGGCGTCTGGGCTTTTCATTGCCATATTGAATCTCATTTCCACATGGGTATGGGAGTGGTGTTTGAAGAAGGGATTGAGAAGGTGGGTAAATTGCCCACTTCTATAATGGGATGTGGTGATACCAAACGTTTCCTAAGGCCGTAGATTGAGGGAACTATACATTAGCTTGACTTGTACTTTAGAAACAATTTTTTTGTGGAAACTTATGTTCACAATTTGTTGTAACTGGTCATGGTCAACAACCACTTTTTTTGTTTTTTGGTTTTTTGAAACTTATCAATCTCAATCATGTATGCGAAGGTAGAATTTGTTTTACATGCTATTCAATGTATATTGAAACAAAATATCAACTTCATTTTTTAGAAAGTCTCATGTTAGAAACTCTCTCTCTCTCTCTCTCAAAACATGAATTTCCAGGAAGATATAGATTTTTCCATTCCCGCATGACTTTGAATTCTCTCCCAAAGACCAGTCTTAAATGAATTTTATCCCTTGTAGGAATAGGCCGTGGAAATTTAGTAGTGAAATGTCATCTTCTTCTAGATGTTAGAAAATAAAGTGAAGAAAAATGAAGATGGAAAAAAAAAAGAGAACGTTAAGTCATGGTACGATGATATTTATACACAATTCCTCAATAACCTAACGGACTATGCACTTGACATCACATGCCTTCACATGGCTAGTTCCAGCTTAGCAATACAACTCAACAAGAGCCAAACAAATTAGCTAATTAACTATCTAACAAATTAGCTAACTAACTATTTAACAAATTAGCTAACCAACTAACTAATTAATAATGTTATCCTTTTCCCTTTCTATCAGCTGTAGCTGCTTCTCCCTTTGCTTCTACAACTGTTCTCTTGTCTTTCTCTTTCACTGAAGCAGTGATATGCTAAAATACTACCCCTCCCCCCTGCCGCAAGATGCAGAATAGAGATTCACTATTCCCATCTTGGATAAATGAGCATAAATAACATAAAATGGTAAGGCTTTACTGAAAATATTTGCCAACTAAAATTGTGAGGACGTGAATTGTTTGGATGCTTCCCTCTTGAATTTTGTCTCGAACAAGGTGAAAAACCAGCTCAAGGTGCTTAGTACACTCTTGAAATACAAGATTAGCAGCTATGTGAAGTTGTAAAACCCGGGTAATTTTTAAAAAATGGTAAAATGGTAATTTGTCACTATAATGCATATTTAAAATACTCATGTTCTAGAGCTCGGATGACACAATAGACTTCTCCGTTGGATTCGTATCGCGAAATCTAGTCACTTTGTTGAATTTCGTCGAATTCTGAGATAGTCAAATTTTTCGCATTTTTCGAGTCGACGGACGTCCGGTGAGCTTGAATCAGAGAAAAATTTAATCGTTTCGGAGCAAAACGGACCCAGGAAAAAGGGGGCGTGGGGCGTGACTTGAGTCAAGCATTAAAATATATAAATATGGACTAAAAAGCTGATTTTCTAAATGGGGATTCTGCTGGGATTGCTAATTCTGGACGTTGAAGCTGCATAGAGAGAAAAGAGATAAAGACAAGAGTTCTTTAAGTTTTCTTCATGCGATCTAGGACCAAGTTTTGGTCGAATCAACTTGGGCCAAGAACCAAAAGTGTTCTCCTTGACGAGGGCTACAAGACCATACCAAAAATTAAAGATTGCACCAAAGATCTAAATGAGGGATTTTGGAGAAATCAAAGCTTTGGGCTTGAATCTTGTTCTTGAAGTTTCCTACGGGTATT
Organism: Ilex asprella; assembly: GCA_023539305.1. Lineage (NCBI taxonomy): Eukaryota > Viridiplantae > Streptophyta > Magnoliopsida > Aquifoliales > Aquifoliaceae > Ilex > Ilex asprella. The sequence continues at coordinate 15,478,526 of CM042190.1, read as the reverse complement.
TTAAGCATCAAGAGGTAGGATTTCTCCTACTTGGATTGATTTCTAACCTAGAATGCCTATGATGAATGGTTGGGGATATACACATATATATTGACCTATGTGTGTGTGTATATATATATATATATATATATATATATATATATTGTTATGGAAATGGGAAAATTAGTCTAGAAAAGACTTAAACCAATTTCTATCTTGAATTTGATATGTGAAAGTTATTTAAGTAATTTCTTGATACATGATGATATGTGGGCAAATTTGTGTGATAACATGATATGTTTGCCTTGAAGGTGTTTGATAAAATATTTTGTATAGATTAAAGTTGTTATTTTGATGTAATTGAAATAATATTTTTGAGTTTGTTGAGATATATGGACATATGCTTATTGATATATTGAGCATGATGATGATTTATGAAATTTATATGCATATTTTATGAATTTCCATGGAATATAAGGATAAGTGATGTTGTACATATGACATTCATTACATATGAGACATGACATGAATAACAATGGTTCATTACATTGCATTTGCACGGAACATTTCATTACATGGGTGTGTGCATGATTGTCATCAATCCCTCACTTGGTGATTGATGGGTGGCTTGGGAAAAGTTAGGCCAAAGGCCTAGTAAAGTCGCATGGTTGCATGATAAATTGGGTTAAAGTTAGCAAGAAGGGGCTAGAAGATCCCTCGGGTGAGAGACCCGGTGATTGGATACGCATTCTGTTTGTATAAGAGCCCATATAAGTGTGTCGGTGTATGCGAAAATCGTTTGTGGCAGTCCATAAATTCCGTGTAGGTTGGGTGCCTTTGGTGTAAGTCCATAAACATCTATCCCAAGAAAGACCCTAGATTCGTAAATGTCATTAGTGTGTAACCTGAATGACTGATTCACACATTGACACTTGTATGCGTGGGAGAGCCGGGAAGGGCTCGGGTTGATGTGCGTGAGTGAATCTCATCTCATTCCATGGCATGACATGAAAGATTCTAACATTGAATGCATATTCTTGGTTGGAATGTGATGGATTGTTGAATGTTACATATGTGCATTCTATGTGCATCTAAGTGGAGAGTAGCCTCTGAAGGAATTATTCTACTAAGCGTGGCTCACCCTATACGGGAACATATTTCAGGTGCGGGGTATGCGCCGACGGATGGCTCACAATTGAGGCCCCATGATTGAAGAAAAACGGACTTGTGATTTTTAATCTATTTCTTGTAAAACTTGACTTGTAGTTTAATTTTGGCATGTAATGTATGTAAAAAGTTTGAAATTTGAGCTTATATTAGTAATGTTTGATGCATAGGTGTGATGTGTTGATAGGTCACAGTAGTCCATGACAATGTTACACTTTACTCCCCATGATACACTTTTATACACCATGTTACACTTTCACACGCCATGTTACACTTTTATACACCATGTTACACTTTCACCCGTCATTTTACACTTTTACACGTCATGTTACACTTTTACATATCATGTTACACTTAATACGTTGGCATAAGAACCCCAGTTTTGGGGGTGTCAAAAGTATGGATAAATGGACCTGGTGTGGTGAGTGTTTTATATTGGACCTCGGATAGGTCATATGATTGTATAATTACACAGGTTGTGTTTTGGGTAGAGTTCTCCGTACAAAGGAGACTCTGCCCGAATTTTTGTTAAATGGGGCATAACGGCGTGATATCGAGTTACTCGGTATTCACGGGTGTTCCGCGGATGGGTGGGTAATCAAAGGACCCCTGAATTTTGGGGTGTCACAGAAGCGCAGCCTGGTTCTCACAACAAAGCAAAGAAGCCTATGGATGAGGCAATTGAAGATCAGTAAGAAGATAATGCAGCCAAGTGAGCTCAGAACATATAGCAACCAATGCTGAAGAACAAGAAACAACATACTGTTCCTTTGATTTCCAAGAAAGACGAGAAGTGCCCAAGAAAACACAATAACCAGTGATAGATCTACGAGTATCAGGACAAGAGGCCCAATCTGAATCACAGTAGGCTCGTAGCAGAAGTTGAAAGAAAGAGGAAAGAATAACAACCTGAGCAGGAGCTTGCTTAAGATACCTCAAAACTGTGTGCAGCTGCAAGATGAGCAGTGGTTGATTTATCCATAAACTGACTTAAAGTCTGAATTGTGTAATTGATATTTGGTTTGATGATTGTCAGATACATCAGCCTACCAATGAGCCTGCGACAGATGATGGGATCAACCAATAAAGAACCAGTAGTTTTGTTAAGTTTGGGATTCTAATCTAAAGGGATCTTGACTAGTTTAGAACCCAAAGTACTAGAATTAGCCAAAATATCCAAAGTATACTTCCTTTGACAGAGGTGAATACCCTTAGCAGATCTTGCTACCTCAATGCCAAGAAAATAGCATAAAGAACCAAGATCCTTAATGTTGAATCAATGTCCCATGAACAGTTTGAGAAAAGCAATGAATTCCAAAAAATCCCTAGCAACAATGATATTATCCACATAAACTAAAAGGGCCGTGAAAGAAGTGTCAGTAATTTTAAGGAAAAGACTATAATCAACCTTTGATTGTTGAAAACCATAGTCAAGAAGGGAGGTGGAGAACTTAGAGTACCACTGCTTTGAGGCCTATTTAAGGCCATAAAGACCCTTCAAAAGTTTGCAAACTTGGTGTGGATTACCCTTGGTATAGCCTGGAGGTCTCTTTATAAAAATTTATTCTTGTAAATCCCCATGAAGAAATGCATTATTAACATAAAATTGAAGTAAATGCCACCTTTTAATTGTTGCAATAGTAAGGACACACTTGACTGTCACCATCTTACCAACAGGAGAGAAAGTCTCATGACAGTCAATTCCTTCCTGCTGAGTATAACCTTTAGCTACTAATCTGGCTTTGAATCTTTCAATATTACCATCTGAATGATGTTTGATTTTGTAGACATATTTGCAACGGATAGCTTCTTTTCCAGGAGGGAAATCAGTAAGTATCCAAGTGTGATTTAGTTCCAAAGTAGATAACTAAGTTTCCATAGCTTTACACCAGTTAGGATTAGTTCCAAAGTAGATAACTAAGTTTCCATAGCTTTACACCAGTTAGGATTCTTAGCAGCTTGGTGATAGGTATGAGATTTAGATGTAAAAGAAAGACAAGAAGAAAAAACTTGAAACTTAGGAGAAAATTTATGATATAAGAGATGAGCACTCAAAGGAAAAGACTTACCTGAAGTGGATAGCTTGGCCAAAGATGGAGCTAGTGAAGGATGGTTGGCTTGTTGATAGTGAAAATCCTGCAAGTATTGAGGTGCTATTCTGATCCTAGTAGATCTTCTAAGAGAAGAAATGGGAGGAGGAATAGGAACAGATGTAGAAGAATTAGAAGAATTATTGTGTAAAAGAGCATTTGATGAAGAAGCATTGGGTGGAGGAGAAATATCAGAACCTTGAGAAAGAGTAAAAGAGGAAGAAAAATAAACATTATCATGAAGAGACGAATGAAAAACTGGAGGTGAAGTTTCTGTAGTAGAAACATAAGACGGAGAGGAAGCTGTATGGAAGGGAAAGGCAGATTCATGAAAAACATCTCTGGAAAGAAAGACATGACCACTATCAAGATCTAAAAGCTTATAACCTTTGATTCCAAAAGGATAACAAAGAAATGCACAAGTTCTGCCTCTAGGATCAAATTTCTTTCTACCATGAGATAAGGTAGAAGAAAAACAGAGACAACCAAAGACTTTAAGATGGGAATAAATGAGTTTGGTACTGATAGAGCCAAGTGCTTCTAGAAAAATCATCCCACTATGGTTAAGAAATATTTCGAACCATCATGAGTAGGAACTGGATAAGGTCCCCAAAAAACACAGTGTATTAATTCAAACAAAGTAGAAGTATGATGATAACTAAAGGAAAATGGCAATCGCTTTTGTTTAGGTAAAGGAAAGACATAACAAGGAGTTTTGTTATTGGAAGAAGCACTATTATGCACAATAGGATGATCAATCAATTGTAGTCTAGGTGAAGAAATGTGACCAAGGCAACAATGCCAAAGATCAGAAACATAATTACTGCTAATAACAAAAGTAGAAGCTAAAAAAACTTTTTGCAAAACTTGGAAAGTAGAGTAATCAAAGCTGAATGGGAAACTTCAATGTCTAGTAGGTGATATAAGCAATTCGTCGCTTCACCTATTCCAATTGTTGTCCAAGAAAAAGGTCCTGAATGAAACAAGAGTTAGAAAAGAAAACAATACAAAAAGTATGAGACTCTGCAAGCTTTTTAGTAGAAAGAAAAATAAAAGAAAAAGATGGAATACAAAGCACATATTTTAGAATGATGTGCTCTGTGATCCTAACTATACCAAGTTGTGTAAAATGGAGCTTCAGTGCCATTGGGAAATTTCACAGAATAAGAAACTGCAGAGCTAATGGTAGTAAAAAAGGAAGTGTTGTAGACCATATGATTTGTGGCACCTGTATCAATAATCCAAGGAATGGTGTCTATACTGGAAGACTTATGAGTGTATGTGAATAGGAAAATAGGTATACCAGACATTCTTGAAGCTGTTGGTGCAGTGGTAATAGGATTGAAGATAGACTGAGGATTATTAACAGAATGAAGTGGTGCAAAATCCTTAGTTTGATGGTGTTGAAGAAAGTTTAGGAGTTGTTGATATTGACCCTTGGTTAATTCAACCTTATCATTGATTTCTTATTCTGGATCTGTTACTGTGGAAATGCATGATTGATTAGCAAATGGACTAGTACTCGTTGATTTGTTTAGGAGTTTATGTCCTGGAGGATAACCATGAAGCTCATAGCATTTTTATGATAGATGTCCAATAGAGTGACAATGAGTGCAGACAGTAGCTTCTGCATTTCAAGCCTTGGAACAATTCTCTAATTGATGGCCTTGAACTCTACAATGAGTGCAAAAAGGTCTTTCTCTTCTTTGATTACTTGTAGATCTTGAACCAGATCATGAATTTGCAGAAAAATTCTTGATAGCTAATGCCATAGAATCAAGAGCAGGCTCATAAGAAATCATCTTGTGTTGCCTTTCTTGTTGTTAAGCTAAGGAACAGACATTGTTAACAGGAGGCAAAGGATCTAACATTGCATCAAATCTAATATTGACTTCTTCAGCTGAAAAATTTGAGGGTCATTTTGTTGTGAAAATCTGTCTTGGAGCTCACTCCAAACTTCACTAGCTGTATTAGCAAAGGCAACACTAGGCTTAAGTGTTTGACTGATTCCATGAAACTACCATATCATTGCATCGTTCCTAGGTCTCCAGAAGAGGATCATTAGAATTCTTCTTATTTAATCAATGAACTCATTGCAGCTGCTTTGCTATCTTTCTCCATCTATGCAGCTGTGATATACTGTAATACTAGAGGCCATGATAGACAAGAATGTTATGGCATTGGTAATTGGTACCATTCAGCTTATACGAATACGACTTCAATGCAAGCATTTTCATTATGCCGTAATTGTTTTTCCTTTTGTTATCCGGTTAATGGAGATAGTAATCATCATAAAGAACATTAATAAATGTAAAAAATCAGCATACCATATTCAGTCATGGCAACAAGCCTACAAATTAACTAGACAAGCAAAGTTCTCACCTAAGAAGTGGATACAAGATACAACAATGATATAAAACAAATATAGTGATATGACAAAATCTAAAAAAATGGATATGGATACGGCTGAAAATAGGTCTATAATGAATATATTTTAAATCTTTACTATTATATTTTTTTTGTCAGAATTTTTTTTATTATCTAATGATTTGATATGTATATGTTTTACTAATTTCTTAATAACAATAATCAAAATTAACAATTTTTTTCTTTCAAATAGGTATTTATTATCTCATTATTATTGTCCCTTCACAAAGTGAGGTGACTAATTAAAAGAACCATAACCAATTTTTATTTTGTTAGTTTGCTTAGAAATATTTTTTGCAAAGATTATGGTGTAAATATGTTGTAATTATATTGACGTATAATAATAGATAACATTTAAAAAGCAATCATGTGACTTCTAAATTATATGAATTTTTGTTGGTGTATTACATTGTATGTGGATTAAAACAAGAGGATAAATATTAAGTTTTAAAAATAATACAAATTCCTTCGGTACAAAAATATTCATATATTTTATTATTATCAGACATGTATAGGGTGTATCCGATATGTATTTTTGAATATCTGATGAATATTTATATTCGATTAAAATATATCTACATTTATATTTGATTCAAATATATCTACCATAATGAAGAATCTGCATTTCTTAAGCTCTCACCTTGAAAAGTCTTCACTGAGATGTTATATTCTCCTTCGTCTCCTGGTGCATATGGGCCCTCATGAAAGGTCTTCACCAAGATGTTATATTAATTAGATTTTTAATTTATTATATTCATTGAGGGTGGTTCAGTAGTTGAACTTGGTCTATGATACTCCATAGGTCTTAGGTTCAACATTTCTCATACCCCCGTAAAAGCTATGAGAGTAATCGTTGCAAGTTTGAAAACCTTATAATAATAAATAAATAATAATATAACCATTGAATTAATTGTAAGTTCTCATGTTAGACGAAGTACAATTTAAATATAGTGATTACATTAGATTAGGTGTGACCACTACAAAAAATTTAGTTTTTAGCGACCAACTAAGGGATTGTGCTGGGGCATATTGTCTCGGTGGAGAGAATCAAAGTAGACAAATCAAAGGTTGATGTCGTTTCCAACCTCCCTGCACTGAAGGTCATAATGGATATTAGGTCATTTCTGGGCCATGTTAGCTTTTATCGTTGTTTCATTAAAGACTTTAGTGCATTGGCTCGACCTTTGACCAATTTACTTTCAAAAGATGTCTCATTTGTTTGGTCGAATAATTGTGAGGTCTATTTCCAAAAATTGAAAAGCATGCTTATTACAACTCTAATTATATGACCAGCCAAGTGGGATATACCATTTGAGCTTATGTGCGACACTAGAGATTACACGGTCGGTGCAGTGCTGGGTCAAAGGGAGGATAAGAGACCGCATGTGATATACTATGCTAGCAAAATCATTAACGAGACACAAATGAATTATACCACCACTGAAAAGGAATTGTTAGCAATAGTATTTGCATTAGATAAACTTTGTTTTTACATCATTGGTTCACCGATAATAGTTTATACTGATCACTCTGTTTTGAAGTATTTGTTGTCTAAGCACGATGTCAAACCAAGACTCATCAGGTGGATTCTCCTACTTCAAGAGTTCAATCTAATAATCAAAGATAAGAAGGGAGTGCAGAACGTGGTGGCAGATCATTTATCTCGACTGGTGGTGCAAAGGGTCGATGAGCACATTCCTATCATTGATTTCTTCCCTAATGAACATTTACTTTCAAATCATTCTGTGTTTCCTTGGTATGCTGACATATGTAATTACCTTGTAACAAGACAAATACCACCGCAATGGAGTCCGGAGGATCGAAGAAGATTTATGGCGGATGTGAAGTACTTCTACTTCGACAACCCATCCTTGTTCAAGTACTGCCCTGACTAAGTCATGCGGTGATGTGTATCGGAAATAAATAATGGGAAGTCCTTGCATTCTGTCATTCAGAGGTATGTGGTGGCTATTTCTCTGTGAAGAAAACTTCGGCAAAAATTCTACAGTCGAGTTTTTATTGGCCCTCTCTGATAAAAGACTGTATTTCATTTTTTCATTTTCATTTGCCAATTAAGATGGAACACAAGGCCTATTGGGCCATAAAGACGTTGAACTACAATTTGAGAATGGCAGGAGAGCATAGGAAGCTAGAATTGAATGAAATGGAAGAGATTCGAAGAGATGTGTATGAGAGCTCAAAAATTTCAAAAGACTAGGCTAAGATCTTTCATGACAAATCCATTGTACGGAAGTCATTCAATCCCGGCCAAAAAGTGCTTTTATACAACTCTTGTCTCTCGATTTTTCAAGGGAAACTTCGATCTCATTGGGATGACCCCTATCTTGTCAAGGTGACGTACTCCAATGGAGCCATGGATGTCACAAACCTGGAGGATGGCAAGACATTTAAGGTCAATGGTCAAAGACTTAAGTCATTCATTGTGAGTTTTGAAGGACACGGAGTGGAGGAAAATTTGATGGATCCGTAATTGGAGGAAGAATAACTATTCTTAGAATTCTTAGTGTACAGTCGCTTTTAGTTACTTTAACTATTATGTACTTACTTTATCTTTTCATATAGTGTTGTTTTTTCTTAGTTTCAGATGTTGGTGTTTTTTTCAAAAGCTCAAGTGCGAGGTGTTCTCTAACCCTACTCATCTTTTACAGTCCTTCAATGCATATCATATTTTTTTTGTTGCTTTGAGGACTATGCATGAAACAAGTTGGCGGGTGAGGTGCACCATTTGTATGATACACTAACACCATTTGTATGATACACCAATTTTGTGAAAATTTGTGTTGATAATGTCAATTTTGCGGTGGAAATTCATCTGTCACATACATATAGATTTTTGTTCACAATAGTGCAAATTATGTGAAAATTTTGAATTTTTTTTGTGAAAATATCAGAGTTTTGTTCTGTATTCCATTATTAAGAGTGTAATGGGTTGTTGATACGTTGATCTTTGCATTGAATTTGGTATATATGAGCACATTATAGAGATTCATCCTATGCTTAAGTATCACATATGCGTTTACTTTTAAAACTCAACTTTAATGGCACCTTGAATGAGTAATTTTGGCATTTTACAGATTGAGTTCACATTTTAGTGCTTGACCTGAGTAGTAGAGATGAATAAGAACCCATTAGAGCTTTGGTATCAATCCTTGTTTGGAGGGGACTTACATTTACTCAATGAACAATTCTTCAAATTTCAAATTTGTTCAATAGTCTCATTATGCTTGTTTTGGCTAGGTGCATCTGTGTAGTTGATTAACTGCTTGAATTATTTCCTTGTCTTCCCTAACCTCCTGACATCATCCCTCAATGTATGTATGATGTATACATGAAGGGAAGTTTCACTGTCCCTTATAATGATGTCAAAAGAAAGGACAAGGGGATGGTGAAATATGAAGTGTGTGTGTGAGAGCAAAAATGCTTTCCTAGCGCAAGACGACTTTTGCGTAATCGTGTTTTACTTGGAGCTATTCCAAGGTTGTTTCCACGGGCAAAGATGTGAATCATGTAGAAGGCGATTTTGGTGAAAAAACAAAGTGTAAAATCTTTTGTTGTTGAAGTTTGGTTTGTGAGTTGTATTGTGATGAAAATGAAATGGGAAATAAGTGTTGGCTAATCCAAAGGGTTCACTCCAATGGGAATGCCAAGTCAACTCGAAACCTTCCTCCAATGGTACATAAATGAACAATTGATTCGTGGGAAGCTCGAGACAAGATGGAAGTGAGGATCCAAGCATAACCCATGACTAGGCCTACGGGCTATCAAAGACTCACAACCATTTTCACACTCAACTCAGTCAAACCGAACCATTGTACATCGAGGGGAGGAAAGAAGATGAGTTGAAATGGAATACCTAAGAGGAGGTCTCCCTTGGATTATCCAACTAAAAAGCTTAGCTACTAATGCTTGAAAAGAAAACAACAATGAAATGGGAGAACATTATAAAGAGAGTGAAGATTGTAGCTAAGTTAATGCAAGAAAACATAAACTAAAAGAGAAATGCATTTAATACACATTTCAAAACTAAGAAAATGAAGAACATGAGTGCATTAATGGTGAAAGCTTGAATGGAAGATTAAACTTAAAACAACTTGAAATAAATGACATTAAAGGCTTCAAACAAAGCTTAGAAGGTTCTTATAGGAAATTACAAGACAATTAGTGGAAGAAAATGCAAAAATCTCAACTTCTTCCTAGACTCTCTCTCTATATTCCAATGTATCCTCTCCCCCCTGGTGTGTAGTCTCTTGGAAGCTTAAAAAATGTCCATGGGGTCCCCCCAACTGCTGTGAGATGTCCTTTCCCTCCATAGTGGCTTCAAGGCATAGGTTGGTGCAGGCAAGTGCTGGCCTTGTCTCCACACCCAACATCATCTCTCTCCTTTCTCCTCATTGATGATCAAGGCTACAAAAGTCTAAGAAGAGGTGCAAGAGGTATGTCCATGGTGTTGGGAGTGTTAGAGGCATGTAGGAGAATGTATGGTGGGACCCTCAAGGGAGCAAAGCATGACATTCAAAATCTGGGGTGTTTCAGTTAAACCTATCGGTAGGTTTCACTCTAGTAGGCTTAAAATACCGATATGTCTGGAGGTAGGTTGAGGTCCAATAGCTAAAATCTACAAGCATGGCCTACCGGTAGGTTTTCCCTTCATTCGCTGGTTTCTTGGTTTTCTCACCTCCTGAGCTATTGTCAAGCCATCTCATCACCCTTCTTCATCTTAAGCACCATGAGAAGGCTTTGCAATAATCATTTATCATCATTTACCTGCAACAATGGCGAAAATCAATAAGTATCACAAACAATGCATATCCACTCATATTAAACACCAAAGCTAGAACAAAAGGAATTTAAAAGCACTTTAAATATGCATTGTTTTATGGTAATCACACCCCCCAACTTGAGCTTTGCTAGTCCCTAGCAAATTTTATTTTCAAAACAAGAGTAAAACATACAACAATCCATTTACAATAAACAATGTACCCAAAACAATCAAAATACAAAAATCATAATGCAATTAACGAAATAACTTAGACAAGATGAAAAAAAACTGTGGTATTTCATTAATGTGTTTCAAAGTTGGAGTACATGGAGTCAGACATCAAAAAGAGACAAATTGATCCAAAATTCCTAGGGACTCTTCTACTAGGCCAAAGACTCAATCCTAGCTACGTACAATCCAACACCAAAAAGACAAAAAACAAAAACAGTGAAAACCCTAATCATCACCCTAAACATGTACTAAACCTATAAACCACAATTTGAACCATCATGCCCAATTCATTACTGAAATTGCAATGCGATTTAAAATTTTGATGTATTTGATGCACAAGGCATGAATTTCAATATTTCACTATCAAAATGAATACCTAAAGTGTAAAACATGCATTCAAACCACACAAATATTCCTAATTCATTCAAATATAAAAAACTTGAGCAATATTACCCTATTCTACAAGCTTGAAGCTATTTAACAAATTGTTTAAATGGCCGAACTAAGCACACATGAGCATTACTATAGCCTTAAATACTAGTCTAAAGTATGCACCTGCACATTCATTTTCCAACTCGTGTGTGTGTGAATTGGATAAGCTATTTGAGCATTTACGCAACAGAATTCATATTCGAATGGCTAGCCAAATTCAGCTTCAATGCCAAACTCACCAAGAGACACTCATACCAATGAAATACACTATCATTATCCTAGCATACACTCAATGTGTACATGTGAGATAAAATCTTGTGTTAAGAACAAAGTGTGCTCACATGTAATCCAAAAATGAAGTTCATATATGAAAGTGAAGGGACTTTGACATAATTTCATGAAAAAAATGCTAGAGCATTGGGTAACAAAACTAACTCCTCATTTTATTTAAGATTATGCATCTCCGATGCTTCTTTAGATCACTTAGGACTTTGAAGGTTATAATGGGGCCTTGGGGCGTTATTGAGTCAAAAGAAACGAAGGATATAAGACAACAAAGAGGGTTGTTCTGAGTGAAAGACTTTTATTTCAAAAACATCTCCATTTTTATGGGATTTCTATTCTTTACACTATCACCACACTCTTTGCTTCTTTTATTTCTTTTTCTTAACATTTTATTTTTCTTTTGATCATTCTTTCTTTTTCTCACTCCTTTTCCTCATTTTCTTAAATTTTCATTCTTTTTCTATTGAACTCCTTGAGTTTCACTTCCATTCATCCCTTTTGTTGCAATTTGCACACCACACTTCCTCTTCTTTTATAATTACTCATATTCAGCTTTAGGAACAACCAAGGTAAGGTAGATTTTTCATTTTTCACTGGGTTGGTCAATTTTGTGGCATAGAAATGAATTTCAAGACAGGTTCAATCACGACACTAGGGATAGTATTTTCTTAAGAACAAGGTTAAGGCTCAAAATTTAAAAAATGACCTAAGATCACTTCTGGGTAAGCATAGGCGAGCATTTTACATTCAAGACAAGTCAATAAACTACACACATGCAACTAAACGAGACAAATATAATGAGATTATAGCAAAAATTTTAAAAATATGAATTCAATCCGTAAATTGCTAAAATTACACATTCAAGGGGCACATACGGTTGACTTAAAAAATGGATACAAATGTGATACTCATGCATAGGATCAACTTCTATAATATGCTCATGTATTCATAGTTCCAAACTAAGATCAACATATCATCAAACCCAAGCACTCAAAATAAGGGAATACAGATCAACATTTTGATATTTTTCGCAAAATTTTTCAAATTTTCCACATAATTTGCACTAAATGTAAACAAAAATCTATATAATATGTGAAAGGTAAATTTTCACCCCAAATTTTGGTATTATCCACAAAAAATTTCACAAAACATTGATGTAACATGCAAATGGTGCACCTCAACCCCAACTTGATTCATGCATTGTCCTCAATGCAACAAAAAGATATGATACGCAATGAATGACAATAAAAAGATGATTACAGTTAGAGAACACCTCGCACTTGAGCTTTGACAAAAGCACCAACATCTGAAGCTAAGAAAAACAATACTATACGACAAAAGAACATAAATAACATGAAATACAAATAAAGTAAGTAAATAAGAGCAATTGTACACTAAAAAGCAAAAAAACTAGTTATTTCCCACAAATTCTGGATAAACCAGATCCATCAAGTCCTCCTCCACTCCTTGTCTTTCAAAACCTTCGAAAAATGGCTTAAGTTTTTGGCCATTGACCTTGAATGTCTGGCCATTCTCGGAGTTTGTGACATCCACAACTCCATTGGAGTAGGTCAACTTGACAAGATATGGGTCATCCCAATGGGATCGGAGTTTGCCTTAGAAAATCTAGAGACGATAGTTGTACAAAAGCACTTTTTGGCCGGACTCGAATGACTTCTGTACAATGGATTTCTCATGAAATATTTTTGTCCATTCTTTTGAAATTTTAGAGCTCTTATACGCGTCTCTTCGAATCTCTTCCAATTCATTCAATTGCAACTTCCTATGTTCTCCGACCATTATTAAATTAAAATTCAAACCCTTTATGGCCCAATAGGCCTTGTGTTCCATCTCGACTAGAAAATGGCAAGCCTTTTCAAAGACAAGCCGATAGGGGGACATGCCTAAGACAATTTTGTAGGTCGTGCAATAAGCCCATAGGGCACCAATCAGTCTATCTAACCACTCTTTCCTATTGGGGTTCACTATCTTCTCTAAGATGTTCTTGATCTCTCTATTAGCCAACTCTATTTGTCCATTGTTTTGTGGGTGGTATGCAATGGATACCTTATGTGTAACGCCGTATTTGTGCATTAAAGATGGAAATGGCCTAATGCAGAAATGTGATCCACCAACACTTATCATTGTACGAGGTATCCCAAACCCTAAAAAGATGTTCCCTTTCAAGAATTTGACCATGAAACGGTGGTCATTGGTCTTGGTTGGTATAACATTCATCCACTTGGACACGTAGTCCACTACTAGTAAAATATATAGATAGCCAAAGGACTTGGGAAGTCAATGCCCTAACAATCAAATATTTCTATAACATGTACAAGGGAGAGGGGCATGATGTTCCTTCAGGTCACACTACCTAAACGTTGGCATCTATTCCTTACAAAATGAAATACAGTCTTTGTTAAGTGAGGGCTAGTAAAAACATGATTGTAGGACCTTTATCAAAGTTTCCTTTGCCAAGAAGTGGCCACTGCATGCCAGTGAATGACAGAATGTAAGGACATCCCGCTATTCATTCTCCGGTACGCATCTCCGCATGACTTGGTTAGGGCAGTACTTGAACAGGTATGGGTTGTCAAAGTAAAAGTACTTCATATCTGCCATGAATCTCCTTCGATCTTCGGGACTCCCTTGTGGTGGTATTTGTCCTATTGTAGGATAATTACATATGTCAGCATACGAAGGGCACACATAATGAATTGAAAGCAATTGGTCATTAGGAAAGAAATCTGGGATATGAATGTTCTTATCGGCCTCTTGCACCACCAGTCGAGATAAATGATCTACCACCATCTTCTCCACCCCTTTCTTGTTTTTGATTATCAAATTAAACTCTTGGAGTAGGAGGATCCACATAATAAGTCTCGATTTGGCATCCTGCTTAGACAACAAATACTTTAAAGCAGAATGATCAATATAAACAACCATTGGTGAACTAATGCTGTAGGAACGAAATTTATCTAATACAAATACTACAGCTAGCAGCTCTTTTTTTGTAGTAGTCTAATTCATTTGGGCTTCATTGAGTGTTTTGCTAGCGCAGTATATTACATTAGGTCTATTATCCTCCCTTTGACTGAGTAGTGTGCCAAAAGCATAATCACTCACGACGCACATTAGCTCAAAAGGTAAATTCTACTTGGGTGGTTGCATAATCGAAGGTGTGACAAGCATACTTTTGAATTTTGTGAAAGATGCCTAGCAACTATCCGACCACTCAAAAGGGACATCTTTAGACAATAAATTGGTCAAAGGTTGGGCCAATGCACTAAATTTTTTAATGAAGCGATGGTAAAACCACGTATGAGCCAGAAACGACCTGATATCCTTGACGACTCTCTGCGTAGGGAGGTTAGAGATGAGCTCCACCTTTGACTTTTCAACTTCGATCCCTTTGGCCGAAACTATGTGCCCAAGAACAATTCCTTGTATCACGATGGAGTGACACTTCTCCCAATTCAAGATCACGTTTTTCTCTTTGTATCTCTCAAGAACTTTCTCCAAATTTTCTAAGCATTCGCTGAAAGAGTCCCCAAAGACCGAGAAGTTATCCATAAATACCTCAACAATATTTTTCACCATATCACTAAAAGTTTCCATAATGCAATGTGGAAATGTTCCCATGGCATTGCATAGCCCAAAAAGTATGAGACGGTAAGCAAAGGTACCATAGGGACAAGTGAAGGTGGTCTTATCTTGGTCTTCCAATGTAATTTTGATTTGATTGTAGCTAGAGTATCCATCTAAGAAATAATAGAATAGATGCCCCGCTACTTGTTCCAACACTTGATCAAGGAATGACATTGGTAGGTGGTCTTTTCTTGTGCACAGGTTGAGCTTCCGGTAATCAATACAAACTCTCCAACCCGCAATCTCTCTTGTTGGAATAAGCTCATTCTCTTCATTCTCCATAACAGTGACTCCCGACTTCTTCGATACTACTTGCATGGGGCTAACCTACTTACTATCGGCAATCGAAAAAATGATACCCATGTCAAGTAGTTTTAACGCTTCATCCCTCACCACCTCCTTCATAATTGGGTTCAACTTTCTTTGTGGTTGTTGAGACGGTTTGGCGTCTTCCACAAGATAAATTCGATGAGTGCAAATGAGGGGCTTATCCCTTTAATGTTGGTAATTGTCCAACCAATTGCCCTTTTATGCCTCCTCAATACCTCCAAGAGTTCTTTTTCATGCTTTGCATCTAACGTTGAGTTAATTACCACAAAAAATGTCTCTTTTTCTTGCTATGCATACTTCAAATGGGAAGGTAGTGACTTCAATTCCAACTTGGACTTTTGTACATCCGATGGGAATATTTTCTTGTCTTGGGGTGGGAGCTTTTCAAATGTAGGGATCCACTTTTCTACCCTTCTTAAACTCTTTACTTCCTCTTGCTCATCTACTTCCTCTAGATCAGCATTCCCCTTTTCTTTGAACTTTAACATCCTCACAAGTTGCAAGTGTTCTTCCACCAATGTGTCAATCCTATTGACTTCATGCACCTCCTCAGCATCTCCCGGTTGCTTGCACAAGTTGAACACGTTGAGCTCTATAGTCACGTTCCCAAATGCTTGCTTCATAAGACCGTTCCTATAATTAATCATAGCATTAGATGTAGCAAGAAAAGGTCTACCAAGTATTACCAAAATTTGAGAGCTAAGATTTACAACCAAGTGAGTGTCAAGCACAATAAAATCAACAGAAAAGTAAATCTTGCACTAAAACATCTTTAACTACTTCTCTTGGTTTTTAGACACTACGATCCGCTAATTGAAGCATAATTGAAGTAGGCTTCCATTCTTCAAGGTGAAGTTGTTGGTACACCGAGTATGAAAGAAGATTCACACTAGCCCCCAAATCAAGGAGGGCTTGCTCCACCTGACAATTTCCTATGGTTATGGCAATGGTGGGACAGCCGGGGTCTTTAAACTTCGGAGGAGTATTTTTTCTCAAAATTGAGCTCACTTGTTGGGTAAGGAAAGTTTTCTCAAAATTGAGCTCACATTTAGTCTCCACTTCACGATGCACAAATCCTTCAAGATCTTAGCACAAGATGAAATTTACTTGAGGGCATCAAGGAGTGGAATATTGATCTTTACTTGCTTAAACATTTCAAGTATATCAACATAATTTACCACCTTGAAGGGTGGCTTCAACCGACTAGGAAAAGGGGCAGGCATGGGGGAAACAAGCACACTGCCATCCTTCAATTTTGCTTTCTCAAACCCTTCACTTTCTTTCTTCTCACTCACCTCACCCTCGTCGGTGTCACCCATGGTCTCTTTTTCATTTGGAAATGTGACCTTGGGTGAAACCTTTGGCACAATGGTCTTATCAATTTTCTTGCCTCTACGAAGGGTAGTGACTGCCTTGAGTTGTTCACAACTCTCTCTTAAGGGCTCGGATGACTTGATGAAATGTTGACCTCTAGGGTTTTCTTGGGGTTGAGTGGAAAATTTCCCCTTCTTTTGTTGTGATGCCCCTATGGAGTTTGTCAACCTTGTGAGTTGGGTCCTAAGGTCATTAAAAGCTGTGGCATTTTGATTGTTAATGGTGGTTTGATTTTGATTGAAAGTAGTTTGACTTTGAATGAAAGCATGAACCATATCCTCCAAATTTCATTTGTGAGGAGGTTGATATGTGGGAGGATTTGATGGTCCTTGGGAAAAAATTTGTTGAGGTGGACTTAGTGCATAATTACATGGTCATGAGTTTGACGAATACCCTTGTTGAGCGGACCAGGGGTATTGGGAGCTAGACGCTTGCCCTTGAGATTGAAATTGTTTTTGCCTAGGAGGTGCGGGAGGTGTATATGCATTAGACCCATGAGGAGTGGGGTTCTTATTTCTCCAAATAAAATTAGGGTGATTGCTCCACCTCAGATTATAAGTGTTTGAATATGGAGAGAATGATTGCCTTGTTTGGTTAAAGGTATGCACTTGCTTGTGGTACGCTTCCTTAAGTGCGGAATGCTGGGCCAATCCGATATGGAATGCTCTACACTCTCGCAAATTGATCAAAACTCCTCTATCTTTGAAACTTTAGACACCTCATGTCTCCAATTAACTTCAAGACTCTCAAATTTACTTGATAGTTTAGAAATTTGGAAAAGTAAGTCTTTTTGATCTCTCAAGTCATACATTCCTCCCCTTGTGTTTGACTACTCTCTTGAGGAGAAGACCTTGCTACATTAGTGGGATCCTTAATATTCCATGATTGTGCATTTTGTGTCAGTGTATCCAAGTAGTCTAAGACCTCATCGGGGTCTTTGTTCAAAAACTTGTTATTGCACATCATGTCAATGAATGGTCTATAACTTAATGTGATTCCTTTATAGAAGAAACTCACCAATTTCCATGATTCAAAGTCATGATGTGGAATGGATTGCAATAACTCCTTGTACCACTCATAACATTACTAGAATTGCTCATTGGGCTTCTCTGAAAAGTTTTGAATTTCTTTTTTCAAATTGGTGGTTCTATGAACCTGTAACGCCCCAAAAACCACCTTGGAATGCATTACCTTTTGAAACCATTCATACTATGAGAGAAAATAATAAAATCCATAAATAACCGGGGGTCCTTAATTTAACAAAATTCAGGCAGAGTCTCATTTGTTCGGGAAGCTCTATCCAAAACACAACATGTACAATTATACTATCTTGACCACACCGGGTCCATTGATCCATAAAATATTTATAACATTATCCAAAAGAATAAGCCCAAACCACGGCTACTACATCAAAAGAATGACATTTGAACTTAGCAGCGGAATAAACAAAATACTAGACTTTACATGATTGTACATAATCGTTCCTAGTCTAGCACAAAAATAAACGACATCTCTAGATATCCCACTCGGGATCCAAGTATCCCTCTAATGAAGCTTCTCCATGGCTCGGCTCGTTAGCACCGAGCTCCTCCTCTGACCCAAAATCTGTAAAATGTTGAATGGTAAGGGGTGAGCACGAAGCTCTGTAGAAAAATCCTCTTAAACTCGAACAAGGTTTAGAAAACAGGTAAAAATCGATCAGTCTCATTTCGTAAATAACATATATCAATTTTGTAGAAAAAACAAGAACTTTAAAATAGATCTCAAGTTTAAGCCGTAATAATAAGCAAGTGAAAGGATAAAGTAAATTCCACAATAATATACCATTTCCAACTTTAAGCCATTTAGGCAGGGCATCTTCCGATGCATTGTCCCGTACCAATGCACCAGCCAAGACGATCCAACCCATCATCCCATGTATATTGGTTCATCCCCATACCATATATGTAGATTGCTTCTCATGAATCTACCCAACGATTATACCTAGTCCACCAATCACAATCACAATCACAAGCACTTTAGGAAATGGCGTCTACCATCCCAATGGCAGTGATGAGTCCCTCCCAGGAAAAGTATATCATTCCTTGTTCGAACGCCAGTGAACGATAGTGGTCGCATTACCAAATGACAATCTACTACAAGTGTTAGGAAACCATCTCACCCCCACTGGGATAGACTAACCTCTAACATTCTACGGCATCTCTCGATGGCAATCAAAGTCCATCACAACAACCATACAAATGAGGAAACCAAGAATGTTTTCCATTCACAAACCATTTCAAAGAATTATCAAAATCCCCAATTTCTCATTTTACAAGCATATCTTAAAAATTTCCAAATTTATCATGTAACAATTCCAATAACCAATTAAGGAAAAATACAAAAGATCACAACAACATCATTTATTACTCAACACAAAGTACTAAAGTTTTAAAAATCAAGAACAAATTAATATTGAGAGAAAAATCCACCTCTCATGAGAACAAGGGTTTTCAAAACAAGAAATAGAGGTTTCATGGCAATCAAACCATATCCTTGTTTTAAACATGATAATAATTGCAAGAATATCAAGAACCAAAGATTTTCTAACACATATCTAAGATTTAGAGTCAAAAACATATACATACATACATACATACATAGATATATATAGCCATAGCCTCAATGAACAAGAGTGAGAGAAACCCCTACCTTGAATCAAAGATTCCAAGTGAAAGCCCAAGCCCTATAGATCTCCTTCTTCCTTTTTCTTCTTCCCTTAATCTTCCTCTAAGATTCCAAGAGATTTGGGGTGAAATTGGAGTGAAAGAAATGGGAGTAAAAGGGCTGAAAATGGGGTTTTAAACACAATAGCCCCGAATTTCATTGTTCATGGGCTGTTTTGGTTTTCTCCAAAATTATGATTTTGCCACTAAAATCTCTAATTTGATCCATATGACTACCTTAAGGTTTTTTGGCATTCCATATTAATTTGTAATGTTATTTTAACCTAAAAACATTTATTTTTATGATTTATCTCAAAACCAAAGTCAACGTACACCCGAAACACTAAAATTTTTATTTTACCCATATGAACCGGCTATTAATGAAGTTTTACGATGTTTGTAAATAAATGCTGATCAAGGGTGCTTCTTAAAGATTTTTATACTTATTTGAAGTCTAAATGTACTCATTATTCTTATATTTTGATTTACGATGCAAATGGAGACGTTAAATGCAAAACGAAGCTAATTGGACTATTTCAACATTGTTTCGTTATCTGGGCATAACTCCCTCATCCGAGCTCCGATTGAGATGATTCAAGACAATATGGAATGATAAGAAATAGATCTACAACTTTCATGTTTTGAGTTTTGAGAGATATTGACTGAATCAAGGTCTAAATTACGCTTAAAGTTGCATCCAGTGCACTGTTCACGTGCACTGTTCACAGCCTGTTTCATCTCTTTTTTCATTTCCAATTCATTCCTAAGCCAACTAAATCCATTCCAAACTTCTTCAACACATATTTCTACACCAAACCTATTTAATACAAGTTCTAGGACCTAAAATTTCATATTTTCACTTATTAAAACTTAATTTTAACTATTATTTCTACTAACATTCTAAATCTCTACTTTTTCAATCTACTAAATTCAAACACACATCACTACACGTATCCACATTTTTACAACAATTATTTACTATATATCTATTTAAATATATAAAAAAAATGCGGGGTGTTACAGAATCGAGAAAATTTTGTTTAAAAACTTAGAAAGCATTTGATCCCAAGATGTTATGGATCGAGGTCTCAAGGAGTTAATCCATATTTTTGTCTTATCATTTAGGGAAAAAGGAAAAAATTTCAGCCTAGCTATGTCTTCCATACCATGATTGGTGAGAAAGGTTGCAACTATTTCCTCGAAATCCCTTATGTGCAAATAGGGGTTCTCCTTGTCAATTCCGTGGAATGTGGGAAGTAGTTGCAACATCCCTAGCTTAACTAGGAAGATATGAGCTTGGACTAGAAGGAGAATGCATGAGGGTGTGGTGTTTCATGTTGGTTGAAGGAACTCACTTATTGACCTTACCGGAGGATCAATTTGGATGTTGTTCCCTTCATTCATAGAAGGGGGAATTGCATTCGTGGATTAGGCATTCTAGTTTCTTGTCCTCTTCCAACCCTTGGCATGTTTGGATTGACACCTATATTCTCAAAATTATCACCCGAATGGTGCTTTTGAGGAAACGTTGGATTTTGGATTTGCCATTCCTTTCAGCGATAAGCGGTCTTCTGGATTTAGCAAAGAGAATAAATAATTTGATGCTAAGGTCTTTCATTGGAAAATCTATGGAGGCTATGTTGCTGTATACATGAGAACTTTGATGAAAGATGATCCTCAATCCAAATAAATTTGAATAGCCTCCAAAGAATGTCCATTCAAACAAACGAACTGACCTCAACCCAAAGAAATATGAGAAGTCCTTAAGGAGGGTAGGAGGTATAATTTCAGGGTAGAGCAACGTGCTTGAGCTCTGCGAATCGTTCTTGCAACTGTTTATGTCTATGAACTTCCTCATTATGGGCTAGAAGTTGGCCTCACAAATTATGGTGCAACTTATTGTACTGGACTTCTCATGGCTCGTCAAGTGCTGAAAATGCTTAAGATGACTGAGGAGTATCTTTTAGTCCAAGTCTCTGCTTCCCCAGAACTAGCAGATCTTTTGGGCAGTCTTTATGGCAATTTCCTAACTACCTTCCTTTTAGAGTCGAAACTATCACCATAAATCTGAAAACCCAAGAGACCACTGACTTTGCTTTCCGTGCGTTTCTTGGTTTCCTAAAACTCAAGATTCCTTTTAAGATCTTTACAATTCTTTGTACTCTTTCCCTGTTCATAGTTCTTGGAGATTTTCTTAATTTTTCCCGTTCCTTTGGTTCTTAGGATTGCTATTTTTTGCTTGAGATTCTTTATGGCTGCCCCAGTTTCCTCTATCTTTCAAGAACGTGCCTGTTTTGGAATAGACTGGAAGTGGCAGTCTTGCTACTTCGCTCCTTCCATGATGACTCCTTCAGATTTTGATGGTGTCAAAAGGCGATTTTTCCCAGAATTAGACTTGTCTCTACGAGTCCCCACCCCTGATGAGCCTTGTAACTACCTTCATCGTGGGGAAATTTGTATCTTTGAAGGTGACCTAGAGTTGGGCCTTCATTTTTCCGTCCATCTCTCCATTAGGTGGATCTTGTCTTATTATGTGTTAGCCTCTTCTCGCTTGTCCCCCAAAGGGTGGGGCGTGCTAATCAGTTTTTTCATCTTTTGGCGCCAATTGGGCAATGACAAGTTCCTTACAACTGCTGAGTTTCTCTATTTTCATGAACTCAAAGAGGATGCGCTCCCTTGCTTTAGTTGTTCAGGTGGAGACGCTTCTCCAAGCGCCGACTAGTGCTCAATGTCCCTCCTTCACCCGAGGGGTGGTCACATCATTTTTTCTTTGCCTCTAGGGACTTTTGGAGGTCTACTGAGGACCGTCACTTGGAGAATAGGGTCCCTCATTCCTGGAGGAGCTTTGCTCACATAGGTTGTGGTGTTGAGAGCTTTCTTGTCCAGCTTTCTATAACACTATGTTCTAATCATTCTTCTGTTGTGCAGGTTCGCCTAATCCATATGTAATGGAGGTAAAGAGGATCGAGCAAGTGAGGGGGACCCCTTATGCTTTTCTCAGAACTGGTGACGTTTAAGAACCTTTTCTTGTTTAGTGTAGTCACGGCTTCCCTAGATTATCCTTTCTATCTTGACTCTCCTAACTCCTCCCTCCTTGAGTCAGAGGAAGAAGAGGAGGCTGGTACGCCCTCAAAGAGGTGCAAAATGTGTGATTCTTCTTCTTCGTGTGATTTCCCCTTCAGCATGGTTCTGCTTTCCTTTTTTAGGGAAAAACTCCTTAATTTGCTCTCAAAAACAGAAAGAGAGAAAGATGAGTTGAAGGAAGAGAATGTCTGCTTAAAGGAGGAGGTGGCTGAGTTGAAGAGACGACTAGGGGAGAGCTAGGGAACTTTTTGGTATATTTTTTATATTTTTGGGGTTTTGGTGACCTCTTTTGTACTTTCTTGCATGTTCATCCCCTTTCTCTGATGTAAAGCATAAATTTTTCTTTTTTATGCTTAGCGAATTTTTTGCTATATTCTGTGGCCTCCGTCTCAATCTTATATGTGGCCTCCATCTCAATCTTATGGGCTGAAGAGCTCATCTTTATTTCATGAGATGAAGAGCTCATCTTTATTTCATGAACAGACGGGCTCATCTTTAATTCATGAGCTGAGGAGCTCATCTTTAATTTCATGAGCTGAAGAGCTCATCTTTAATCCATGAACTGAGGGACTCATCTTAATTTTATGAGCTGAAGAGCTTATCTTTAATTCATGAGCTGAAGAGCTCATCTTTATTTCATGAGCCGTCAGACTCATGTTAAATCTTATGAGCTCAAAAGCTCATCGTGGATTTTGCAAGCAGCGGGGCTCAGGGCCTATTTAGTGGAATCATGCTCAGATGAATCGAAAACTTGATGTTTTATTGAAAATAGTTTTGACACAAAAGAATCTTACTGAAAAATCTTCTTAAGATGCTCTACGTTCCAAGAATGAGGCAAAGTTTTACCTTCAACTGTCTGTAATTCGTAGTTCCCAGGTCTGATTACCCTTGAAACGATGTAAGGTCCCTCCCAGTTAGGACCCAATTTTTCATGAGTAGGGTCATTTCTCGCAAGCAGGAGCTTTCTAAGTACTAGGTCTTCAACCTTAAAACTTCTGTGTCTAACCCTTCTATTATAATACCTTGTTGTCTTCCTCTGGTAATCCTTGATGCGTTGTATAGCTCTTTCTCTCTTTTCATCAAAGAGATCGAGGTTCAGCAAAAGAGATTCATCATTATGCCAGAGTTCTGTGAATTTAGTCTTGGGAGACAGGATTCCAACCTCCATTGATACCGCTGCCTTTATTCCAAAAGCCAATGCAAACGGTATTTCTTGAGTCACTGTCCTAGGGGTTGTCCTGTAAGCACATAACACCCATGGGATATACTCTACACACTTTCCTTTCAACGACTCAAGCTTGGACTTCAAAGTTGCTTTAATTGTCCTCATGGTCACCCCTACTTGTTTGTTAGACTGTGGATGAGCTTGAGCTGAAAAATAATTCTTTATCCCCAGCTTTACATAGAAATTTTTAAATTTGGGTTTGTCAAACTAATTTCCATTGTCAGAGACAATTGCTCTAGGTACCCCGAATCTACACACTATAGACTTCCATGTAAAGTTCTAATTTTTTGGTTTTGTGATCGTTGCGAGGGATTCCACCTCGACCCATTTAGTGAAATAATCCACCCTAATAATGGTGAACTTACACTGCCCAAAGCTGTTGGGAAGAGGGCCAAGAATGTCCAAGCCCAACTGTTGGAAGCGCCAGGGGCTCACCTCCAACATTAGGAGCTCTAGTGGGCAATGAGAGACGTTGGCATGCATCTAACAGACCTTACACTTTTTAACCAGACTGGTAGCATCCGTTAGCATGGTGGGCTAGTAATTCCCCGACCTCAAAGCTTTTCCTGCCAGTGCTTAAGCTCCGATATGGTTGCCACAAATTCTATCATGGATTTCCCTAAGTACGTAGCTAGCATCCTCATCTCAACACATTTGAGGAGAGGCATCGAGAAACCTTGCTTGGATAAGTTTTCCTGCAAAAAGGAGAACCTAGCTGACCTCACCCTCAGTTTGGCTACCTCCTTAGGGTCTGCTCGCAAGGTTCCATTCTAAAGATATTCTCTAATGGGGTCCATCTAGCTTGCTATGGCCAGAACTGGGAGCACTTCTTCTTCCTCAACATTCACTGATGGCTCTGCCAAGTGTTCCACTGGTATCAACTAGTCCAAGCTTTCATGTGAAGCAGTTGCTAGCCTGCCAGCGCGTCTGCTCGAGCATTCTTTGATTGTGACACCCCAAAATTTGGGTGTCCGTTGACCACGCATCAACCCGTGAAATATCTGTGGATATCGTGTAACTCAATATCACACCATTCTATCCCATTTACCTGGATCCTTATTTTAACAAAATTTGGGCAGAGTCTCCTTTGTACGGGGAGCTATACCCAAAAATACAACATGTGCATCATATACTTATAAGACACATATGAGGTCCAATATTCAACATAGACCACACTAGGTCCATTTGTAAGTAAACATTGACCATACCGGGTTTATTTATCTATAAATCTATAACAACAGTTAATTACATGACCCATCCGAGGTCTAGCATACATAAATTCGTACTCCACATAAGTTCAGTTATAGTCCCTTTCATAAGATTACATGCCAAGACTAAATGTTCTCCAAAAGTTTTACAAAATGAGTTATAAAAGCCATAAGTCGGCTTTCTTCACCCTTGAGGCTGTAAAGGTGAGTCATCCACTGGTATATATCTCGCACTTGAAATATTTTCACGTATAGGGTGAACAACGCTCAATAGAGTATCTCCTATAGAGGTTACTCCCCACCATAGATGCATATGAAATGTGCACAATGCAATAATTTATATGCAATATTCTTGTCAATCAAGAATTGAAATCATGATAGAAACTTTTATGTCATGCTATGAATTGAGATGAGACTCACTTATGCAACTTCAACCCGAGTCCTCACCGACACCCATAACACGAAGCAATGCACATGTGCAATGAATCCGCCAATTGACAAAAATACTTCCAATGATTGTTTGAAATAAAAGTTGTGTTTATAAAATCAAATCATTGTTGGATATTAACCATTGAATGAGTATTTTTATAATAAAAAATTTTGTGTCTTTGTTAGGCAACGGATTTTGGAATCACACCTCCAGTTCCGTACGCCTTTTTACACTTTTAGACTTGCACTGTTGAAGTTTATGAACCAAGTAGCCAGGTCTTGCACCCGAGCGAGAATCTAACCTTTCTTGATATACCTGACACAAGTTTATTTCTCATGCGACCACGCGACTTAAAGGGGTCTTCGACCCAACCTTTACAAGTCCACTCATCATTCACCAAGTGTGGCGTTTGATATCACTATGCATTCACGCCCAATATATGCAATGTCTCCATGCATATACAATGTAATGAACAATTACAAACAATAATTATGTCCAACATGCTATGAATGTCATATGGAACCATTTCAACCACATATCTCAATATATGTTATGGCACTTGATATCTAACGCATATACTTGCCATAATTCATCACAACGTCAAAACATCAACTAACATGTATCAACATTTATATCCAACACAATTAACAAACATGTTATTACATATTCTATGTCAATAACACACTTAAATCACAAGGTACACGATAACACATAACAACCCACATAATCAGCCCAAAACAGCCCACATAATCATCCCAAAGGGTAGGAATTAAACCAAAGTAGGAAGAACCCTAATTTTTGGAGCATGAGATGTAGTGGAGAACCTCAAGAACACCAACCCCAAGTCCAAAAATCTTGATTTTCTAAAAATTAATTTTTTTCTTCTGTGAAATATTTTGTTCTTGGTA
>CM042190.1:15426833-15443761 GCA_023539305.1 Ilex asprella | reverse complement strand
CAATATTATAATATCGTCGATAATAGTAAATTTTTTGCGACGAATTTAAAATCGTGGCAAAAAATACTTTTTGTTGTAGTGTATGGAGCAACTAATTTTTCAAAACACATGATATTGGTATTTACCGGTGAAAAAATTGATTTTTAGAAAATGAAAATGAAAATGTTGGCGATATCCAAAAATCTTTGAAACATCACTGAAGATGGTTATATGAAATTCGAAGATCAAGCTGACCTCAACGACAACCTCACAAAGCATGCTAAAGCATTTCTCTTCATTTAACAAGTTGGAATTGAATCAATTTTTTCGTGAATTATTGGAGCCACCAAAGCCAAAAGAAAGCATAGGAAATTTTACAAAACAATTCTAAGGAGATAAAAAGGTAACAAACATCATATTTCAATACTTGAGAAGACAATTAGAAAATCTCAAGATGAAGGTTCTAAAGGTATGCCAGATTATTTTTTAAGCGTCATGAAATTTGTTAATAAAATGAGATCTTGCAGAGAAGATATAACTGATCAGAAAATTGAAAAACAATTATTGATTAATTTGCCTAAGAGATATGATTATATTGTCTGCGATTGAAGAAACGAAAGATCTTACTACTTACTTTATGCAAGAATTGATGGGTTTATTACTTGCACATGAACAAAAAAATGTTGCATTACTAAAACCCTCAACTACAATAGGAAATTTTTTATAGCGTAGTTAGTAATCTAGAGTTCCTCTAAGATATTTAAATCATGAAAGGTGTTCACAACCCATCACCACATACGGATGGGAATGGATTTGAATCCTTCGAATTCACATTCATTGGAAAAAAAATTGAAATTTCAAAATTTTGGCTAAAAATTATAGCACCAAGAGAATCTTGTGATCGGAGTTCATTTATATTTTAATCATTTTTGAAGCTAGGAATTTAATTTTATAAATCATATTGAAGATTGTATAAAGTTCAATATTTGTATGAAGTTCAATCTCAAAATTTATGCAAGTAATGTTGTCAAATCCGAATTACATGCTATTTTTTGGCGCTCCAACACTTAGAGCATCCTCAATAAGGTTTTGTATTGTAATTATTCAAAAGTATTTTTTTATTTTAGCTACTTGTTTTTTCAATACACACCCCTAACAAATTTTCTATATTTTAACTATTTTTTTTTAATATTATGTACCTTTTTTGGGACTGTTGGATGGACAGAGAAAGAGAATATTGGTACATTTTAATATTATATATAATTTGTTGTACTAATGTATAATGCATATAAATAAAACAATAAATACATTTTTATTTACAAAGTGTTAGAGTATTTTAACTAAAAGAGTGGTTTTAAGTGTGTGAACTCAATCCCACATTGACTAAATAACCAAAGATACTTGAGTATATATATAGACTAGTGTTATTTAGCCTTTAAATTAAAGAGAGTCGTGGGACTTTCACGTGCGCAGGGGATGATATGATTGTTGGAATACTAGCCATTGGAGGTTTTTCGTATTCAACAACTGAAATTTTAATACAGAAGTAATTACAGCCTATTAAAACATATATTTTTTGTATATATATACACATATATTTTCAGTATAGAAAAACAATCTGACATCAACTATATTCTTACTATATTCTATAGGCTGGGTTGTTGTATTCTGGGGACGACGCGTTATTGCCTTTTGCGCTGTGATTATTTCATAAAGGGGCGCGAATCGTCTTAAGAGAGCGACCTAATCCGCGCCTCATCCTGCTGTTCACTTTATTTGGATCCATTTTTTTCCAACACAATGTATTGTAGATATACATGAATGATATTATTACATACATGTATAACTACATATATATACATCAATATTATCTAATACATGTATTCATCATTTTTAATACATGAATCATATTTATTAGATATATGTATAAGTTAAATACATGTATATTATATATACACGAATGAGTTGTATACATGAACTCTAGAAGGTTGTAAGAGCCTATAAATAAAATCTCTAAATTGTGCATTTGATGCTTTGAAAAACAATTATTCATCACTAAAACAATGCTACACACACTTGAGAGTTGAAGTCAAAGAAAAGTGATCTTATTGGTAGAGCTTTGAACTTAACAACTTGTGCGGTATTGGTTAGAGTCATACGGCGAAACTGTCAAGCTATTTTATCATGGAGGAAACAAGTCAATCGAGAAGGTCCATTGCATGTTTTTGGGCTTTGTCAACCGCAAATGACTTGAATTTTAGTAAAAAGAGCAAGATATCCGTGCTTCAACCAGAATTATTTTCATATCAAGTTTTACTATTTTGTACTTTACTCCTTAATTTTATTGCAATTACACCAACAAAACGTAAAAAGCCCTGGAATATTAAACTAGAATCCGATTAATGGACAAGGGTAGTCATCATCTACAGACACTATTATGTGTATTGAAGTCCATTTTCCTCATTTTTCACCTTGATGAATTTGTTCTTCTGTTGAGTTGGTTTACTGTTATTTTTGTGATCAATAATCTTCCTAATTACAAGTCTCTTTACTTCATATGCAAGTAGAGTTGATAGTCGAACGATCTTGAGTGAGTTCAGGTTGAGCTTAAAACACTAGTTTTTTTAATCGAGTCTAAAAAATTATTCAAGCTAAACGAGCCGAGCCTGAACGAGCCTAGAATGAGTCGAGCCCGAGTATTTCCATATAAATAAGTCGAACCTATCAAGTTTGAGCTGATTCAATCAGGCTTGTTTTCCAAACAAACTTACAAAATTGTTCAAATTTGGATTGTTTAAAAAACGGGCCGAACCTAAGCCGAGCTCGAGTAACTCAACTTGAACGAACCCAGAATGAGTTGAACTCGAGCCAAGCCCCAGTATTTGCACATAAAGGGGTCGAGCTTGGCAAGTTCGAGCAGAACCTGTCTAGCTTGTTTTTCAAACGAGTCTACAAAATTGTTCAAATTCAACTCATTTAAAAAATGAGTCTAGCTTGAACAAGTCAAAACTTGAATCGAGCTCGAGTAGCTTGATTAACAGCCCTATCTGCAAGTTTAAAATTTATACAATTACGTACAAATCATTCACACGGGTTAATGAGGACATCTTTTATAATACTCAAAACTTAAGAACTCATGGCGTTGACCATTGAAAACAATGCCACCCGACCTATTCTGACTGATTGAGTTGGTTCTATTTTTGACAATCAGACGGTCACGGATGACAGTTTTTTTGTTTTTGTTTTTATTTTTGTCACGAATGCCAGATTAAAAGCTCTGAAATTGTGGTCAATAACAGTGTGAAAGTGTAGAGCATGCTTCAAAAGTTGGGACTTTGATTTAGATTTCTTTCATACAATTATTCAAATATTTCAGTGCTTTCCTTCTTGTCAGGGGTCCATGATAAGTGGTATGCAGTTGGGGTTGGGGGGGGGGCGGGGGGTATTCTTGGATACCTTTTACTTGTTTTTTGTTGCTATTTCCAACCTAAAATGAATAGATGAAGTGGCTACAACAGATTTGGGTACACGTTGTTGCCCATAAAGCTTAAGAAGATCCGATTTCTGTGTAGTCTAAAGAATTGAGGACCAAACTGTCACACAAAGGAGCATGGTGGAACCAGAAAATCATCTATGGGCACTTTAATAATTCATTTTTAAAAAAAAATCAATTAGGGCCGGCCGAACCTTAAGGCTGATAAAGTCTCGGTTTTAGGCCCATATTTTTAGACAGCGAAGGAAAAATTGAGAGGGGTATACTCCAGGGAACTTATTTGTTTCAAAGTACATGGCTTAGACTTTTAAGTCATTAAGTCCTTATACTCTTACAAATTTGGTGACTAGGTACACATTTACAATTTTTATATTTTTATATTACGTAATTGTTGTTACTTTAACTCATGTATATTTGACAGTTTCCTAATTTTTTGACTCTATTTTATTAAATAAGATGTTTCCTAAATTAAGGGATTAATTAACCGTTTGAATTTTGAAAGGATATCTCATTCATCTCATTTCTCTATCATCATCCACTCGAACAATTAAAATCCAAACAAACACCAGTCAGCCACCGACATATCTCTCTCTCTTCCTATGTATAACTTCAGTCCAATGGTTGATGTGCTTGAAACCGTCGTGATTCCTCGCACTTCAGTTATTTCAGTGGCCTCGTTGGCTCTGATTTCTAATTCATTGGTTTTTCCATTGTCTGGACACACACAATCTTCTAGATTGTCGGAGTTTAGAGGCCTTAAGATCCAATCAGCTCAATCCTTGGCATCGGCGGAGACTCGTTCGCTGTGGAGGACGAACTGATAGTGATTTCTATTTTTGTGTTCTTTTTTTGTGATTTTGTTGAATTTCTAAAGTCAATTTTTATGAAAGCCCTCTTGTATGATGTTACTTTTTTGAGTCACACTTTCTAGTAATACAATGAAATCAATTGATCTTTCATTTCATATAATATTATTTTTTGAGTCACAGTTTGTTGTCACAACTTTTGTGGAGTCACACTTCCCATATGTCACAGTTTTGGTAGTGTGAATTTATATTATGATTTTTTGGAAGCCAATACACCTTTTAACACTTATTAGGTTAGAAGTTCAAGCGGAAAAATATTTTGGGTAAAGTCTATTTGGAAAACAAATGTCTAATATACCCATAACAACAAAATAAATGCTCTCACAAAGCCAATTAAGAAATCCTAGAAAAAGTTTAGAGAGAGAGAGATAAATAATCTTAGTATTTTTATTTTTTTACAATTAAAGAGTTTAAATTTAACCTCTACGTGTGTGTGTATATATATCAAGAATTCCAGTGCGTCATAATATAAATTGAAAATTGGAAGCCAGTAATACACCATTTTAATCTATTTTGGCAATAAGGACAAGTACAAATATTTTAAATCATTAAAAATATATAATTGCAATATATGAGGCATGTGGTCCACACTTGCCGACTTGTATATTTTTAATGACAAGAATATCATTTTCTTCATTAACTCATTTGGCTCTCTCTTCCGTCTATTATATTCTCTCTCCTCTATTTGTTTCGTCTCATTATTCTCTTTCTCTCTTTGTCTCATTGTTTCCCTCCTCTATCTCTTCATTTAATTTTCTCTCCTCTTTCTTTTTTCAATTTCTCTATCATCTCTCTTCATTCAATTATTCTCTCTCGTCTATCTCTCCGGTCGTATTCTTTCTCTCTCATCTCTCTTCATTTAATTTCTTTTTCCTCTCTAGTCCTTCAATTTCTTTATCGTCTTTATTTCGTTATTTTCTTTCTATATTTTTTAAAATTCAACTCTATTCTTTTTTGATAGTGATAGTGCCACTATCACTGCGTTATGTTCATTATCTTATGAAAGTGAGTGACACTATCACTGTGATATTTTTCACTATCCAGTGGCATTGTAGCACTATTATTGTGGTATTTTCACTATCCCACCACAGTGATAATGCCTCCGTAGGACAGTGACAATTATATATATATATGTATGTGTTATATATATTTGAATTCTAAAAGATATATTCCACTCATTTTCTCTCATCTTTCTTCCATCCCACTTATTTTCTCTCCTATCTCTATTTTTGATTAGACGAGAACTACAAACAACCACTTAAAAGGGGAAGTTTGTAGTCTTTATAAACACACACACACACACACACACACCCAGAATTATCCGATGTGGGATAGCCCTATCCCCTGACCCATATAGGCCTGAGGGACGTCTATCTCTTTCAAAATGTGAATTGGAAATCGTGTCTACACTTGTATGTCTTTTTATAATAAATTGTTCATAATGCCCCCTAAGTTCACTCCTTATATCATAGTGGACCGGCCACCCAAATCCCCCAAATTTAAACCCATAAAAATTGATTCCAACCAAAAACAAAATAAAATTCCAACTAACAAAAAAAAACTTGGGCCCAAAAGTCTAGCCCAATAATACAAAAAAAATCGTAAGATTGAAAATGTGTAAAAATTACTGTATATTAAACATTACTATTCATTCTCTCTTTCACACACACGTTCTCCCTCTGCTATATTTTTGTTTTTATCTAAAATTGAAACACAAATCAAAATATTTATTTCCATCCCCTCACCCTTTCAATCCCATTTTTTTAATCTATTACGAGTGCAATATTTTTATAAATAACTAAAGACATAAAACGACAATCTACTATTTCTCTCTGCTTTTTCCAAATAGGCGATATTAGGGGATAATCCTTGTCTCATAGCTTAATTTTGTGGGCCATGACAATAAACTAAGCCTTATCATTTTATAATTTAAATTTTTTTAAATCCAAGATAGTAATATTCTTCTTATTATAGAAGTGTTTGGTTGATTTGTAAATATAAAAATTAGAAAATAAACATTTCTACAGTAAAATTTTTGAAGAAGATAAAATTTTAAAAACTATTTGAATTTTGAATAAAATATTCTTAAATATATTTGCTACTAGTAACAAACACAACATAACAAAAAAATTTAGGCTACTTAGGTAAATGAACATAAATAGATCTCATAAAATTAGAAAGATTAGGTAAATTAGTCATGTGATCAACTGAAAATATACATATATAAAACTTGAGTGCAAAACTTGACTAATAATTATCGTCTGAAAAAATGAAAAATGTTTTAAATTACTATTTTAAAAAAACATCATTTAAAGTCGCTGCTATGAACCTCAAAGTGTATCAAGTCACCCTCGATGGACTACTGGAGAGATTTCGAACATGTAGGCCAAGCATAAGATGAGGAAAACAAACAAATGTGCGAATATGTTTACTAAAAATTGTGTACTTAGCCATTTTGATCTATTTATATTTATAATTTTTATGAATTATACTATTGAACAGTTACACGCATATAACACGAGTATGAAATAGAACGTACGTAATGTTTAATATATATTAAATTCCTAAATTACCAAAAAAATTATGCGATGTCATGTTATAACATTAAACATATTTACTATAAAACCACTTTGTAATGGTCCCATAGGATTTTTGACAAATTGAAATGCATAAAATATGGATTAACACATATATTACATTTAGTCTTTGCGTGTCATCAAGCTATCAATTTTGTCACATCTAATCGTTCCATGGATGAATATTCAACAATGAGGAACACTTTGAGACCACGTTCGTTGCGAGATGTGCAGACACTTAGATATTTTGAATGAGATGAGACACAACATGGTTGACCATAAGGTCCGACGTCTAAAATAGTCTCCTAAAGCACAAAAAAATTGGTGCTCAAATTAAATTTCCAGCCCTTAGTTCAGCTTCATGTTCGGAGAACATTTTGAATGGACCAAATTAAAAGCCCAGTGCATTTCACGAGTTTATGTAAAGTTTTATAAAAAGTCTTAAAATGTAACAATATTTTCTCAAGATGGGTTTGCAAAAGATATGGTACTTGCAATGTTAAATGATGATAAAGATGTAACACTACAAGAGTGTTGCTGATAATCCTACACAAGTAATCCCTTTAGTTGTCTCGAGTGCAATATTCACCGAAAAATATAACTGTTGAAACAACAAAGGCCGCAACATTCAAATAACAAAGAATCAATGTGAATTTTTTGCTTTCTCAAAAACATCGGTTAGATCCACGCCAACTCCATCAACAACCGTGCGGATCGCCATCTCATTCCCATGATCCAACACATTCTTCAACATAGACATTATCGAAAATAACAAGTCCTAAAACTTGTCCCAAGTCTTCCTCTTCCAAATGCTGCACGAAAGTAATTGCGGCCCCCAACACAGCGATACACACATCCCACTCTATTGTTGTTTTTAAATAGTACTGCAGTAAAATTGAATGTAACTTATCGAAATCAACTGAATGTAACTTATCATAGAAGTCAACTGAATGTAACTTTATTATTGCAACTCATTTACTCTCTTCTCCCATATATACTGTGCCAACTGATCAGCAACAATCAACAACGTACTCTCCCAATTTTTCATATTATCAAATGTTAAACATTAAAGCCACTTGTTTTCAGGTAAAAGAGAAACTGCAAGCTATAATACAGTGTGACAGAGTTCTTTATTGATTGGTCTTGCGGTCTGGGTGACAACTGAGTCCAAGCGAAAGGATTTCAATTTCGAGCCCTTGTGGACGCAGCACACCTTCTTCAGAGAGGTCCCCACTTCGGCGCTCGACTGTACCTCAGAGGATTAGTCCTAAGCAAAGCCTGGGGATAACTTGGGAAACCGAAAAAAAAAATTCATTCCACTGGAGAAAGGGAGGAAACACACTTAAGATTTACAAATGAGTAACTTGTGAAGGAGAATGACAGACATGACATGTGACTCGAGGTCTAGCGAGGAGGAGGAGAAAACATGTTTTTCAGCGAGAATCTCTGTGGGGGAAGAACCACTCGATGTAGGAGCGCTGGTCCTTTGAAGCAGACAGAAGGTTGAGGGTTTCCAACTTATCAGTTGTGTCGGAGTAGGCTTAGACTTGCTTCGTCTTTTCACATGGCTGAGTTGGAGATGTCAGCTTGGATTTTGGATAGGGGGGAGAGAGAGAGATAAAGTTGAGATGCTAGTTCTGAGTTCAGCTCAGAGTGGAAGAGGTTTAATTAAGGCTGATGATTAAAATAACTGTAACACCCCACTCTCCACATGACATAATATTGTCCGTTTTGGGCCCACTGGCCCTCACGGTTTTGTTTCTCCCAATACCCCTGGGAAAATGCCTTATGTCATGTAGGGTGAGGGGCTTACTTATAAACCCAGCAACTTTCCTCTCCCTAACCGATGAAAAGTGCCGCAAAACTCAATAGTCATGGAAAGCAAAACAGTTAGTACTCTAATATTACTATCCTAATGTCATCAAACTAAAGCAAAACATTTAGTACTCTAATATTACTATCCCACATGGAATTGAGCAATATGGTTTTGTTACGTTATGCAGATTCTCATTGAAAAAGTTGGGTGCAACTCTTTTTTCTTTAGAATGTTTCAATTCTTAGAAGTATTGCCTCAATAAATGCAGTCAAATAACATATTGCTGATCAAAAGTGGTTCTGACAAAGTTACTACTGTTGTCATCAAAAGATAAACAAATAAGATTGCAAATTGGTTCCTTGTCCAGGCCACAAGCAGTACCTCATTTTTACATACCAAGGCATGTTATTTTAAAAGCATTTTTAAGATGACAAGACATACCCCAACACATCAACAATGTGGCCGAGTTGAAGTTCACCACCAAAATTAGAAGCAAACACATTTTCAGATCATTTCATAGGTCTCAACATTAGCGATATGCTCAGATTGAAATTCACCGTCATATTAATTGAATATTTTCACACAAGCAATGACAAAAATAAGAAGATAATGTGCAAAAAGAAGAGCAGCAATTTAATTTAAGTGTGGCAAATTCATCATCAGGAGCAACAATTATTGAAAAGACGTTCTCATACTTAATTACCCAATTATATATTTAGCCTTCTCCTTGATTAGTAACAAACATGAAGCATATATATATAAACAATTTAAGTTTCTTGGAAACCTAGAGGTGCCTTTTGGTTACTCTATTAGTAGTGTAAGTTTAGGTTCTAAAAGAAATTACTTAAGACAAATTTGATTAGATTGGAGTCCATGTTAAGCATCAAGTAGCCTCTTTTATAGGCACCTCTTTAACTGAAGCATAAATCGGACAATACCAATGACAACACTAATATTTAGTGGACAAATATGGTTAATAATGGATAAAGTTTCTGCCATAGGTCCTTCTCTTTCATTATATAATGCATTCAAGTCTCTGGTTCTCAATGCCTAAGAACACTACATGTGAAGCACCTAGTTATATTTATCTCTTATCTTGCATCCATGTTTCTAGTTCTAAATTATCTTGAATTTCTTATCCAACTAAATAAGTGAGAAAGTCAAGTCTCTCCAAAAAGAAATTAGGTTTCATCAATCAATTGTTGCATGAAAATACAACAGATGTAAATCTTCTCCATCCCGAAACCAAAAACCAAACAATTCAAATTTGCCACTATTTTAGAACCTAGATTAGTCATCCAACCCAGTAATACAAATTAACAATTGTGGCACAAACAAAAAAATCGTAATACTCTTCAGAAACAATCCAAGATATAGAGAATTGTCTATGAACAACACATATAAGTTATAGTCAGTATCAATTTATCTAAGCAACGCCTAAAATGCATATATACCAAAGGAATAGCATATGACCAATGTCCACTACAAAATTTCACAAGAATGCCACAACGTCTTCCACCTCCAAGGCTAATAGAAGTGCAACTGATTTCACTTCATTTATTAGTCTTAATGGTAACATTTTATATGCACCAATTGCAGACTTACTCAAATAATTTCATCCAAAATACTCAACCGATGATCCATAGTAAGATTTTTCGAATATCCTTTAGTATAACATAAATCTAGGTGGATGTGATTTTCCATGAGCCCATCCATTACATGGTAAATATTTACATAACTTAAACAACACAACAATATATTCAGACCCTAATATTAAATTAATTGGAGGAGTAATTGTCATGATTTCAGCTCATGTTGAAACAATCACCAATCATAAACACAATAGAGGAAATGCAAAATCATTAACACCATAGTCAACGTATTGTACAAGCCCATTTATAATAAAATCATATGCAAGAAAAAAATGCGTAACACAAATATGCCCATTATTGTCGAATATATGAAAAAAAGGGAAATAAATTACCTAGTTGCTATAAAAAAGTAATACCAAGAAACTCTAGCTAGGTAAACCAAAGGCCACGTGTCGGCTTCCAAGTTCCTTTAATTTGTGTCTGCTTTAACTTGTTCTCAATCAATGTTGAAATCGAAATAAGGGTATGACCAAGGAAAGTTATTTTTTCATGAGCACATCCAATTAATATTTATATAACATTTTTTTACGGATGATAGACTTGAAAGAAAACAAACTATCCACCTATAATCACAACAGAACAATCTAAACAAAATCACTATATATCCATGTGCAACTATAATTAAGAGAGAAGCAAAATTTAAAGTCAAAACTCTAGATAGTTGGGCCAAATATATGTTTTACATAAAAATGGAAAATTAATGAAAGTTACCAAGAAAATACTTCAAAGAGATGATCTTCTTCTAGGATCTAGTAGTATAGAGACCTGAATAGCTGAGTAAACCAATATTGCTCTTTAACAACATAGCAATATCACATTTATCTATCTTCAAATGAAAAAAGATCATATTTACCTTTGCCATCTGCCCAAGATTCAATTATTGTTATCAGAACCCCTGAGCAATGACAAACTCTAATTATCAATTAACAATCCATGACTTACATAGTCCAATGGCTATCCATTGAAATTAACAGTCCAATGCTTATTAATGACAAAGACAAGTTAATGACTGTTAGAATGACAATATCAGTGCAATAACAGTCCATGACAACAACCAACCATGGCATCAACCAACAAGCAAATTAGTTCAATGGCTGTCAATTACCCAATGCATAAACCAGTAATATTAGCCGCATAACCACAATGAGATGAAAAAATAGAGAAGAATGTGAGGAGCAACATAAAATAATGAAACAAATTGCAAATAGTTGTTCAAAAGTTCTAGCAGAAGCTTAAATTAAAGATGCTAATAAAAAATTTTAACAGATTGAATTGAAAGAAATGAAGGGTAGCAGTCTCGCAGAACACCTACGCAATCAAGAAGATTCATCATAGCATATCTTGGTTTTGTAACCAAGAAGAACAGAAAAATTCAACACATCATAGATTGTACAAAACTATGTTCCAATCACTTTCGTTTGTCCACAAGTATAAAATAACAACAAAATACATAAAAGTAAATCAAAAATTTGGGCCTCAAATTGGCTCAATCAACCAATAAACTAGAAAAAGGACGACAAATATTGAATCACGAAATACAACGAATAACTCACATGGCCCATAGAAATAGTGGGTTTGCCAACTGAATGAGATGACCATCTGCATGAAATAGTACTTGAGCGCATCATATAAAGCAAATCAATCGTAGCAAGCAAAACCAATTGGTGAGAAGACCAAAAATATATGGAATACGGATCATCTTACCATATCAGAAACTTTCACTAATCTAGACCTTCGGGACGGCAATTGATGAAATCAAAATGCAAGAAATCTTTGGTTTCTTCTTGAATGAACGTAAGGTGAGAGGGTAACTGCTATATTCATTGCATAGAAATAGAAAGGGCATCATCTCACAATAGTTATGATGAATAAAATTGGTTTTATAAGATTAGTTAAGGCACAGAAACAAAAAGGGTACCATGTCGTAATAGTTATGATGGACAAAATTGGTTTTATAAGATTAGTTAAGGTCAAAATTAAAACATAATTTTTTTTCATGAAGGTACTTTTATAGGTAGTAAGATAAGATAGAAAGATAAGACATAGATTAACAAAATTAAATATAATTAATTTCATACTAAAGGAAAACCAAAAGACATTGAGGGATATGATTGACTTTATATCATTAGTTAAGGGTAAAAGTGAAAAATAAATGTTTTTCAACTATCTCTACTTTTTTAAGTAATATAGATATTGATCAAAAAAAAAAGTAATATAGATAGATGTTTCTATGTCACCCCTCAAATACACAACGCCTAGATTGCTAATAATTTTTTATTATAAACTTGTTGCGTAATATCTAAATATGAGAAAAATAAATAATTTAGATAACTCTTGACAAAATTTGTACCCAAATTTTAATCAAAGAGCTACTCAAATTATACGGTCTTGATCATGAGTTATCCAATTTTTGGTCAAGAGCTACTCATATTTAATATTTTTTATCAAGAGTTATCCAAATTTTGGTCAAAATATTTACCCAAATTACACAGTCTTGATCATTAGTTATCCAAATTTTGGTCGAAAGTTACCTAAATTATTTCTTATCTATATTTAGGTATCACGTGATAAGTTTATGATAAAAAATCGTTAGTAATTTGGACATTGTCTGCTTGAGGGACCTCATAGAAATATATTCAATACTTTAGAGACCAAAATAATACAATTAAAGTATTAGAGACTAAAATAAGACAAACTCTATACTTTAGACACCTCCGATTCAATTAATCCTAAAAAAATAGACTTCCGTTCGATTAATGCTGACTTTTAATGATAAAAAAAAAAAAAGAGTTGCATAAGAGTAGATTTAATGATAAAAAATAGTAAAAATGATCACATGTAAGCAGGCCTATTAAATTGAATTTTCAATTTAAATTTGTCTAATAGTATATGAATTAAAAAATTTATTCAATAATTTAGATCAATTTAGACAAATTTAATCAGATATTAGTGATCCAATTTGTTATTAATCTCAATCCAAAAAAAAAAAAGAATATCTAGATAATAAAATAAGACAATTTTTTTGAATTTATACCCTAATAAAACACCATAACTGTTGAAATTGTTTGGTTTACTATCCTCAATTTTCACTTTTCCTTCCATATCTCTCCTATTGGCTGATTTAGAGGGGATGTAATCTTCCTTGATTTTCTCTTATAAAGGAGAAGGGTTGCGTTAAGTAGTCGTTAGCTAAGGTAAAATTTTGTCAGATTCACTATGATAAATGAGAAAAAATTTCTTAATGGTACTAAAAATAAGGGTAGACCTAAATTAACATTGAGCGAAATAATAAAAAAAATATGAAAATATTTAACTCAAATAAATAAGCGTATAGCGCATGAGAAATGAATGGTAAAGACGGACTCATATAGCCAATTTCAAATGATTGAAACATAAGGTTTGGCTTGATTTGGTTTAGTTTGTAATTGGCCAATGGTATAAAGGAGTTAAATTTGATTTAAATTCGATCATATATTGTAATTTAGTCTGAATAATGATTTTATGATGAATAAATTCATAGGTTATTTTTTTAAAAAAAATGGGTAGACATGAGAAGAAATAAGCCTTCCAAATTCTGTCAGTATATCCCTACTCTAGAGATGTGATCGATATACCCATTTTTTATGGATCCAAATCCCCTCAAACATCTGCCACAATTTGGTAAATTGGAAGGGGTACATTGAATTGGGTTTAATTATTAAAAAATACACAAAAAAAAATGTAAAGTAAGGAAGTCCTAAATTTTAGATCATAATTATATACAAGTACATAATTTGAAATTTTTGAATTTTCCTTTGACATTTTTGTCATCCCTTAAATCGTGTGATTATTTTTGGAAACTGTTTTTTTTTTTAAATTATATTTATGCATTAAAAATCTCCTAATTTAATGGAAGATTTGATTCTTCTGTTTATTTTAAGGATAAATCAGTTGGTTTGAATTTTAAATTTTGTAACAATATCATTTGTTGTCTTATTCTTCTTCAGCTTAGAAACAATTTATCAGTGCAAGTCCGAAACATTATGTCTTCCTTATCATTCAATCTAAGCAATTACAAGATTTGAATTCATGACTCCATTAGGTTTATGTCTCATTTTAAAGGTGGTTATACTATTTTTTTATGTGTGAACACCATAATCGAAGTTCATCTTGTATATGCATTTACAGTGTAACAATAACACCATAACAATTTATTTACACAAAACACTGTACTATTACATTTTGTCAAACATATATTTGCATATAACTTTACTGTAACAATTAGGCTTTGTTTTGAATTTGCTATTACAACTACAAAACCACTTAACACTGTCTGTGTTATACTATGCGAGAAACACAGATGAATTTACATCTACAATGGCGGACCAATAGAATTTTCCTTTCAAAGACGATACCCTGTAGATGTTCAGGGAACGATTTAGGGCTTCTCACCGACAAAGATGAAGCAATTTTTGGATAAGAAGAAGAAGCGGTAACCGTTTTCTGAAGTTGAAGCTTTTCGGGAATTAATATTCCTAAGATATAGGGATTAAACCTTATCACTGTGTACCTAATTAATTTTAAGATATATTTCTAAAATCGTTTTTAGGAAAGTAATGTTCCTAAAATCCAGCGGTTAATTCTTATCACTATGTACCTAATTAATGTTAAGATATATTCCTAAAACCGTTTTTAAGAAAGTAAATTTTAGAAAATGGGCAATTAAGAGGTCGTTTGGTAACGTTTTCGTTTTCGCTTCTTCAAAAAAATAAAAAATAGAGACAATTTTTGTCTCTGTTTTGTAATAAACACTGAAACAAAAAACATATTTGGAAGTCATTTTTGTCTATCAAATATGAGAATAAAAACAAAAATATGTTTGATAACTAATTCATGTTTTATCCTAAATATGCTTTATAATATCTCATACAACAAAATACAAATGCAAAAATTCCTTAAACCAAAACATCTACTAATTTATCAAAGAACACCTACAAAATCAAACATCCACTAATACAAACCCACCCATTGCAACCCCTCCACCCCAACCAAAACTTCCCCAACTAAAATCAATACAGATTTATTTTGGTTGTTGTTCAAGAAATTGATCAAAAAAATAATCACAGATGGTTTGAGAAATCAAAATCGCAGATGGTGCAAAAGGTAGCTAATTAACTTTACTTCTAGGAATGCTTTAATTGATCAAAAAAATAATTTGGAGGGTTTGATTCTGGGAATTCTTCAACTGTGTAGGCTCTTAATTTGGAGGGTTTGATTATGGGAATGCTTCAACTAGGAAGCTGGGATGAAACTCCCTCTTTTGTACATGATGTATAAACACACACAGACGTACAGATCTGTGTATATATGCACAGATCTTCTGGGTTTCACAGAGAACGAGAGTGAGACAGAGAGATAGCTATCATCATCTGATGTATCGATCTAAGTTCTTCCTCGTTTGTCATTTGAGTTCTTTGTTTGAGTTTGACAAAGAGATCTTCGTCGTTTGTGAGAGCTAGACAGAGAGAGAGAGAACGAAGAATCGATCTTCGTATGAGGTATCGAACTTCGTCTGAGTTCGTCATCTGTGTGTGTGTGTAAGAGAGAGAGAGAGAGAGAGAGAGAGTGAAGAAAAAAGAAAAAAGAAACCCTTCAAAGGGTTTTTATAGAAAACACAAAAAAAAAATCTTCTTTTTGTTGCTAATGGGATTTGAATAGGAAATCTCATTAAATAGGTTGTAGAGCACGCGCGTGTTTTCAAAAAACATGTTTCTTAGAACGTCTTTTTTTTGTTCCCATTTTTTTGTTTTTATTCCCATTTTTTCCAAAACAACTAATATAAAACAAAAACAAAAACACAAAACACAAGACAAAGACAATTATCAAACAACCCCTAAGTCTTTTTATCTCAATAGTGTACTTCTTTACAACACATTTTTTTGTGTGCTTTTTTTCAGTTATGTCTAATTTAGTGTACTGACTTTCAAATAACACTTTGCTTAAATAATAAATTACAAACAATCTATACAATAAAGTACAATACAAATCAAAACACGAAAAATAAACAAAATGACTTTTACTTTTCGAGATTGAAATCTCTTTAAATTTTACTTTAAAGTTAATCTGACGGCTAAATTAACATTCCAAATTTAATAGAAAAAATAAGCCACAAAGGATATGTTTAGGGTGACTTTTTAAAAATATTTATAAGATTTATAACTTCTCATTATTACTTTAGGAAGAAGAAAAAAAAGTAGTGTTTAAAACCTCCACCCCCACGCCCACCCCACCACCATCACCATCGTCGCCACCACCACTCCACCACCATCTTTGCCATAAAACCACCACCCCTGTTGTCACCCCACTACCACCACTGCCTCATCACCAACCAGTTGCCACCAACGCAACTGCCACCCTACCCACCATCGTCATTATCCCACTATCACTCTTACCACACCCACCGCCTCACCACCACCCCATGCCCATTGCCACCCCCCATCGGCACGACGACACCCACCCATCTTCACCTGTTGTCGCCTACTATCACCGTCAGCCACTGTTACCCAC
>CM042190.1:15401586-15416671 GCA_023539305.1 Ilex asprella | reverse complement strand
GAGGCAGTCCTTTACGGGGACCCTCTCGGCTTTCTTTCTCTTGCTCTCAGTCTCCCTTCGGTCTTCTCGATCATCTTTCCTTTTCTCCATCCGGGAGGACTCACCTCTACAGGCTTTAGTGACGTCCTCGGCGTTCATATATTTTTGGGCCCTAGATAGTAACTCGGGCATGCTAGAGGGCAGTTTTTTGATGACTGAGAACATGAAGCTGGAGGTGCGAAGTCCAGCGATAAAGGCGGCTAAGGCTACCTTGTCATCTGGTTCTTCGACTTGGAGGACCTCCTCATTGAAACGGCCAAGGTAGCTACGGAGGCTTTTATCCCTATCCTGCTTGATGGTGAGCAGGTGTGTTATTGGCTTTTGATGGGGGCGTCCCCCTATGAAGTGGGAGACGAAAGACTTACTTAGCTCTGCGAAGGATCGGATGGAAGAGGGCCTGAGTTTGGAGAATCACTAGCGGGCGGACCCCTTCAAGGTGGTAGGGAACGCCCTGCGCATGATCTCCTCATGCACATTGTGGAGCTGCATGAGGGACTTGTAGGTATCCAGATGGTCGAGGGGGTCTCTGTTACCGTCGAAGGTCTCGATATTAGGCATCTTGAACTTCGAAGGTAGTGGGTAGTTGACAATATCAATGATAAAGGGTGTGTCAGTGCGTCTCACCAGGTAGTCCACGGTTGTAGGCGTCTGTGCCTTGATGGCGTTGAGGGCGTCGCCAAGCTGGTTTGGCACCTCCCTTATCTTCTCGTCCTACTGGTTGGGGACATCCTCGGTCGGATGGCGGTACTGGCTCTCATGGTCTCCGTATTGAATCTTTCCTTCATCCTCCTGCGCATGCACATGAGAAGGGGGGATGCGTGAGCTCCCTGCGCGTTGAGGAGGGACTGTTAGGCGAGGGGCGCCCTGCGGTCGCAAGCCATTCTGGCGAGGGGCCCCATGGCGAGGGGTTTCTTAACGCTCATGAGGTGTAGGTTGTTGTTCCTCCCCAGTCGGAAGGATGGGGATTACTCCTTCAGGATGAGGGGTAGCACCTCCTTGGGTGAGCATCAGTTGGATGATCTGCTGGTTTTGTTTCACCAGCAATTGCATAGTCTGGAGGAGTTGTTGTTGCTGTCCAGTAGGAGTCGCAACAGTGGATGGTTCAGACGGTGCGAAGGGAGGCGGAGCCTCCTCCCCCCGGTGGGCCAGGTTATGGTCTCCCGGCTGTTAGCTCATCTATCGGGTGGTAATCACCATGGATTGCGAAGGGGATGGAAAGGTAGTAGAAACTATGTCGTTCCCACAGACGGCGCCAAACTGATGATGCACAAAATTGTCTCCGTGCGAGTTCAACAGTCAAGTATACGTACGGTCGCAATCAATGAGCAATAACCAAGCAATTAAAAGAAATTAGAAAATAAAGGGTCGACTCAGGGGTTTATAGTGGTTCGGCCGTAGCCTACGTCCACTTTCTTGAATGGCGACGATGGCCGGCGATCTTTATTAATGTATTGGAGTACTCCGGAGAGTTTACAGTGGTGCAGAGAGGGAGAGCGAGAGAGC
The DNA here is from genome assembly GCA_023539305.1 of Ilex asprella. NCBI lineage: Eukaryota > Viridiplantae > Streptophyta > Magnoliopsida > Aquifoliales > Aquifoliaceae > Ilex > Ilex asprella. The sequence goes on along the minus strand of CM042190.1, from coordinate 15,415,129 downwards.
AGGGTGAGTATGTGTCAGTGATTCGGAGGCGTAATGTGCGTAGGGATCAAGGTCCTGCCCCTCCGTGTGGAGAGGGGCTTACATTATATAGGCTAGGGTTAAGGCGGTGAGGCGGTGCCGTAAATGAGAGGAACTCTGCTATTTTGGTAAGTATGATTTAGGTAGGAGATCTCCGTATCCCGTCTTTCTCTCCCTCGTGCTCCTATTCAGTCGGAGACGGACTCTCGGCTGGCTTTAGACTTGATCGTCGTCATCTTGGGTTCGGACTCATATTGAGGTGGGCTTAAGCCTAAGCTCGGAGTTGGAGTGGACTCGGTCATCTTGGACTTGAGTAAAGAGGCCGAAGGAAGATGGAGGAGGAGACGTCCGAAGGGGCCAGACCAAGCCGGCGCCCAAGGGTGCCAGCCTGGGCGGTGCCCCAAAGGGACCCTGGACGGCGCCCAAGGGGGCCTGGGCTGGCTTGGTGTCTTCCTCTTGATGCCTTCCCTTGGTGTCTTCCTCTTGGTGCCTTCCGTATCCATGGGTCGAACCGGCCTCGAATTGGACTTTCTCCAATTAGTGGACTTTGATTGGACTTTCCCTTGGGCCTTCTCGATTTATCTTGATTGGGCTTGGCCCAGCTAAATTCGGGCTCATCAATAACGATAACAACGACGAACACTAACAATGTCCATTATTTGCTGAGCCATTCATTGCATCTAATCACAAGAAATGAAAAACGAACAAAGAAGCAATACTGAGCAAAATACAGACAAAAACAACATGAATGAAGTCATGCCTTCATAAAAGTTTTAAGGTCTAAATAGCAGTAATTTACATCTTACAAGCATAACCTTAATAGGCAATGGCCATTATCAGCAGGATTGCACCCGGCCGAACATTTCCTGAAGTTAAATCTCCCCTAATACAACTCCCGAATGAAGATGAACAAGAACTAGCACACATCAAGCAATGGCAACAATTGCAAAGGTAGCTTCCCACATCATACAAAAATACAATGAATAAAACTTACTTGGATGACATTGGACAATTCAAAAACTTAACTTTGATAGTAGCTTATCAATACTCTGTTGGACTAAAACAAATTTTAGTAATTAAAATCTAATTTTTGATCAACTTTGAACTTAAATTAAAGTAGGATCCGCTCGTTGTTTCGAGTAAATTTTCGTGTTTTACGATGTGAGGAGAATAACGTATTATATTCGCTTGCTCAAATCGAACAAGAAATGAATGAGAAAATAGGCTCCAAAATGACTCACTTGATTTGTGAAAATAGAAGTTGTGTAATGTGAAATTTGACACCAATCTCACATTAGTTGAGGAAAAAATTATATATAGGCATATATAAGGTAAGTTTGCTCTATGAGATTAGGCCCTAAGAGGTACCATAATTTTATGAGTGAAGCAACACCTACATGCCTTTAATTCAACCACACATGCGCACTGCCCGCCTCGCTACGACCCAGCCAGGCAAGGATGTGAGTGATAGGGTTATATACTAAAAGATTACTTTTTGTAGTGAAACTCATTTTATTAATTAATAGAAGTTTGATTTTTTCATTTTATTAAGAATCTTTGAGGGCAAAATATTTGTATTATATTCGATATATAATATATTAATATTCATGTGTGTCTTATATTTTAAATTATAGATAATCATGTATGTGGAGTTTGGTTTATGCACAGAAGATCAGATTATCAAATTTTTGTATGATATGAATATAGGTTCACAATCCTAGATAGAGTTGGACATACCATCAGTAGGATTGTAGTGTAATATTTTGATATAGTTTGTCTTGATTGTAGGAGATTGTTTAATGTCTCGAATTATTGCACTAGTACACTTTGTGTATTGAACAGACTCATATTAAGTTTATTATCTTTTACTGATTGAATAAAATAATAAAGGAATCTTAAACATAAAAAAATTATTAAGCATATAATAATTAGGAGCTCGAAACATAATTTTCAGATAAGGATCAAGAGATCAATAATAATTTTTTATTGGATTAACTTATCATTAATGGACTATAGGATGTTTGTTATGAGTTAAACATAAGAATCCTAGGCCTATTGGAAGTTCGGTCATTATTTCTCTTTCGGGTTTCTGTCATAACCTATATATAGACATCTAAGCTCTCTAAATTAGCATCACCTTAATTACTCACGTTTTGTATGTCACATTATTATGTTTGATGAAATGTGTTAAAGCACTCTTTTTCATAACGACACCGTTATTGTATATATGAGAGAAATAGTAACATTTAAAACAAAAAAATACTAACATTGAGTATTAATATTTAGAAAAAAAATAAAACAAAAAATAGTAACATTCAATATTAACCAGAGAACGATTAGTAACATGGATAGTTGATAATGCATAGGCGAAAAAAACAATAGCATGCTCACTAAAAAAATAGTAACATAAAAATTGAACAAAATTAGGAGTCAAAATTGAGAGAGAGAGCAGAAATTCGGAGGTCTTTGGAGCCCACATTGTATCCAAATGTTGACGTTGACGGATATGCTACAGAAAATCGTGAGGTTCATTGAGCTATTTATTGAATCTATCTTTTAGATTCTGCGTTCATGCTAAGACGAGATCAATCCAGAGCGATCTCGAATGTAAACCCTAATTCCGCTTTGTAGGTTTTTAATTAAAAATTTTAAATTTTTAGAGTCCATTAATTCATTGAAAAGGCTAGCAAGATTGAGTATCATGTCCCAAAAATACTTCAAATGCAGAGTAAAAGTACATAAATAAGAACACTAACCTGCACTCGTGGATTTGGGAAGTCATTCATCTTCTCAGCTAATGCAGGCAACAAGCGGTAACATTCGTCTTGCAAGTGGAAGCTTGAATTCTTAACCAACTGCCGAATTGCATAAATAGTTGCACACCACACAGAAGGGTGACAATCATCTTCCAATTTACTAAAAACCATTGACACTAATTGTTGACAAGAATGTGTGACCACCTGTGACCACAAAATGAGAAAACCCAAAAAATCTTCAGAACAAAATGAAGTTTGATGGTCAATAGATCATATCCAATTCTCAGCATTAGACTAAAACCAGCGGGCACCCAGCAAGGTATTTGTTATCTCTTCCTTCCATCACCTACCACCAAATCCTCCCTAACCCCAATATTACTGGACAACAACTTAATGTGTTAAAATAATATTCATTGAAATAGGAGGAAAATGCTTCTCTTTTCTATTAACAGAAAACAACTAAAACACGGATGCATTTATAAATGTTTAAAGTCCATTAATCTATACTATACAACTTAAAAATGTCAACAATCTAGAAAAACTTTTGATTTTCAATTGTATCCCTATTTAACACACTAATGTCCACTTTATCCTTCCCACTACAATAGAGTTGCATTTAATATATCAATTGGTGGTTGGAAAAAGATATTAATATGTAAATTGCAAGAAAGATTAAGTAGATTATTGATACTATCAATATAAAAAAATATGATAACAAAACTATCAACAACAAAAGCTAACAAAAGAGCCACATTGTATGCAATGTGGGAAATTTAATCTTTGAAGGTGTAAAGAAATCTTGAAATATTTTAGGATGCAAAGTGTGAAAAGCCCAAGGACATATTTGTTGTCTGAATTTGGTATTGACAATTTACGTGCAAGTATACACGATCAACAAGTAATAAAGTGATAAGTAGAGTATCGTTCCCACGGAGAATTATTGCTAATAAATTTCAAGTACTAACTTTGTATCAATCCAATTTTATTTAAACAATTGAAGTTGAACTATGAATTCACTAATTTAAAACTAAAGCTAAACTTAATAATCAAGGGTTGAATTTCCCGGATAAAAGAAATTAAGATTACAACTTCCCCTAATGCTTCGTATAAATCTTTCTACTCTCCTTCTAGTAAATTGATCAAAATAAGGTGTTAACTGAGACTTCAAAATTATTTATCAAACCTCTTCCGATAGTTAGATAAGCATATCTCTCCCAATTAAATTGCTATATTCCGATGCAAAATAAGTTGGAATAGATTCATTAAGTTCAAACTCTTATAAAAGTTACACACGGCGTATAGGTATATTCCTATCCTATACACAAACCTAGCTATTCAACCCTAAGGAGAATAAACTAGACGTATGTCATCATATTCAGATCTATCCCTAGAATTCATCTCCCAATTTCATCTAGAGAATCAAATTAATTGTTGGCCACACAATCATACATTAAACACAAAATATGACAAACAACTCATGTATGATCAACAAGAACTAGAAACGAGAGTAGAGCAATTTAACTAAACATTAGGTTCCGTTGCAATCTTAATAGAAATTTAGTTCATAATGTAATTGAAAAACATCCTTCTCAAATTAAACAACATCTCAGAAAAACAAGAATTAAAAGTAAGAGAAAAGGAATGAAAACTTAGGTGCAATCTTCAATCCTCCTCTAGCCTTCAAGTCCAATCTTCTTGGTGTCGATTCCTTGATTCTTGTCTTCAATATTATTCCAATTCCTTAGTGTTTTCTCTATGTTTTCAGCCCCCAAAAGTCAGAATTTCCTTATTCCACACAAACCTTAGCATATATGAGGCCTTGGAGTCCAATTTCGGGTCAAAACAAGTCATAATTTCGCGTCCCGGACTAGCACATGTGCAGCTGCGCGGAAACGGCGCTGAAACAGCGCTACATGGACAGTACGTGGGCGCAGGGGCGCTGATTCTGCGCTGGAACAGCTCTGCTCTCTTTATTTCTGCTCCAGACCAATTTTCATAGAATTGTCATAACTCTTCATCCCACCGTCCGATTGAGATGAAATTTTGACACAATACAAAAGACATCCAGATCTACAACTTTCATGTTTTGAACTTTTTCAGATTCGAAGTGGATTGTGTTCAGAAATTGGAAAAACAGAGGCACTGTGTCAAAACTTTGGGAAACTAGGGAGCTAATCCTTCCAAATCGACCTTGTTTACTTCTAAATGATCTTGTTTGCTTCCAAATGATGATTCCTACCAAATAACATCAAAACACACCAAACAAATAAAAATGAACATAAAATAATTGAAAACTTGCAATTTCATCAAGCCAAAAGTACACAATTCATAGGTATAAAACCCACTCATCAATATTTTCAAGACGCTCTCTTCTACCCCCATATGAACTAGCACAAATCTTACTACAAGAGATTTCATGTTGTGATGGTTTTTTTCAAAAAAAAAAAAGTTTAGGGTGAGATGAATTTCAACCTCCATAAGGTAATTATTCAATTTATGATACAATTTTTCTTGGAAAGGAGTGTGTGTGATACATGTCCGCTATAAAAATTACTACTAAATTAATTCCAAATGAAAAGTTGGGGTCAAAATTAATGAACTAAGACGAATTATGGTAACCTGTCACACAAGAATTGAATTTATTTTTCCTAGAGCAAGTTCATATATTTCCCAATGCTAAAAGAGTCCAAGTCATACTACTTCCACTCCAATCCAAGCACATAACACTTAAATGACACTAAACATACAATTCCAAGAAATTGAGATATTAAAAGTGCAGTATATAGAAAGAAAAACCCATCAACTTGAGGTTCAATTCGCATCCACAAGGAAATAGACATATTGTGAAAGACTTGCAATTCAACAAGCAAACAAATTGGTAGAAAACATAACAACTAACAACCTATGATGGGGAGAACTGGAGAAACTGAAATGTCTCAGTTGTTTCAGTAAGTGATTTTATATAAATTGTATCATATCCTATTTATGTGATTTGTGTTAAGTTTGAGAATTAAGTAGTTAGTTTCCACTTATTAGCTTTCAATGTGTTCATATTCAAGTGTTTGTTCAGGTAATGGGAGTATTCTATGAGTCCTATTTCTACAATTGATTTTAGGAACCATATTATGTTTTAGGCTTTTTTTTTTCATTCCTCTAAGTAATAACTTCTGGTGGGAATTGATTCGAGTACCAAATTGGAATTGTCGAACATTGTAAGATGTCTTGAATTAAACTGTACATCATGGTTAACAATGCCATTTTAACAAACCAAAGAATATATCATCAGATTGAGGGCTGGTCACTTTGATACTTAAACATCTTTTACTTTGCCATCATACCAAGCCTAACGGCGAAAGGATTAATTGCTTATACACGTATGCTTTTTCTTCAATTCTAGGTTAGTTTATGAGGTTGGAAAGTTAACAGATGAAAAGTATTTAGCTGCATATCACAAAATGTGATTTTAATAACTATTGTATGCCATATGTCAGATATGCTCATGGTCAGCACCCGTAGCTAAAAAATATCTTCACTTTCTCTTAATAGAGGGAAAGCATTTCATTGTTGTAGAAAAGTTGAATTGAAAGAAGTGACCATTAACAAACAAACTTTTGAAATTTTATCACTGTAAGTATAAATGATATATTTATCATTGGTTGGTGGACCATTATAGCGGTTTCTAATTGCTAAGAAACAGCATATCTTAACTTCAATATGTGCTCTTTTGGGGAAAGGAAATGATCATCCTACGCATGTTTGTGATTTTACATTTGATGTCTAGCTCTCCAGTATATTACATATTATAACTTATAAGCCTCTGCTCTTTATAATGCTTCTATCACTGCTTTAATCTCTCTCTTTCCCTCTTCCCCAAAATTTACAATGACATCAACATCAAGTCTCCGAGATGAATGTACACCAAAGTTCTATAAAGTAGTAACAATTAACTGAAACAGATCTCCCGTAATGAATGGTTGATTTGGAACACAATCAAAAAAACATTTCTTAGTTGAATTTTGCGCTCTTGATTGAGTCGGCATAAAATCCTTGGTGCAATACTCAAAGTCCTCTATCCACTCCATTTCTATACCATCCTCTAAGCCTTTAATTTCTGCTTACAATATTAATTTCTTTTAGTAATCAATTTTGATGTGGAAGTTAATGGTCATTATTTCCATGAATTTATTTTTCATATTTCTTGTTGAATAACTTATTTCAAGTAACAAGAACTAAAATTTCAATGCTTTTTGAAATTCATCATATTACATTGGCTACATGGACTAAATTGCTAGGATCCATTTCTGAACTAGAAATCAAACTTCAATTTGATTATTTGAAAATTTGAATTTTATATTAACTTTATAACATCATCATACAATATCACAATAAGGTTACCAAAACCTAAACTCAGAAAATGTGAAGTCCATCAATGATTAGGTTAAATATACGATCCACAAAAAAAAAGTAAAACTCTACATAATGGAAATTTGGATTAATGATTTTCTTTATACTTCGATTCATCAAAATTATTACTAACAGTATGCATATGATTTCAAGGAATATCAAAATAAATTAAAATTATTAATCAAAATGATTCATGTGCAACACATGTGTGCATTGACTAGTTCATTAGAAAGGCTAGCAGAATAGAGTGTCATGTCCTAAAGAAGTTCAAATGAAGAGTACAAGTACATAAATAAGCCTACTAACCTTGTGTTGAAGATGGAAGTAATCCGTCATTATTTTTGATGAACACATGACTCTGTCGGATCGCACGCACAGTTTCTGAGGCAACTCTTGACTTCCATAAATAGCTGCACACTATAGACGAGGGTGGGAATCTTCAAATGACTTCTAAACTATCGATTCTACTTGTTTAAAAAAATTTATCATCATTTGTGTTCACAAAATGAAAAAACCAAAAAATGTATTTGTAGGTTTCCACATAGGATACTCCTTCGATCGAGAGGCTCAATCCTTTTACATAGTGATCTCAAACAATTGCTGAAAGTTGGGTTCAATTGTTTTATTTCATAACTTCCTTGGATGATTACAATCAATGGGTCTGAAGCAAAGAACATGATAATTAAAAAATTAATAAAAAGAAAGACAATTTTATTAATCTTAGAATTTTTTTTGGATTACAACAAACTGATGGAACAATTTTGAAACTAATTCTATCCCAAAACTAGTCTAAAACTACTCCTATAACTAGTATAAAACTACTTCTAAAAATGCCCAAGTCATAAGTCTTTGATGAGTTTGATTGTGTCTTATTTCTACAATTATTGTCTTTTTTATAGGTATTTCTTTATCAACGGTTATTCTGGATATAGGCAATGTATTCTCTGGTTTAACTGTTGCCTATCTGGTATTTCTTGATGATTTGAAAGGATTCTTCAAGGTGCTCGATATGGAGCTCGACTCTTAATAATTTCACAAGCATGTCATCAATGTACCCTTCCATCGATGACCCCATCTATTTTTGGACCATTCAGTTTACTAAACATTGATATGTAGCTTCTGCGTTCTTTAATCCAAATGGCATGATTTTGTAACAGTATGTTCGCTGCTGAGTTATGAATGAGGTATTCTCCTAGTCATTAGGGTTCATTATGATTTGATTATACCCTGAGAAGGCGTCTATGAAGCTGAGGAGCTTGTATTCAGCCGTGGCATCTACAATCAAGTCTATCCGGGGTAGTGAAAAACTATCCTTGGGGCAGACTCAATTTAGATCAGTGAAGTCGATGTAGAGGCGTCATTTGTCATTGGTTTTTTAACGAGGACCACGTTAGCTAACCAAGTCGGGTAGTCTACCTCCCTAATATCTTTGGCCCAGAGAAGTTTATTGACTTTCTCATTAATTGTATTTTGGCGTTCTGGGGCAAAACTCCTTCGTTTCTGCTTGACAGGTTTGCTGACTGGGTTCACACTAAGCTTGTATATGATGACTGAGGGGTCAATTCCCTACATATCTTCTTGCTTCCAAGCAAATATCCCAATGTTTCTTCTAAGGAACTGAACAAGGAGGTCTCTGAGCTCTCTAGGCAACTTCTACCCAACGTATACCGTCTGCTTTGACTCTTCGCCGAGATGGATGGGCTTTAGCTCTTCCGTGGGCGTAGGTCTTGAATCCAGCTCGTCCAACCGGATGGTTTCAACACCCTTCCTCTTCATTGATGTTGTATAGCATTCCCTCGCCACTCGTTGGTCTCCTCAAACCACTCCAATGTAGTTTTCAGTGAAAATTTTTATAACCATGTGATATGCAGAGGGGATGTCTCTCGTGGCATTAAGGGAGGGTATTTCCCCCAAAACATTGTACGTTGAGGGGGCATTGACTACCAGGAATCTTCCCGCGATGGTGGACTAGCAAGGCGGGCTCCCCATGGTGAGGATGAGTTGAATTGCCCCTAGGGGTAGTACTAGCTCCCCTGAGAATCCCAGGAGAAGAGTTCTCACTAGTTTGAGCTTGTCCCGGACTATGTCCATTTTTCCGAAGGCGGATGCAAAGATAATGTCAGCAGGACTCCCATTATCGATTAAGACCCGATGAACGGTCCTGTTAGCAATGATAGCTTTTACCACCAAGGGATCATCATGGGAGTGTTGGTACCCCTCTAGGTCTACATCCAAGAAAGTGATGTCCAAGTTGATCCGGGGTACCTTGGTTACAATCTACACCACCAATATTTCCTCGGTCCTGACCTTGCGCATGTGGGCTTTTTTGGCTGAGCAGGTTTCCCCACCACCAGCAAATGCTCCAGAAATCATTATGATCTCTCCCATTGGGTGTTGGTGTTGTGCAGGAGTTTGTTGCTAGGGTGTTGGAGGAGGTTGAACCCTGTTCTGATTATCATGTGCCACAAAACGGCGAAGCTGCCCTCGTTGAATCAGGAACTCAATTTTCTTTTTCAACTGGATGCAATCATCAGTGAGGTGACCATAGTCTCTGTGATACTCACAGTACTTTGGCGCATCTCTTTTTGCTGGGTGTGCTTTCATCCGAGGTGACCACCTCAAGAATTTCTCATATTGTGCTTCATAGAGGATTTGGGATATCATAGCTGTGAGCAGAGTGAGCTACCGAGGTTCGTACCTCGGCTGCAATTCTGGATGCGGAGGACCTATGAGATCCCTGACATCTCCCTTTTTTTTTTGGGAGCGATCTCGGTCTCTTCTTGGAGACCTGTCTCGGCTTTTTTGCTTTCTAGGACTTCGGTCCCTCTTTTTTTCTTCCTTCCCTTTTTCCTTCTGTGTGGATGAGTTCCCTACTTTAGAAAGGAGAGTCTCTTTGTCATTAATGTAATTTTCTGCCTTGACAAGCACTTGTGTCATACTGGCTTGTGGATTTTTTTGATATGGAGAACATTAAGTCTTTTGATTGTACTCCTAACCCAACGATGAAAGCGGTGATGAAAAATTTTTTGTTTGGAACATCTGCCTTCACTGATTTTGAGTTGAACATTTGTACATAAGACCGTAGGTTCTCGTTGGGTCCTTGTTTCACATTCAGCAGATGATAGCTCAATTTTCGGTAAGTCCGAACTTCAATGAATTGTGACACAAAGGATATGGAGAGCTCTCTGAAGGAGGAAATGGACGTCGGGCTAGACTGTTGAACCACCCTAAGGCTGACCCCTTCAATATGATGGCGAAGACAGGACATCGTACAGGGTCTCGATATCTGTACAACTTCATTTGGTTCTTGTAGGTGTTGAGGTGATCTATGAGATCTTTTGTCCCATCGAAGGCTTCCATCTAGGGCATTCTAAACTTCAGAGGGAGGGGGAAATGTAGTACTTCAGTAATGAATGGGGACTCAGTCTGCTGCACCAAGGCGTCCATGGTTACTAGGGGTCTTACCTCTCGCAGCCTCCTTCGTGTGGCTGAGTTCTTGCTGGATATCTCTAAAACGTTGTTCCTAATATTGTTGTCTTCCTTCCTATTGGAAAAGGAGAAACTCCTTTTTCTCAGGTCCCCCATTTTGGATTTATACTGCTTTGCTATCTTCATTCTTGGGAGGTGGATGAGGAGTATGACCGGTGGCTTGGCTATGCTCACCTCCTTTGTTATCCTCTCTTAGGGGATTAAGACGTTAATGTTCCCCTTGTGGAGGATCATCCTGGGCTGGTCGTGTCTTCTAAGGACGTTGTAGGAGCTTCAAGAGTTCCTCGTTCTGTTGTAGTAAACGCTAGTTGACTAGGCGAAAAGCCTCCAGCTCGTTATTCGGAGGGGGTCTGCCTTGGGAGAATTAGTCTCAATGGTGGGCAGGAAGTCTTGAAGAGTTTCCTGTTGTCTTCCATTGGTGGCTTCCTGCTAGTTCTGTAACCGCTGAGGATTCAACTAACTTCTGCTCACATTGTGCATAGAAACCATCAATTACCAAGGAAAATAAGTATATTTATAACAGGAACAGTCGTTCCCATAGACGGTGCCAAACTGATGGTGTGTAAAACGCGATTAAGCAAAGTATGCACCCTCTGGGGTATGTTTACTAAAGAATTTGATCTTAGCTACAAGGTTCTTGGGAATGACGTGACAATTTTAGGAGAAAAATGGTAGATTGCCTAGAAGAGTTATAGTGGTTTACCAGCTCGAAAGCTTGGCTAATCTACTTTTCAAGGGAGTCTCTTGCTCTTGGGAATTATATTGAGGATTAAGAAGGGATTACGTAGTCTTCTCGATATTATTCTCACCGCCCCACCAAACAAAATGAAGACTTTGTACAGTATTTATAACTTAGTTCCTAGTTTCATGGGGTCTGGGGTGAGATGAAGAAGATTACCTTGACTAATCTTTGAAAAAGATGATGATGACAGAGACGAGCAGTTTAGTGAATATCTTCTCTTCTCTAGATTTGATGAGAAACAATAATTTCTTAGGTTTTAACTAGTAAGATGACGAGCCAAATGTAACATTTTTTTTGAGCAAGTTTCACCAAATTAGCTAAAAATAAAAATTTAGATAGTGAATGGGAGATGCTTTGAATTCAAGAAACGAATTGGGGTTTTAAACAGGAGAGAGAGAGACCGGAAAGAAGAGAGTGCTTTGGATAATCAAGGAACAATTTACCTTTAAGCTAAAGTGGAACCAAGATCAAACCATGGTTAAATCATGTACTTTTATTATTATTTTTTTGGGTCAGAGTTAAATCATGTACTTAGCACCACTTTTAGACAATAATATAATACTGATGTGTCAGCTAAGCAATGGCGGTCCGTAACCGGTAAGCCGTAAATCTCTGAGCTTATTGCGTTTGATGCTGTTGCAATGATAAAAAAAAAAAACTCGCGTTCGATTAAGGCTGACTTTTAGTGATAAAAAAATGGGTTAATAGTATTGGAAGTCCAAAAGTATTTGGTTTATTTTATTTTGGCCCTTAATAGTTAAATAACATCATTTTTGTTTTTGAAATATTTAATATATTTTTATATAATTTTTCAATTAGACAACGTTTAAATTACTAATAATTATTTATTATAAACTTGTTACATAATACCTAAATATGAGTAAAAAAAATAATTTAAATAACTCTTGACCAAAATTTGGATACAAATTTGGTCAAAGAACTACTCAAATTATACAGTTTTGATCATGAATTATCTAAATTTTGCTCAAGAACTACCCATATTAAACATTTTTTTATCAAGAACTATTCAAAATTTGGTCAAAGCATTTACCCAAATAACACAATCTTGATCATGAATTATTCAAATTTTAATCAAAAATTACTTTTTTTTTTTTACAGATGTTTTAACCTAACTAATAACTCAACTAAACTCCTTAAAAGGAGAAGAGGTGAGCACCACTATATCCTTACACACACACCCAAAGACTCCCGGATGTGAGAATAAAAAATTACTTAAATCCCGCCTTTTCTATTCATTTTCTACTCTCTTTACACCTCCAATACCGCCTTACGTCTCTTAATTTTATTTTTATTTCGCTGTACAACTTTCCTTCCCAACTTATTTATATGCTTCCCCGGTTGAATGGATTAGACCATCTTTAATTTTGATTCAACTCAATATTTAGGTAAAAGGTTTGATTTTATATAAAACAATAGACAAACTCAAGTTAAAAAAAATAAACAAACAAACTCAAACCGAAAGGAAGATAAATCCAAATTTAAAATAAGATCAAATACGACTATTGAATCTTTTAAAAAAATAAAATTTGATCATTAAAAAATTGAGGCAAAATTTAAATATTGCTTAATTTGCTATAAGTTTGAATAAATGATTGAAAGTTGCTTTTACTCAAATTAAAATTCGAGTCTGGGTTTGAATAAGGATTATAACTATTTTTTAAAAAAAAATTTGTCAAAATTAATTAAAATCAAAGTACATAAAAAGGCAAGAGGTGGTGAATTGTGACCAAAATGATACAATTGAAATATTGAGGACTAAAATGAGACAAATTTCATACTTTACAGATCTCACTTGCAATTAACCCTAAAAAAATTTCCAATAGTTGACCCTTACATAACACTGATTAAATCATAGATGTGTCCCACTCATTTTCTCCTCTCTCTACTCCTTCAATCCAATACTGCCTTAAGTCTTTAATTTTATTATTATTTATTTACATATCCTTCCTTTCCAACTTATTTATAGGCTTTTCTTCGTTAATTGCGGTACGCCATCTTTAATTTTGAATACAGATTTTAATTTAATATAAAACAGTCCGATAGGTAACTCAAATGTAAAATAGGATCAAATATGGATATTAGATCTTTATAGTATGATAAAATCTGATCATTG